>OX451346.1:27430208-27696035 GCA_949629155.1 Myopa testacea | reverse complement strand
AGTGATTTTTTATATCATAAAGTTTTTTTTTTTTGTGAAAAAAAATTTCATTTCATTTTTTCAGATTTAAAATGCATTTTCTCCTAAAATCCTGCACCAATCCTGATGATAAATATGTCTAAAGGAAGGTAAGAGACTCCGCTCTTATAATATTGAGATAAGTGTATATGATAAGTGAATAAGATGAGTTTCCAGTCTTGTAGTCTTTGCTGTCGGGGACACGGTCGATGAATAGTTCCAAACGTGCGACACGTGTCCCCCTTGTAAATACGACATAACACATTCTATTACAAAATCAGGGTTGATGTTTTATTTCTAGTCAATTTTGCTTCCTATTATACAGAGATCCATTTATTCACCACCTCAATTTCGTTTGACGTCCTTTTGTATGGCGAAAATGTAAACTTTATTCTCAATTTCAGCCGAAATTGTGGTAAGGAGCGAAATTGCCTAATTTTGGTCTAGTGCGAACATAGTATTTCATAAATGAAAGATAATTTGAATACTTTTTCAATCGTGCCCACAATATGTAGGTAACTCTTATAGTTTCGGAGATATAGGACTGAAATTTTCTAACATTAAAGAATTATAACTCCGAAACTAGACGAGAGCGGGGAAAACAGTTCTTGCTGCTGGAGTCTCCGTGCAAAGCAACAACAACAGCGACTAAACTATACTCTATTCAGATCTCTCTTGTATACACACGAGGAATTTCAGTAATTCGACGGAAGCGTTTTCGAGTGGCGTATTTATACATATATAGATGAATGGCACGGTTATACACAACAGTAACACGCTGAGGTTCGCAGATGACCTAAAAATTTTTCTTTCATTAAAAAATAAAACAGATACATTATTGCTTCAAAATTACCTGGACAACTTAGCTGTAACTGTATGAAGCTGAATCTTTCCAAATGCACGCAAATGACCTTCTATCGTGCGGCCAACATTAATGTCAACTATTCTATTGGAGGCCACTATTTGGATTCTCTTGCGCATATGGATGATCTTGGTATTACTATGGACCAAAAACTCAGATTTTATATACACATCAACATCAATATAAACAACAATACCAGTAACATAGAGGTATCTGGTGAAGTTTACGTTTTATAGGCCTGAAAATCAAAGGGGTACAACTCCGGGACTAAATAAGTGCACAAACAAATAAAACAAATTAAGGCATATGTCGGGGACGCTGACGCAACCTTGATTTTTTGTTGTTCTTGTTGTTTTTGACGGAGACTCATCATTTTACCCGCTCTCATCTGGTTTCGGAGCTATAGCCGTTTAAGGTTGCAAAATTTGGGACCTATATATCCGAAACTATAAGAGTTACCTACTTGTTGTGGGCATGCTTGGAAAAGCATTAAAATTTTCATTCATTTATGTAAGATAATATGTTGTCAAAAAAATTAAATTAAACATTTTTTTAATAACTTTTTTATTTATTAATTTTTTCACTAAATAAATGTATTATTAACCTATACACTTATCTCAATATTATAAGAGCGGAGTCTCTTACCTTCCTTTAGACATATTTATCATCAGGATTGGTGCAGGATTTTAGGAGAAAATGCATTTTAAATCTGAAAAAATGAAATGAAATTTTTTTTCACAAAAAAAAAAAACTTTATGATATAAAAAATCACTCGTTTTTTCATAAAAATTTTTCGACTGCGGCGCTATTGTATCCAAATTTTTAAACTAATATCGTTTAATAACCTCTCAAGCATCCAAATTCCAATTTTGCAGTTGTTGCACAATTGAAAAAGAAAATATATACAGACAATATATATATATTGTGCATAACCCAAGCAACATTTCCTGTGACAGTGAAAAAAGTTCCATAAAGCATTAAACACAATTGGAGCAACAGGATACAAGATACATTTTTAGCTGTCAAATTTACATGGGCTCTTATGGAGATCGAGAAAAAAGTTTGCTTTCCAGTTTGTTGCCGTGGTTTGCATTCCATTTTGTATCTTGTCTCCGTGCTAATTTCTAATTTTGACAGCAACAGAATTTTTTGACAGCAAACCGCTAGCTGCCAGCTGTCGAGCTATTTCTAATTTTCTGTAGCAGCAGAAATATTCTTCTCTTTGTTTACATTTGTAACAGGCAAATCTCAACCGTCAATCATTGAATTGAAATAATTGAATTGAAAAGAAATAAGGTGAGTATTTCGATATCTTAATACCCTGTCTCCACCGGAGAAAATCTACTAGATTAACGACACTTTCTAGATTTTCTCTGAAATCTACCCCTATTTTAAGTTGATTATTCATACAAATTATAACCTACTTAATGACTGGATTATTAAATAATCAACCAGGTATTCGAGAATATTTCGAATACAACCCTGGGTATATTGTGGAAATGAAACAAATGGCAGATTAAAATGGCACAAATGTCAAAATAAAATAAATAAACGTCAACAGGCAGTAAGTTGTGTTTATCTTTATTAATTTTAATTTTTATTAATTCTGTTTAATTTACTTTCAATAGCCATATGGAAACAACAAAAGAGGGCAGAAAAAAGAGGAAAGCCTGGACTCCGCTGGCCGAAGCAATGTTACTCTCCCTTTGGGAAGAAAAAGCAGCGGAGCTAAAAGGGTGCCGCAAAAATTTCCATATTTATGCGGAGATGTCAGCAGCTTTGGCGAGCTTCGGGCATCTCTTCAAGACAAACGAAATCCATATCAAGATTCACAACTGGAAAAATAAGTATCGGTGAGTAGAAACTTTTTATTAGTTGTATTAATAAATTACTAACCAAAAATTAATTTTGATTTTTTTAGCGATGAAAAGGACAAAATGGGTACCAGTGCATCGCCCTCCGAGTGGAGGTACTTCGAAAGAGTGAATGATGTCATAGGGAGTTCAAGAGTAGTGAACTTTGCAACGATGGTCGAAGAAAGTTAGTAAATATTATAAATGCAAAACAGAAAATGTTTGATTTTTTGTTTTATTTTGTTTTTTTAATAAAGGCTGCTTACACCCAGAGTCGTGCTCCTTATCGCCACTTCATTCCTCGACATCTCTGAGTTCGTCGCTGCCGCTGTCGAGCACGCCATTTTGCTCGTCGTCCCCGTTAGTGGACGAGTCTTCCATCGAGTCCGTGTGCGAGCCTGCTCGGAAGAAAAGAAAAACACATGTTAGTGAGATAAAGTCGGCATTGGATGATTTCAAAAACTCGATGGGGGTGGAATTGAAAAAGGTCACCGATTCTGAAAGAAATGCGACAGAATTGCAGAAAGAAAGTCTGCAAATAGAAAAGGATCTACTGCAGGTAGAAAGAGACCGCAACGACCTTTTGAAGGACTTGCTAAAAGCTGTCAAATCAAAAGAATAAAAATCTTATAAAAAAGCTTGTGTTTTTGTTGAGAGAGAAAGGTATAATTAAAAAGCTTACAAAGGCAAAGCCTTACAATAGCTAAGGATTACTGCTTTCTTATTATTTGATTAATTATATGTCTTAATTAGAAAAAAATTAAGAAGCTGAGAAAAAAAGTACTAAAAATCTTAAATTGCGTTTTTGTCGAAAACTAAGGTTTTCGATGAAATCTTATATTATATAACTGGAGGGCATTTTTAATATCTTTCTAGCGGTACCTATGCCAATCCGATATCTGGTATAGTTTAGGAGATATAAACATTTAAATTTCAGATTTCAAAGGGCTGTAAAACCGGAACCTGGCACCCATTTTTGGGGTTGTTGTTGGGGTCGGCACCAAAAACAACAACAATATCTGGTATAGTTTAGGAGATATAGGCATTTAAATTTCAGATTTCAAAGGGCTGTAAAACCGGAAGCTGGCACCCCTTTTTGGGGTTGTTGTTGGGGTCAGCACCAAAAACAACAACACCGTGTGTCATTATTATGTAAAAGTTATCTGTTCAGTCTTTCAGTATGGGTGTGTGCCAATTGGTTACTTTTTCCTCGATTTGGAAAATTTTGACATAAGAAACTGAAATTTTGACGTGAGTGAGGTGAATTCAAACTTCAAAATTTTACGTAGCCCTGAGGGCTAGGTAAATTTTTGACAACCGTTGAATATTATCTTCAACGTCGAATATTTAAAATTATTTAAAAATGGAAAAGAAAATTAGGAAAACTTATATTACATGTAAGTATAAAATAAAATATGCTGCATAAAGTTTCACTGAATGTTAAAATGTTCTTATTTCGATTATATTAGGGAGTAACAGCGACCGTATGGCATTATTAACAAGAAGAATAGAGCTGGACAAACTCTTTAGTTCAAAAAATGCCAACAGCAACGATGGTTGGGGGTAAGCAAATTTAATATGCTCACGTTTATGCATTTTGATATGCAATTTTTTCAGAAAAGTGGCGGGCTCCCTCCAAGAAACACTTTTGGATCCCAGCAAAGACCACACCAGCTGCAAAAATCAGTGGAACTCTTTAATAAAAAAATATAAAGAACTTAGCCGTATCAGGACGGGTGAAGGTACGGCAGATGAGTTGTCTGTGGAGGATGCGGAAGATTGGCCTTTTTTCGAAATTATAAAGACGTATGCAGGTAGAAAGGACAATTTCAACCCTCCATTCCTCCTAGACTCAAGCCAGGGGGTGTTAAGGCCCCAATGTGAAAGTCGCTCCACAACACCGTCCACCACACCAAGAAGTGAATCGCCCCATCCATCCCCAAGACCCTCATCGTCCCATCGCTCTCACAGCCGTTTGGATAGGCTAGAGCGTCTTATCACAAAAAGTGAAAAAAGAACAAGGAAGCAAATGTCTTCATTGCTTTCAGTTTTCGGACAAATGGTGCAATCAGACTATCCGCATATTGACACAACATCACTGTTGATAGAGTCATCCGATTCCGACTAATGAATGTTCCGACCAGTTAAATCAAATTTGTTTTTATTTATTGAAAATAATAATAGTTAATAAATTAAATTATTTTTATAACAAAATTGTTTTTTCTTTAGTAGTTCGCATAGCAGTATAAGATTGCAAGAAGGGGACATTGTTTTGTTCTTATTTGCATAAATTCTCCCAGTTGCTGGATTCGTGATTTTCAAATTACCGCTCAGAAAGAGTCAAATGTTTAAATAATTTTATAAAATACCATATTATACATATACTATATACTAGACTGCAAGAATTCGTTAAACATGGCATTTCTTTGTAATATTCCTTCTTCGGAGTCAGATAGTGTTGATTCGGTTGGATCTGCATGTGAGAGAAGCTCAACTGATACATCGTATGGATCGAAGTCATCATGTAATATGCAAACATTGTGTAAAATGAATGCAGCGAAAACAGTCTTGATGCAATTTTTTACGCTGAGTTCAAGGTCTCTGTTGAATATATTCCTCCATCTTGATTTAAGCATTCCGAATGCACATTCCACAGCAATTCTTGCTTGACTATGAGCCGCATTAAATCTCATTTGCGAAGACGTTAAAGGTTCCTTAAAAGGAGTAATAATTGCTACTGGCTCTGTTTGGCAAGGGTATCCTTTATCGCCTAACAAAAAATATCCCCTCGGAGGATAAGTGCCTGCGTTGAATATTGGGCTGTTAAGGAACACACGTGTATCGTGAACTGATCCAGGATAACCCACAAATACATCTGTGAACTTATAATTGCTGTCAACAACTGCTTGAGCTTGTATGGAATAGAATTTTTTGTGATTTATATATTCGTCATGCTTATTGACTGGGCATTGAATTCGAATATGTGTGCCATCAATTGCGCCAATAACATTTCTAAAAGCCATTGATTTAGCTTTCCTACAAAATTTTATACCAGTTCTTTCATAATCCTCAGCAGATCCATGGTTTATGATGTGGCGCATTTCAAGAAATACATCTAAAAGCTTGTGAATGATATTTTTCACCGTAAAGCGGCTTAATCCCATGAATTCTCCAGCAACTCTGTAGCTGCATCCACAGGCCATCCAATATAAAAAGCACATCACTTCATATTCCGTTGACCATCCATGTCGTTTTAGAGGAACGAAATCCGATATTTTTCGGAAAGAATTGTAGCATACCCTTAAATGCTTGCGAGTCGCTCTATCTTCTCCATTCATTATAGAATTTATTGTATCGGAATATACTTTTGGTTTAAGATACACGAGACCCTACGAAAAATTAAAAGAATTCAAAAAATTAATTGTTGCCCTTGTTGCATTTCCTTGAAACACTAACATGTCTGGTCTCTTTCTCGCATATTAGCATTAGCATCATTCTGTTAATTTTTTTAAGATGTTGTGCTTTTAATAAAATAGCTAATAACAAAGGAAAATACTTTTTTGATATTCTATGCATAATTATTTGTTTAATTTTGCAGACAATCTTGAAACTCAAAATTTTGTTTCTGTCAAAATTTCATCCATGAATTGGCACAGCAAATATAACAAAATTTTACTCACCAGAGTAAATTTATTTCAACATTACTTACCACTAGTAAAAAGTAATCAATTGACACACACCCTATGTTGAAAAAATCAGCTCTTTCATGTTTCACCACGGATTCGTTTAGTTATGAAATGAGCTTGGCTAGACGCAGTAGCATTAAAACGGTTTCACTACTGGTTTGTCGATACCTTCGGTGGCTACACACTGTGGTTTCGCATTTGGTTTCAAAAGTCGTAAACATGTGATGTCAAAGTTTGTATCAAATTTACTGAATATCCAAATGTTGGCAAGAGTGAACGAAAATATGAACGCGCGTTCGGCAAACTCTGCCGCTCTTCTTTCGTTTGACAACTGCTTTCTTGTGTGCGTGTAAAAAAACCGAAAAGCAGGGTCTATTTTGAAAAATTCTCTTCACTCGATATCAGAGTATAGACGTTTCTCTTTCTTTCTTTCTCATCTCTCCCTCCAACGAACTGAGTGAAACCGCTTTTAAAAGACACTGCGTATAGCCAAGACCAATGGCTTTTAAAATATAAATTTCACCATATATAAACAAATGTGGTGAAGTTTCCCAATCCTAAAATGGTAGGTGCGAACGGATGTTTGACAATACATAATTTTCAATAATATTAGAAAAAAAATGAAAAAATATAAATGCGACGATTCTGGAGTTATAAGTTGCAATTCTTTTTGTTACAAGGTGAACAACTATGCATTTGCAACGAAAAATTAATACAGCGACTACTTTATACCAAAGTAAAAATGAGAAATAAACAACCAATACTTCGTAAAATATGGAAGCATATATTAATTACCATTATACGGAACGGGGAGTTATGTTTTATATATATTTTACATATATAAAAAGGATAATATTTTTAGTTATTTGTTTTGACGTTTCGTAAACGTCCCCCGAAAAACAGATTTTGCATGCGTTCATGCGATCAATTTATTTTCGGCGAAGTACAAATTTTTTGCAGCGAAGTACAAGTTTTTCACAGCGAAGTACAAGTTTTTTGCACAAAATCACAATTTTTTGTTGTAGTGTTAGTGAAAATGCCATTGTGTTTTGCGACGAATTCGAAGTGTCCTATATCATTATCTCTGGAGGTTAGCACTCGTAATCAGAGATAATGAGATAGGACACTTCGAATTTGCCGCTTCAAAAATCGGTTTGACGTCTATTTTTTATAATCTGTTGAATTCATGAACACTATACGTGAGAGCTACCATATTGTTGTTATTGTTTTCTGTCTTTCAGTATGTTGAAAAAAACAGCTGTTTCATGTTTCACCACGGATTCATTTAGTTTATACATTTATTTATTTAAACATTATGCTGTAAACACATAGAATGTAGCTCAGCGACAATGTAGCTGCATCTTGTCAAAATTACACAGGCTCTTATGGAAAACGAGAAAAAAATAAAAGGTAGCCGCTGCCTCTGCCAATGACGGCGACAATTTTGGAAAATTTTCCAATTTTGTCGCTGTCGCTGCTCTTGTTCTCCTTCTCTTTATGATTGTTTACATGGTATTTAACATTTGAGTTAATATTTTGAGGCAAAATCGTACTGTGTGAGTTTTTATATGATAATTATATTAAATTAAGATTTATTTATCTATTAGTTTTTATTTTAGAATGGATTTTGCAGATTTAATTTTGTAAAAATTAAACCCTCTGTTCTCTGCGGCGTCTCAGCAGCGCAGATTTTTGACAATTTCCTGAGATTGTTGTAGCTGAGCTACATTCTATGTGTTTACAGCATTATTGTTTGCAAAAGTTTGGAATTTATATTAAAGCAATATAAGCTGATAAAGCAATATGGAATGGATATTTTTGAGGCCTGTAATGCAAAAGCCTAAGGTATGGTAAGACTGAGTGTAATTTTAATAAAAACTCAATTAAGTTAACTCATTTCATGCAGATCATTTCATGCAGAAACAGAAATGGTAAAACTACTGCAGATGATTCATAATTATTGCTGCAGGATCAGCACAAAGTAATGCAAGACAATGTGGAACGTTTCCAATCACGTGTCGGCTTTTGGAATAAGCCGTGAAATAAGTGAAATCATAGTGAAATAAGATGAGTTTTTATACTTTTTTAATCGCAGGTCCACCTTGCTACAGCTACTGGTTATGTAGTTTTGTGCTTGAATCAGGCACGCACAATGGAAAGTTGTTGCAACAAAATCAAAATACTTGCAAAGTGCAATTGTTGAATGTATCTCACATTAATGACTTAGAGAAGCAAGTCAATTAGTGGAACATAAGAAGCATCATAGTCAGAATGTACCGGCGACGCTGAACTCGGAAATTTCTTCACTTCGCGTGTCATTGTATATGGATGAACTGCGGGCACAATTAAAAGAGAAGGAATCGGAAATAGCTGCAATTGCTAATTCCTGCTGAGCTTGACTTTACCTACTTTTTTAACAGGGTCTTACAGCTGCAATGAGTGATTCATTCCAAGGATAAGATTATCAAAGAGGAACGTGATGAACGGATCAAGCAAATGGAGAAAAAGCAACAGGATGTTGCTAAAGTGCCATCCGAGTTGCTTGCTAGCGATTTAAGTAAATTTGAGAATATGCATACAAATCTGTAATCTCAATTTTCTTATAATGTATTAGGTGTAGGGATTAATAATGCGGATTTTTGGCTTGAAAATGGCATTTATTTGATTCCTCGTGCTCTAATGCACATAACGCTAGTTACATCATCTGTTATCTAAATCCGCATTATTAATTCCTACACCTATTATAAAAATGGTATTTTTTCTTATTCTTTTTGTAATGCCTATATATGTACATATGCAAATATATTGGTAATATGTTGTAACGAAAAGAAAATTAAAATAAATTATGTAAATTTACAAAATGCAATTTCTATATACTTAATATGGAAAAATCAGGATGAGTGAAATAGAAAAATGCAGTGCTTTACGCATCTGCGCTTTCCACCCATTAGAAAAGAACATGTTATAAGATGCTTTTCTTCTTGATTTTCATTAATCAAAAACAAAAATATATCATTTATCTTAAAGAATTATATTATATAAAATAAAATTACATTTCACAACGATCAACTTCTGATTGGTTTTATGCAATTAATTTTTCACCATATGTAAACAAAGGTGGTGAAGTTTGTCAAATATACAAGCAGTAGGTGTTAAAAGGGAATTTAAGTCCCCCAGGTGGATCAACAATAGATAATTTTCAAATATATTGGAAAATAAAAGAAAATATATAAATGCGACCATTCTGGAGTTACTAATCTTAATTTTTTTTGTGAAAATTCGAACAACTTTGCACTAACAGTCAAATATTCGCACAACGACAACTTTATACCTATTAAATATAAACAAATAAATCAACAAATACTATGTAAAATCTGAAAGTATACATTTATTATAATTATTAAATTATAATTATAATTAAGGAACATTAACATTTATTATAATTAAGGAATTGGTAGATATCTTATGTATATAATGTGAGCATAAATAAAAGTTGAATTTCTTAAATATATTTTTGACGTTTCCAAAAAGACACCCCGTAAAATCAATATTGCATGCGTGCATGTGATACTGCGGCGAAGTACACTTCGTGCGGCGAAGTACACATGAGAGGACAAAGCACACGATTTTCTGTGGCGAAGTACACATGAGAGGACAGCGCACACGTTTTTTTGTCATAGGTTTAGTGAAATTTCAGCAAAATGCATATGTATTGAAACAGCGAATTCGAAGTGTCCTATCTCATTATCTCTGCTCCTAATTACGTCTTCCAGAGCGTAAATGGAATTTCAAATTTCCAGTTTGAAAATGCGTTTTCTCCGCAACTCCTGCACCGATCTTCGTGAAATAGATTTCTATACAAAGGTAAGGAGCTCTACTATCTTCGTATTGGAATAATTATGTAAGTTAATTATACATTTTACTTTAAAAAAATTAATGAATAGAAAAAAATAGTACTAAAAATTGAAAATTGTATTTATCTTCGAAAGTAAACGATTCTTGACAAAAGAATATTTAACATAAATGAAAGATATAATTAATACCTTTATAACGGTACTAATATCATACGCATATCTGTTATAGTTTAAAAGATATCGGCGGTTAATTTTTCAAAGTTCAAGAGGTTATAACTCTGACCCCAATTAAATCCGGGATCAACTTTTGTTGTTGTTGTTGGGTCAGCTCCAAAAACTACACCAACAACAACAACAACATTGGAGCCTCATGCCCGTCGTAAATATGTTCCCAAAATTTGATCATTGATTGCTCGTGTAATGAATGGCAACAACACCTCTTTCACTGAATCAACTAGATCGTGGGATAAAATTGATTGTAGTCCTGGGAGGCCAATTTTGTTTTGCACCGATCCTGAAGTGAATATGAACAAAAAGAAATAACAATCTTAATTTGCGTTTTTCTCGAAAACTATAAAATTTCCGATAAAGTCTTTGGGATATGTCGGGGACGCTGACGCAGCTCAGATTTTTTTGTTGTCTTTGCTGTTGTTGTTTTGCGCGCAGACTCCAACAACATCATTTTGCTCGCGTTCGTCTGGTTTCGGAGTTATAGGTCTTTAAAGTTGTAAAATTTTGGACCTATATCTGCGAAACTATAAGAGTTCCATACATATTGTGGGTAACGTATTCAAATTGTCGGAACACATTGAGATCGGCAGGGGAGCTCCAATCCTGTTGTTGTTGTTGTTTTTGGCGATGGTTACAACAACAACAACTCTTGCTTACGTCTGGTTCCGGTGTTATAGCTGTTTGAAAATCGAAATTTAACCGCTTGTATCTTCTGAACTATAGCAAATATCCGGTTATAATAGGTACCATTACAAAGGCAAATTGAATATCTTTCATTTATGTAATGTAACTTTTTATCGAAAACGTTATAGTTTTCGAGAGGAATGTAACATTAGATTTTCAGTACTTTTTTTTCAATTCAATAATTTTTTTCTATTTAAAATGATAAATACATCCACATAATTTTGTGAAAAATAAGAAATTTTTTTAGAATTCTACTACTACACTTTGTATGAGTTGTTTTACCTTACTAGTTTTGCAGATATGTTCGCTGTAAGCAAATGAAAAATGTTTACGAAAAAAATTGTACGAAACCTTTTTTTAATTTTAAAACAAAAAAATTAAAAAAGGTTTCGTACAATTTTTTTCGTAAACATTTTTCATTTGTTTACAGCCGCAGTATAAATTCCAAGTTTGGTTATCGCTGATGTAATATAATGTACCAGGGTTGCTATATTGGAAAAGAATTTAACTGTGCAATTCCAATAAAAGTGTCGTTGTAACTTTAAAGTCGTGTTTTTTTCTAAAATTCTGAACCGATCCTGAGGGGAAAAAAATCCAGAAAAAGGTAAAAATATCTAGTTTCTTAGTATTAAGATAAATATATGGGTTAATTATACATTTTGCTTAGTTAATAAGACATGAATTCAAAAAAAAAGTAGTGAAAAACCTTAAATTCTTTTTCTCGAAAACTAGAAGTTTTTCGATCAAATATAATATAATATAAATGGAAGATATTTTCAATACCTTTATAACGGTACTAACGGTACACTAATCGGATATATCTTACTGTTTAGGAGATATGGGCTGTCAAAGTTCAAATTTCAAACGGTTATAACACCGGAAATAACCCCGCACCCACGAAAATAAACCCCGCCCCTCGCCACGCCTCCGTTTAGGAGTTAAGACCTAAGTTAAGCCTTGAAAGTTTGAAGTTTTATTCCCAATAACTCCATAATCGCGGCACATATAGGAACGATATATACATCGTTGGAAAGGTAATTTTAATATCTATAAATTATCTGTTTAGAGATTTTTTGGAAAAGCTTTTAGTTTTCCCGGAAATCCCATTTATTATTTTTATTATAATTATTATTTTATTATAATTTAGTATTTATTAAATTTTTCCAAATAAAGTTCTTCAGAAACCTGTATCAACGTTTGCATTTTAACAAAGTAGAGTTAATAAGCTATTTACAGGTGTTTTTTTTATTGAAATCGGTTCACTAATTCGCGAGAAAACAAACATAAAAATTTGCCAAAACTACGTTTTCCTAATGGTATGATTATACTCTTTATTTAAATAACTACTCTGTCAAATGCTAAGGTACCTCAACAGGAAATGATGTTAAATTTTTGATGTTGTTGTTTTTGTTGTTGAAATGAGCAATTTTTATAAAAAAAATCGCTAGGTATTTAAGTTAGCTTTCTAACGGTATACATCTATACAGGATATCTTCTATACTTAAGGAGATATAAGAAAAATAAATTCAAATTTCAAAGAGCTATAACTTAGAAAACAGAGGGGCAGAAGATGAATTTGTTGTTGAGTCTGCGTCACATGCTACAACAACAACAACACGATTGGCGTTACCGGGCCGATCTGCTCCCTTATCTCAATATTAAAAGAGTTGAGTCTCTTACCTTTCCTTAGATATATTTATCATCAAAAACGTTAAAATTAGAGGAATTAGGAAAAAGGGTGACCGAGTTGTCTGTAAATGTACCAGAAGTATAAAAATATGAAGAGGCTACTATAGGAGGTGACGTGTTGTGCAGGGAAACTTTAGACATAGTAAAATCTTTACCAGAGTTTGAAGGAAAGCATGAAACTTATGTTTCATGGAGAAAGGCAGCACACACCGCTTATAGAATTTATGAAAAATATAATGGGAGTTCCACCCATTTTCAGGCTTTGGGAATCATTAGAAATAAAATTAGGGGTACAGCCGATATGATTTTGGCTTCTTTTGATACTCCTCTAAATTTTAAGGCCATTATTAATAGACTTGATTTCACCTATGCGGACAAGAGACCCATTTATTTAATAGAGCAAGAAATGTCCACCATTCGACAGGGAAATCTGACTCTTTTAGAGTATTATGATGAAGTGGAGCGGAAGCTTACACTTCTAACAAATAAAACAATAATGAACTATGATAGTGATCTGGCTGCATCATTAAATGAAAAATACCGAATGAATGCATTACGTGTGTTCATTTCAGGCGCAAAAAAATCTTTAAGCGACATTCTTTTTTCGGCAAAGCCAAAGGATCTTCCATCAGCGCTGCCATTGGCCCAAGAGGTTTAATCAAACCATGTGCGCTATAATTTTGCTAGCAATTATGGTAAAAGTATGGAGGAAAAAACACAACAGAGATTTTTTACGAAAAACGCTAGGTTTGCTAATACTAATAACACAAGGAAAAAATCCTTATTATGACAGACGACAGGATAGCTCTAAAGAACAAAAGCAGGAGATGGAACCGATGGATATCGATTCATCAAGGTTCAAACAGCCCCAAAAAATTAATAATCAGTGGCGAGCCCAACCGAACATAAACGTAAGCCCGGCAATAAAAAGACCAAATAGTGGTGCCACCAGGTTTACAGGCTTGAAGCAACAGCGGGTCAATCATATGGCGCATGAAAAAAATGATCATGTAGATCATAATTATCAGTATGAAGCTGATACAGAAGTATCTAATATAGAAGATGAAGTTTCAGAATATGACCAAATTAATTTTTTAGTCATGACTCCCTGCTCCCGTACATAGAAAGGATAACCTCCAATGCGGTAGGAGCTGATGGTGTCTCTATTAGATTTATAAGGATAGTTTTACCGTTTATCTTAGCTCCACTGACGCACATAATCAATCACAGCTTAACCTGCTCCAAGTTCCCTGAATTATGGAAAACTGCTATTGTAGTTCCCATTGCCAAATCTCCTTCTGCATCTGATCCTGGTGACTTTAGACCTATAAGTATTTTGCCAGCATTGGGAAAGGTCCTCGAAAGGATTATGTATGTGCAAATGTCCGCATTTTTAACCATGAATAATCTTTTATCCCCATTGCAATCAGGTTTCAGGGCTGGCCACAGCTGTTCAACCGCAATATTGAAAATTTCTGATGATATCAGAATACCTTATGATCAAAATTTCTTAACATTTCTGTGCCTTATCGACTTTGCAAAAGCCACTTAAAAGCCAAAAACACTTTACTCTGTGATAAGCTTAGAATTAGTTTTAATTTTAGTGGTAGAGCTGTTCGTTTACTATCAAGTTACCTTGAGGGTAGAATGCAGTGTGTAAGAGTTGCTAGCGGATTCTCCACAATGAAAATGGTCACCACAGGAGTTCCGCAGGGGTCAATTTTGGGTCCCCTGCTGTTCTCTATATTTATCAATGATATTTTCTTGGTTTGTAAGCAAGCCTCAATACATGCTTATGCCGATGACATACAAATTTATTTGTCTAGACCTCTAAATCTTATTGATGCTCTGAGTAATAAACTTAATCTGGATCTCGCCGCACTTAACAATTGGGTTGCTTCTAATTTGCTGCGCATAAATCCTGCCAAGTCTAAGGTTCTGCCAATTATGAGGAAGGTCAGTGGGTTTGATAATTTTCCCCCCTTGTTTGTTGGCTCCACTCAGTTGGAGTTTGTAAGCAGGATAAAAAACCTTGGTTTCACTCTAAATTCTAAATTTACATGTACTGACCATATTAATGGCTCTGTCAGAAAGATCTACGGAATTTTAAGGTGCTTGCGTTCTTCTGCGAGTTACACTCCTCTTGAAACTCGACTAAGGCTTGTTAAGCAATTGATTGTACCCCATTTTACGTTTTCTTGCACTGTTTTTAGTCGTCTTGATTCTCAGTCGCAGCACAAGATCCTGGTGGCATTTAACAATGCTGCAAGGTATGCTTATGCTGTCCGGCGCTTTGATCACATCTCGTTGATAAGTAACGGTATACTTGGGTGTGGTTTGATTGAGTATTTAAATGTTCAGAATATTATGTTTTTGTATAAGCTTGTGCATACTAAAAGCCCTCGATACCTTTATGAAAATCTCCAGCACTTTCATTCGACCAGGTCCCTTAATTTTATTGTTCCCAGGTGCACTTTTCTCAACAGCAGTAGATTCTTTTTCGTTAGCACCATTAGGCTTTGGAATTCTCTGCCGCTACACTTAAGACAGATGTCGTTGGGGGCCGCTTCAAGCAAGCTATAGTGCAGTATTTTTCTACGTCCTAATTGCATGGTGTTCGAACATTCTTTTCTTTTATCCTTCACTATCATTCGTTGCTCTCTATCTTCTCCTACTTTCTTATTAACTCTTGTTTCTAATTGCTGTTTTAAGTTAAGTTAAGTTATAGTTATAATTGTATAATTTTAAGTTACATATATTTAAGTTTTTTTGTTACGTGTAATATATGTTGCTAGTACTAAAAAAGACGTAGGTCTTAGCGTACATTGAATATTGTGAATAAATAAATAAATTGAAAAATTGAAAGGAAAATCACGTCGCCGACGCTTTATCGCGACCAAACCTTCTTACTTTACAAGGTGTTCATACCCTGCAAAATGATAACACTTTTGGTAAGAGTTCAAGCTCTGATATTGCAACAATACATAGCGAAGTCTCATTATCTTATACTATTGAATCAACTGATAAACCGATTAATTGTTTTAGAAATCAGATAGTGAGGAGGGTACAGAGCGGCCAACAAAAACATTTATTTTGTTTGGAACAAAAACGAGACACATAATAAACTTTTCAGATATAGCACTTTTAATGAATAAAGTTTGTGATGCTGTAAAAGAAGATGTAGTGAATGCAATTCATTGCGAACTACCAATTTTGGCTTTAATACAACATACACTGATTGAGGCATTTCCCTCAACAACATTTCGTTATGCAAAAAATTTAGTTGTGGATATCACAAATAAAGATGAGCAAAGAGAAATTGTTGTAACTGAACATAACAGAGCTCATAGAGCAGCTCAAGAAAATACCAAACAAATTTTGGAAGACTATGTTTTCCCAAAAATGACACACTTAGCAAAGGAGGTGGTCATGAATTGTAGGGTTTGCAAAAAAGCGAAATACGATCGCCACCCGCAGAAACAAGTGATTGGTGCGACACCAATTCCATCATATGTAGGGGAAATTTTACATATTGATATATTCTCAACAGATAAAAAATATTTTTTAACTTGTGCAGACAAACTCTCCAAGTTTGCAATAATTCAACCTATAGACTCGAGAACTATAGTAGATGTAGAACCACCGATTCTACAGCTGATGAATTTTTTCCCTCGCACAAAAATAATATTTTGTGACAATGAACCGTCATTAAACTCTGAAACAATAAAATCAATGTTGGGTAATAATTTTGGTGTGGAAATTGTCCACCACCACCGCTTCATAGTACTTCGAATGGGCAAGTCGAGAGATTGCATAGTACTATTTTAGAAATTGCTAGATGCCTTAAGCTAGAAAAATCCATTGGTAATACAGTACAATTAATATTACTAGCAACCATAGAATATAATAAAACAATTCATACGATCACAAACAAAAGGCCTATTGATGTAATTCATTCTGATTCATTGGAGCTTGAAGTTGATGTGAGAAACAGGGTACAGAATGCCCAAGAGTCTCAAATGAGACGATTAAATGAAACAAGACAGAATCGAACATTTGAAGTGGGTGAAAAAGTTCTTGTTAAAACAAATAGAAGATTAGGCAATAAGCTTACGCCATTATATATTGAGGGAACTGTAGAAGCCGACGTAAGAACAATTTAAGATAAGTCAAATTTTATTAATTTCTTTTTAACCCTAGGATTCTTGTGGTGGTCCTTGTCACGGTGGTGACCGCGAAACTAACAGACTATTCTAATTCAAACTACATCCCTATATCAGACGGTTACGCGACAATTTGGCAGGATTTTGAGTATTTGCGGCATACAACGAACCTAACATTGTATTCTGAAATAGCTGATGATACGGAGAGACTGGAGGAACATTTTCCCCAATCACACATGAAAAAAATATTAGACTCGGACATAGGGCATGTAAGAACATTAATAACAACAATAGATGTTCATCCTAGGCATACAAGAAGTATAAAATTTTTGGGCGCGGCACTTAAGGTGGTTGCTGGGACACCTGACTACGATGACTTCGAAGATGTGAAATTTAATCAAAGGGAATTGATTCAGGCAGAAAATAGACAAATTTTCATAAATACAAGAATACAGGAGAAAATCAATAATTTAACAGACACAGTCAATATTATAATAAAAATACCAAAGCTAAAATGGGGGATACAGAACATTTGTACGAGACCTTGCTTGCTAGAAAAAGAATTATTATCGCGGAGCTTGAAAGCTTGATGTTATCAATAATTCTTTCAAAAATCGGTTTAGTTAATCCACAGATTTTGGATTCTAATGATTTACTTAGTATAAATAGCAAGCACTCTACAAATGTAGCTATACAGGATTTAATGGAAGTTGCTAGTATAAGAGTCCTATTAGATGATAAGTTTTTACATTTTTTAATTAAGTATCCAAGACTAGATATGGTTTGCAAGAAACTAACATTGTACCCTGTTCAACACAACTACACAATTCTTAATTTTAATGGCGAAAATAGCGTGGCAGATTGTGAAAATCAAACGTTACCGATTGGAAACTGTAATGCAACCCTAACAACATCATTCTGCAGGAAGCTGGTACATTCAACATGCGCACAACAACTCCATTCGGGGGGTCATGCATATTGCACTTCTCGGCCTTCCCATCTTGCGTCAGTGACAATAATTGATGAGGGTGTTGTAATTGTAAATGATGACACCTTTACTATAAAAACAAATGATGATATAGAGACAACCATCACGGGCACATTTCTACTGACTTTTAGTGGCGAAGCAAAAATTAATGAAACCCTATACAGAAATCACAAAAGTATAGTAACAAAATTACCGGAGTCACCGATAATTGGCTTACTTAATGTTACAATTCATGAAAACATACTGAGTCTACCATACCTTCAGAGGCTAAGTGCTGAAAATCTGCGGCATATAGAGGGCCTAAAAAACCAATTAATTTCTGGTCCTCTGTTGTCTACTGCTGCTCTTCTTGTGTTGCTAGCTTTGGCATTCTGTTGCTTCATGCTGCACGATAAGCTTAGAAAGAACCGTCAACAACGTGCTCTGGAAACTGCAGTTGAGAGATTGAAGAAGTCCGGGGACGTCTTTCATTTAGGCGAGGGAGGAGTTAGCACAACTCAGAATTTCAATACGAATGTTGAAATACAGAAAAGTCAACAACCAGCTGCGTCAGCTATTTATTCTACAATTGCAAAAGCATGATAAAAAACTAAAAGGACAAAGAAAACACCAGACGCAGACTCAGCGTTTTTGGGGTACAATGTTGGTTGAAATGAAGTATTGTTTGTAAGCGAAGATCAGATCATATTTGGAAGTAAAAGAATAAGGTTCAATTTTGTATAATTTTATTTTCAATAAAAAGTCTCACAAAAAACTAAGACCCTGTTTTTTGTTAACTGGCGCCCAACGAGTGTTGAAACTAAAGGAACCCAGCAATTGAATATAAAGGAGTGATAAATCTCATATAAAAACATAATAGCTAAACTTCAACGAACTAGAAGAAACAACTATCTATCAACAGTTGAGGAAACCACATCAATTGGACTAAAATTAAAAGCAACTGCAACCAACAGAGGAATTAACTATCTATATTGAAGAAAACTCATCAATAAACTAAGTAGAGTTAGTAATGTAAGTAGAGTGCTTATGAAATACTTAAAAGTGAAAAAAAATACTGAATTGCGATTGAAATTTTGTTTTTGGAAAAATAGTGAAGCATACTCTCGTATGAATGAAGATATTGAGTCATTATTGAAAAGACTTGAAAGTTTATATCTTATAGAAGACTTAGAAATGACAATTACTCCAGATCAGTTAAAAGCTATTGTGGAGAGTGCAGTTAGCAGTGCTCTCGTGGTACAGGAAAGGCAGTTTGAGGGAAAATTAGAGCAATTAGGAAAAAGGGTGACCGAGTTGTCTGTAAATGTACCAGAAGTAGAAAAATATGAAGAGGCTACTATAGGAGGTGAGTTGTTGTGCAGGGAAACTTTAGACATAGTAAAATCTTTACCAGAGTTTGAAGGAAAGCATGAAACTTATGTTTCATGGAGAAAGGCAGCACACACCGCTTATAGAATTTATGAAAAATATAATGGAAGTTCCACCCATTTTCAGGCTTTGGGAATCATTAGAAATAAAATTAGGGGTACAGCCGATATGATTTTGGCTTCTTTTGATACTCCTTTAAATTTTAAGGTCATTATTAATAGACTCGATTTCACCTATGCGGACAAGAGACCCATTTATTTAATAGAGCAAGAAATGTCCACCCTTCGGCAGGGAAATCTGACTCTTTTAGAGTATTATGATTAAGTGGAGCGGAAGCTTACACTTCTAACAAATAAAACAATAATGAACTATGATAGTGATCTGGCTGCATCATTAAATGAAAAATACCGAATGGATGCATTACGTGTGTTCATTTCAGGCGCAAAAAAATCTTTAAGCGACATTCTTTTTTCGGCAAAGCCAAAGGATCTTCCATCAGCGCTGGCATTGGCCCAAGAGGTTGAATCAAACCATATGCGCTATAATTTTGCTAGCAATTATGCTAAAAGTATGGAGGAAAAAACACAACAGAGATTTTTTACGAAAAACGCTAGGTGTGCTAATAGTAATAACACACAAGGAAAAAATCCTTATTATGACAGACGACAGGATAGCTTAAAAGAACAAAAGCAGGAGATGGAACCGATGGATATCGATTCATCAAGGTTCAAACAGCCTCAAAAAATTAATAATCAGTGGCGAGCCCAACCGAACATAAACGTAAGCCCGGCAATAAAAAGACCAAATAGTGGTGCCACCAGGTTTACAGGCTTGAAGCAACAGCGGGTCAATCATATGGCGCATGAAAAAAATGATCATGTAGATCATAATTATCAGTATGAAGCTGATACAGAAGTATCTAATATAGAAGATGAAGTTTCAGAATATGACCAAATTAATTTTTTAGTCATGACTCCCTGCTCCCGTACATAGAAAGGATTATAGCAGGGAGGAAGATTAAATTATTGATAGACACAGGCGCATCAAAAAACTACATAAAACCATTACCAGAATTAAAACATGTAAGGAATGTTGATGAGACATTTATGGTGAAGTCACTTCATGGCTTCAATTCCATAAAACATAAATGCACTATTAATCTTTTCAATATATATACTACCTTTTTTATCCTTCCGAACCTGACGTCGTTTGACGGAATTATAAGACTTGATTTATTAAAAATCGCAGATTCTAAGCTCGATTTAAAAAATAAAAAGCTGGAATATAAGACTGGATCAGAACCCATTCAGTTTTTTAAATGTAAGAGTGTAAATTTTACAAGTGTGGAAAAAATTGAGGTACCTCAAGAGGTATCCGAGAGATTTCGAAAAATGATAGAATTAAGAAAGGGTGTCTTCGCTGAACCTGATGAAGCGTTAATCCAATATATTCAAAGTTATACCCATATCCAATGGGAGTAGCAGATTTCGTAAACACAGAAGTTCGTAACCTTTTAAAGGATGGCATCATCCGCCCATTCAGATCACCCTACAACAACCCTGTTTGGGTGGTAGATAAAAAAGGGACTGATGAATATGGAAACATTAAAAAACGACTTGTTATGGATTTCAGAAAACTGAATTCGAAAACAGTGTCTGATAGGTATCCCATTCCAAATGTAAGTGTTATATTATCAAATTTGGGTAAGGCTATATATTTTACTACTCTATATTATCAAATCTGGGTAAGGCTAGATATTTTACTACTCTAGACCTTAAATCGGGATTTCATCAAATATTATTGACAGAAAAGGACCGTGAGAAAACAGCCTTTTCAGTAGGAAACGGGAAATATGAGTTTTGTAGACCACCGTTTGGGCTTAAAAATGCACCGAGCATTTTTCAGAGAGCCATTGACGATGTTCTTAGGGAACAAATAGGAAAGTCGTGCCACGTTTACGTTGACGACGTTATAATTTTTTCAATAGATACGGAAACCCATGTCGACCACATCGCTTGGGTCTTGGATAAACTCTGTGAAGCCAATATGAGAGTTTCTCGCGAAAAATCAAACTTCTTCAAAGAAAGGCTTGAGTTTTTAGGATTCGTAGTATCGCGAGGTGGTATCACAACGAGCCCCAGTAAGATAGATGCAATAAAAAACTATAAGCAACCCAGTACAATTTTTGATTTAATATCCTTCTTGGGACTGGCAAGCTATTATAGATGCTTCATTAAGAACTTTGCATCGATTGCAAGGCCTTTGACCGATAAACTGAAAGGTGAAAATGGCAAGGTTAGTGCCAGTCAGTCTAAAAAAATAGTTGTGAATTTTGATGGAAAGCAACTTCAACCTTTTAATAAACTTAAAGAGGTCTTAGCATCCGAAGATGTTATGTTACTCTACCCAGATTACGGAAAACCGTTTGACCTAACGACTGATGCTTCGGCCTATGGACTTGGTGCGGTTTTTTCTCAAAATGGCAAACCAATAACCATGATTTCATGAACTCTGAAGGATAGGGAATTAAATTTTGCCACCAATAAACAGGAGTTACTAGCAATTGTATGGGCTTTGAAAAGCCTTAGAAATTATTTATATGGCGTTGGGAATCTGAATATCGTTACAGACCACCAGCCGCTTACTTTTGCGGTTTCGGATCGTAACCCTAACTCGAAAATAAAAAGGTGGAAAGCATTCATCGATGAGCACAACGTTCAAATTTATTATAAACCAGGAAAGGAAAATCACGTCGCCGACGCTTTATCGCGACCAAACCTTCTTACTTTTTTGGAACAAAAACGAGACACATAATAAACTTTTCAGATATAGCACTTTTAATGAATAAAGTTTGTGATGCTGTAAAAGAAGATGTAGTGAATGCAATTCATTGCGAACTACCAATTTTGGCTTTAATACAACATACACTGATTGAGGCATTTCCCTCAACAACATTTCGTTATGCAAAAAATTTAGTTGTGGATATCACAAATAAAGTTGAGCAAAGAGAAATTGTTGTAACTGAACATAACAGAGCTCATAGAGCAGCTCAAGAAAATACCAAACAAATTTTGGAAGACTATTTTTTCCCAAAAATGACACACTTAGCAAAGGAGGTGGTCATCAATTGTAGGGTTTGCAAAAAAGCGAAATACGATCGCCCGCAGAAACAAGTGATTGGTGCGAATCCAATTCCATCATATGTAGGGGAAATTTTACATATTGATATATTCTCAACAGATAAAAAATATTTTTTAACTTGATCAGACAAACTCTCCAAGTTTGCAATAATTCAACCTAGACTCGAGAACTATAGTAGATGTAGAACCACCGATTCTACAGCTGATGAATTTTTTCCCTCGCACAAAAATAATATTTTGTGACAATGAACCGTCATTAAACTCTGAAACAATAAAATCAATGCTGGGTAATAATTTTGGTGTGGAAATTGTCAATGCACCACCGCTTCATAGTACTTCGAATGGGCAAGTCGAGAGATTGCATAGTACTATTTTAGAAATTGCTAGATGCCTTAAGCTAGAAAAATCCATTAGTAATACAGTACAATTAATATTACTAGCAACCATAGAATATAATAAAACAATTCATACGATCACAAACAAAAGGCCTATTGATGTAATTCATTCTGATTCATTGGAGCTTGAAATTGATTTGAGAAACAGGGTACAGAATGCCCAAGAGTCTCAAATGAGACGATTAAATGAAACAAGACAGAATCGAACATTTGAAGTGGGTGAAAAAGTTCTTGTTAAAACAAATAGAAGATTAGGCAATAAGCTTACGCCATTATATATTGAGGGAACTGTAGAAGCCGATTTGGGGACAACCGTTCTCATTAAAGGGAGGGTGGTCCATAAGGACAATTTAAGATAAGTCAAATTTTATTAATTTCTTTTTAACCCTAGGATTCTTGTGGTGGTCCTTGTCACGGTGGTGACCGCGAAACTAACAGACTATTCTAATTCAAACTACATCCCTATATCAGACGGTTACGCGACAATTTGGCAGGATTTTGAGTATTTGCGGCATACAACGAACCTAACATTGTATTCTGAAATAGCTGATGATACGGAGAGACTGGAAGAACATTTTCCCCAATCACACATGAAAAAAATATTAGACCCGGACATAGGGCATGTAAGAACATTAATAACAACAATAGATGTTCATCGTAGGAATACAAGAAGTATAAAATTTTTGGGCACGGCACTTAAGGTGGTTGCTGGGACACCTGACTACGATGACTTCGAAGATGTGAAATTTAATCAAAGGGAATTGATTCAGGCAGAAAATAGACAAATTTTCATAAATACAAGAATACAGGAGAAAATCAATAATTTAACAGACACAGTCAATATTATAATAAAAAATACCAAAGCTAAAATGGGGGATACAGAACATTTGTACGAGACCTTGCTTGCTAGAAACAGAATTATTATCGCGGAGCTTGAAAGCTTGATGTTATCAATAATTCTTTCAAAAATCGGTTTAGTTAATCCACAGATTTTGGATTCTAATGATTTACTTAGTATAAATAGTAAGCACTCTACAAATGTAACTATACAGGATTTAATGGAAGTTGCTAGTATAAGAGTCCTATTAGATGATAAGTTTTTACATTTTTTAATTAAGTATCCAAGACCAGATATGGTTTGCAAGAAAATAACATTGTACCCTGTTCAACACAACTACACAATTCTTAATTTTAATGGCGAATTAAAATTAAGAGTGAACCCACTCGAAAAAGAAGTTGTTGGCTGAAGGATTGGAGGAAACGCAAAAGCTCAAATGGAGCATTTGCCATACTATACAAGGAAATAAAAGTCTCCGACAGATTTTCCTATAGGAATTAATAAATTACACTAAATTGGTTCGCTGAAACCACGAATAGTTTTGCAATAATTGGTGCTGCTGTTGTATTTGATGTCAATTTAGCAAGAAGGAATAGCAGTTGCTGTAAACTGAAATTTAATTGTTTTTTTGTTTCTGTTGTTGTTTCTAATGCTAACTTCAAAAACCACAACACCTTTTATCGCTCTCGTTTGGTTTCCGAGTTATAGGACCTTGAAGTTTAAAGATTTTCGAGCTAAATCTTCTGAGCGATTTTCAACAAAATGTTGTTTTACATAAATGAAAGACAATTGAAATGCCGGTCTGATGACATGAATATCCTGTAGGTATCTAGCATAGTTTAGGAGATATAGCTCGTAAATCTTTAAACTTTAGGGTGATATAACTCGGGAAGCAAACGAGAGCTACAATAAGTGTTGTTGTTGTTGGAGCTAGCATAGGAACAACAACTACAGCAGCAAAATTTAATCTCTTCAGCAACTCGTATATTTTTTTGCTAAATTGACATTAAATATAACATCAACGCCAAATACTGCAAAACTATTCATGGTTTCAGGACATCAATTAGTATCAATTATAAAGCAAAAGTATAAATTATTATTGCTTAAAATACATAAATAGGAGTTTGTAAGGTTGGGTTGAATTTTATTTTGTAACAATTATGTATAGTTTATAGAAAATTTATTATTTGTATTTCCTCTAAACTTTCCTTTATTTTTTCGCTTACAATCACAGCGGTACCACGGAGTAAAGTGTAATAAAACGGTTTGTAATATTTTATAGTCAAAACTATTATAAATTCTAAAATAGTAGCTAAGGCTATACAAATGGTACCAAAAGTATAAGAAAATCATGCCTGGGGAAATTAGCAGCCTTATAAACGATAAACGCTTTTTCAGTTTAGCACCCGTCAGAGATAATGAGATAGGAAACTTCTAAAAAATGCAACTCTGGTTGTCAAATCGTGTGTTCGTGGTTGTGTAATTGTATGGTAGTATTTGTGAAAACTCGATAATTGATGACGTTTTTGCTTAGCAACTCACCACCATTAGACCCAAACAAATAAATTTAGCTTAGCAACCCACCACCATTAGACCCAAACAAAGTGTTCAGTTTTTAATTTATACAGCACGTTTGACATTTGTCAGACCCTTTTGTTTTGAGATACCAATTTACTTATATGTATACTCAAATCAATGAATGAGCTTATGAAAGTTAGATATTTACAAATACACTACTTAACAATCACTCGCACTTAATAATCGAGTGATAACTTGAATTTGTAATGTAGAATGTTATATGTACATTGAATGTACTATACGATATATTTAATTTAAATATTATCTGAACAATTTCACACTTGTAAAAAATAAAATTAAGTGCAAAAAGCCAAATATTTTGTTAAACAGAAAGGTTTAGTATACTTTACTTTTAATCGAAATTTAAAACATGTCTTTTATGTTTAATAAACTCTCAAGTACAACAAATTAGTTTTGATTACTGAGAAAAGAATTTTCTTAAGTTCTGGAATACTGGAAAATTTAAATAAGTTATACACATATTGTATATTGTATTGTTTTACTCATTTGTAAACATATTTGTTTTACTTAAGTTGCACTTTCAATCTCAATAGTTACCAAAAATGCTTGTCAAAAAGATTTAGAAATATATAACCTAAAAAACACGAAAAGCAAATAGGTTGTTAAATTTATGTAAATATATAGGCAAATGAAAGTTGGTGTTGGCATATCTACATATTTAATTCACCTCATTATTACATTCGATTTTCTGGTTTGCAAACTTCAAACTTTTTTGTTCACTTTGGTACTTAAGTACTGCTGCTAGTGTGCTACGATTTAACCAAGAAGTTGTTTTTTTTAGTTGAAAGATACACTAGTACGCTCATATATGCCTAATTTATTAACCATTGTTGTAATTAAGCTTTCCTTTTCATTTTATCAACAAATTTTTCAATTTATTTAAGTGCAGTTTTTCCTACATCCCCTTTTACGCAACTTCGTACCTTTATAATTAAATTTGGTACTGTGAATAGAAACGCTGTTTCGTGACGTCAATAAATTTTTCACCTCAACTAAATTTTTTAATTCAAGCAACATTTTTTAATGTTTTGATGTTCTTTTTCTCTATTTCAGAAAAATTTGTTAATGAATGAAGCTCAAAGTATTTTTATATTACAAAAAAACCACATACAAATACTAACACATATGCATTTTTTATTTATTTATTGTTTTAGTTTCTGTAACCCTTTGCTTTAGCCTCTATTTTCGAATAAACGCACACAACATTCGCCACAATTGCATTTCAATTACAACATTTACTTCTTCGTTTATTTCTTTTATGCTTAAGATTAATTGTAATATAATAAATTTTAATTGTAATAAATAAAAGTTAAATGCATTCCGTAACTTTTACTGCAACGCTTGTCGTGTTATGGACAGGAACAAGTGTCAATGTCAAGGACATTGATGTGGTCTTTGTCGGAGGTCACTTCTCAATACAAATTCTCACCTTTCTCTGGACAGCTCTTGTTAACTGCACATATATTCTGAAATAAGTAGATAAATGAAATCTGATCACATTTCAGACAATTACCCTGTTTTTAATTGTACATGTTTAACTATTACCTTATTCTCTTCCTTACTCCGCATTAGATGAACACTTCGTTCGACTGTAGTAATCCATCTTGCAATTCCTTCGAGACGTCAAGACGTTCTTCTTCTTGGTCGCTTGGTATATGCCTTAGACAAGATGCCACAATAGTTTCCAATCATTGCTAAGTGGATAAGAAACAACTATTGTATTAAAAACATTTTAATAATATTGAATTTGCTTCACGTTTCCACTACAAATATCTATTATAAACAAATAATTTCAACTTACGGAATTCACTTCACACTTGCGTACTGCACGTACTGATCTGTTGATGTTGTTATACAATTAAGTAAACTCTTGGCACTCGTCGATCTTCATCACAAATGCAACCTTTGCATTTAATTTACTTCTTGTCAATGTGGTTTTACTTGTTCTTTTTTTTAGAACCGATGATATTTCGCCTACCAAAACTTCTCACGGTAGCAATGGATTGTTAGCACTGGCCTGCTTTATCCGATAATTGTCGTCACTCGAATATCAGCTTGGTCAATATTGTTTTACACACAATCGTGGATCTCAATCATCAGCAGAGATAACGAGATTGGAAACTTAGAACAAAACAGCTGTTCAAAAAAACAGCCGCGTGTTGTTTCTATAAATTTTGTATGCAAACTCACCCGCCAAAAGGATAAACAAAGGTTTGTTTACCCTTTTGGCGGGTGAGTTTCGAAGACTCGACTGAAAACGGTGAGTTTCAATACAAGTGTTACAAAAACAATTCTAATTGAACGGTTGCATGTCGAAAATGTAAAAATGTGCCATATCGTTGCTAGTAGAAAAGTGGTTTTAACCTCTGTTTCCCGCTTTTTAAGCTGTTATTCACAAATATTTATTAATATTGTTTTAAAACGTCGTATTACAGAACTTGTGCCTGCGGATGTAAAGCAAATGGACATTTTTATGCTTTTGCATATACATATAGTAAAATGTGCTTTACTATAAGGTTTTTTTAATAGAAGTATTTTCGAACCTAATATGAGAAATAAGATTTTGCACATAACACATAAATAAATAAAAAGAGTTTGTTGTAAATATATTGTCATTTGCTTCCACTTGCGACTCGCATTCTTCCCCTTAATCTATTTCTATAAAATCATTACCCAGTGGTCTGCATGAAGTAAGGTTTTGCATGTATTACATAACATTTACTTATTTTTTCTTTTAGTATTAACTAGTAGTTAATATTAGTAATTAATATTAATAAATTTAGTGTGTATTGTAGTTGTAGTTGCATGTACATGGGTGATATAGGCCTACTGGGGAACTGAACACCCTAAAAAATCGGTAACGCCCCTTGACCTCTAGCATGATCTCTATAATTTTCAGAATTGTCATCTAATAAAGAAGTAAAAAAATATCCTTTATATCTTCTTTTCATTATAAATTTTACAAATATAAATAGAAAACTATATAAATAATATATTTGAACTAAATTAAATAATATTTTAATCAAATTTCTGCAATCACATAAAAATACCCACAGTAATAAATTTATGCCCACATTTTTCACTTTGTCTACTTATGGTGGCAACCGCTTGCAAAAAATGTTGGTGAATAATACCGTCAAAAGATAAAGCGTCACTTGCTATCTCTTTCTGGCCGCAAAAGAAATGTAGCCAAATTCACCAGGTCATAAAAAATCGATCTTTTTTTTATCTTTATCTGAAGATAAAAGAGTTTCCAATCTCATTAATCTCTGATCATCAGTACTTTCGTCTGTTCAATAGCGATGTCGATAGCTAGTCAATTATAAATATACTGCCTTAGAACTGTTTTCGTACCACGCACACACTTTTATACACAATTTATTTTAATGTCTATTAATTTAATGCCCTTATTAATTCAATTTAATTCAATAAACAAAAATGATTGCCCGATTCCTTCAAAAACTTCTGTAAATGAAAGAAACGTCATTTAAAATGTCATAAAACCATGACGTCTTATGGTGAATAACACGGATACTATACGTGTAATAAATTTTCGTTTTATTTTGACACATTTATTGGCGGGAAAAGAGTTTCCCATCTCATTATCTCTGGCACCCGTTTTGTTTTGTGCTTTTCGTAGTTTTTCGTTGTTTTGACAGCCGGAGGATAAACGATGACGAATGGAAATACACCACGCGATAAGAAAGTTTGTTGTTAGTATTTTCACATGCTTTGCAGCTTTTGTCGCGTAGACGGGGTATAAAGGATGTCGAATTTCCAGAGAAAAATATGCTCAGGCAGACGCAAGCAAAGAGGCTGGCGTTTAGTGAATTGTGCGTTATTATAATTTGTATTTTGCATACAAAATGAGAAATTATATATTAAATCGATAAAATTAAAGGGAAAGTATCGTTTATAAAGGCATTTAAGTTATTAAGAGATAAATGTTTATATGAAAAGTGATTTTATTGTGAAAAAATTGTGAATGCACGTGTTGCTGCAATATTCTGCTGAATATATTATTTGAATTATGTTTACGCCAAACACTCATTCTGACGCGACCGCATACCCCAGCGCTACTCTTTCGCCCTCCCAGAGAGAGCAGCGCCATCTACTCCCCTGTAGATGCACATGCATTGCACGTCGGTCAGCGCAGCCAACCTCCACGACTGCGACCTGTCAACTCTTGACAGGTCAATGAGTTTTGCTGACTTCCGCCCCCAACTTTAATTTACTTCTTTTTCGTGAATTGAACACGCCGCACATAATTGTCAACGCGACTTACCTTATTGTTTCCGATTGTGCAACCCCCACGCGAGTGTCTTCATCACAGTCATCACAATCATCACAATCACCCCATCACCACACCATCACCACACCACCTCATCACCACACACACCACACAACCAACAACAACCTCATCTCCACCATCATCCACCAACACACATCAGACCGAACCATCGGTAAGTTTGACCATTCCACCTGTCACTCTAAAATCATATTATTTTATATATTATATATCGGTGTGTTGCGCTTACCTGCGCACACATCCCCCACACAAACAATTGGTCCTTCGAGCCGGATTCCCTTCCGACCTCTCGATCCCCTATATATAATATACATATAATAAATATAAAGTGAAGTGATACCCCCCCAACGTTTTTCAAACACCAAATTACGTTCACGTAATATTGGTGAAGAAGTGTCGATCGGTTCGGCTTAGTGCGTGTTAAATATTCCACATCGTGAATATTTCTCCGTCTCCTCCCTTTCGTGTGTTTCTGTACACCAAGCAGAAACACGTTCAGTGACGTCACGTGTTATCTGTACTCGAAGTACAAAACACGTTCCGTGACGTCACGATTACACATAATAAGTCGCTCTCCCAGCGCAAGTGAAGTTTCCTCTCTCCCCCCCAGTAGCGTTTCCCAAACTTTAATTCACGCGAATTAAATTAATACTTTTATGATTTATTTCAGCCGTGATTTAAAGCGTTTCTCAAACTTTAATTCACGCGAATTAAATTAATACTTTTTTGATTTATTTCAACCGCGATTTAAAGTGTTTTTTCCGAAATTTAACTCATTCAAATTAAATTAATATTTCTGATTTATTTCAGCCGTGATTTAAAGCGTTTCCCAAACTTTAATTCACGCGAATTAAATTAATACTTTTTTGATTTATTTCAGCCGCGAATTAAAGTGCTTTTTCCAAACTTTAATTCACGCGAATTAAATTAATATTTTCTTGATTTACTTTAACCGCGATTTAAAGTGTTTCGTTTTCCAAACTTTAACTAACGCGAATTAAATTAATATTTTCCCGATTTATTTCAGCCGCGAATTAAAGTGCTTTTTCCAAACTTTAATTCACGCGAATTAAATTAATATTTTTCTTGATTTACTTTAGTCGCGATTTAAAGTGTTTTTTCCGAACTTTAACTCACGCAAATTAAATTAATATTTTCCCGATTTATTTCAGCCGCGAATTAAAGTGCTTTTTCCAAACTTTAATTCACGCGAATTAAATTAATATTTTTCTTGATTTACTTTAACCGCGATTTAAAGTGTTTCGTTTTCCAAACTTTAACTAACGCGAATTAAATTAATATTTTCCCGATTTATTTCAGCCGCGAATTAAAGTGCTTTTTCCAAACTTTAATTCACGCGAATTAAATTAATATTTTTCTTGATTTACTTTAACCGCGATTTAAAGTGTTTCGTTTTCCAAACTTTAACTAACGCAAATTAAATTAATATTCTTCCGATTTATTTCCGCCGTGATTTAAAGCGTTTCCCAAACTTTAATTCACGCGAATTAAATTAATATTTTTCCGATTTATTCCGCCGTGATTTAAAGCGTTTTCCCAAACTTTAATTCACGCGAATTAAATTAATACTTTTACGAGTTATTTCCGCCGCGATTTAAAGTTTTTCCCAAACTTTAATTCACGCGAATTAACTTAATAGTTTTCCGAGTTATTTCAACCACGAGTTCAAGTGGTTTTCCAAACCTGAATTCAACTCAAAATTAAACTATTTTTCTCGTCATACTTCTGACCGCGATTGACCGGATTGGTATCACGTTGGATTTGACTCGAAATCAATTCATAGGTCTTCGCTGTACGTTCCACGGCGAATTCAAGTTTCGTAAACTCGTGTCAACCCCAACTCGTGAGTTTAACTCAGTATCCACACATCCTCCATTCCTCGTTTCGGTAAAGTACTCCAATGGATCCCCTAACTAAATTCATAAATGCTTCCGACGCTTTGGAAGAATTCGAAGACGAGTATAACCACATTCCGGAACGCGATCACTCGGGCTTCTCACTGGCCATTCACCAGGAGGAATTCAAAGCCGTCTGGTTAGACCTGAAAGCAGCATATGCCTTATGCATGGAATACCTTAACAGCACGGCCGATGTGGAGCCAGATACGCGAAGAGCCGATATCACCGTGGTTAAGACCAAGTACCGGCGGTGTTACCAGGTTTACGTGCGTGTCTCCGCGAAAGTGAGTGAACAGCAGCATCTCGTTGCCCCCAGTTCCTCTCCGTTGTCGATTTCTTCTCCCATGACTCCGACGAACTTCTCAGGTCACAACATCAGCTTGCCACCGTGTGATACTGATGTCTTCAATGGTGACTACGAGTCATGGCCGACCTTCCGTGATATGTTCTCCGCGCTCTATATTCGGAACAATCGACTGTCTCCGGTCGAAAAGTTGTTTCACCTCAACCAAAAAACCCGAGGTGAAGCAAAAGAAATAGTTCAAAAGTCCCCCCTCATAGATAGCGGATTCGATCAGGCATGGAGGAATCTTACCGATCGGTTCGAAAATAAACGTATACTGGTTAACGTTCAACTCCGAACGTTATTCTCCCTTACCCCAATCCACAAGGAGTCTGGAGTTGCGATCAAACGCCTCCAACGAGAGATCAACAACTGCCTCTCGGCTCTCACGTTGTACGATGTCGACGTGGGCAGCTGGGACGCAATTGTTGTGCATCTCTGCTCGACTCGTCTCCCCGAAACTACTCTCTCTTTATGGGAACAATCCCTCACCCATAAACGCGAAATTCCAAAATGGTGTGAAATGGACGCGTTCCTCACTTCACATTTCCAAACCTTGGAAACCGTAGACGACATCCGAAAGTCAGTCCAACCCCCTAAGAAAGCGTCGAATGCCCCAGCACGCCTTTCATCCGCCACGAAACCTGTGAATACGTTCCAGGCTACTATGGTTCCGACCAGCTGCAAAGTATGCACTGCTCGGCATCACCCGCTTCGCCAATGCCCACGTTTTCTGGCTATGAATGTAGACACACGTTGGGCGACAGTTCAAAGAATCCAATTCTGTACGAACTGTTTGGCACACTCACATCAAGTGGAAAACTGTAAAAGTGTGTTCACATGCAGGTCGTGCAATCAACGACATCATACACTCTTACATCGCGAGTTGGCTTCGGCCCCCCAATCGAACTCTCGTTCGAACTCTACCCATACAACCTCGCGCCCCAACTCCCCGTCTCATCGCGGTCCAAGTGCTGCTCAGCACAGCTTGCCGTCAAACCCCCCTTCGCAATCTCGAGCGAATCCCTCTACCCCTACTATACAGTCCACTGAAGCCCCCTCAACTTCAAATGTGCTTACTTGCTTCACCTCCCGAAGCAAGCAAGTGCTACTCGCTACCGCGATGGTTCACATCTGCCATCATAACGAGTCCTACCTCGCTCGTGCTCTCATCGATCCTGGCTCCGAAGCCACCTTTCTGTCAGAGCGCGTACAAAAACGCTTGCGACTTCCGACGACTACGGTCCAAGCGCAAGTCGCCAGCGTTAACGAAACCGTAACAGCCGTGGTGAACAACCTTTGCAAGTTTAGCATCGGCTCCCCCCGATTGCCCGGACTGTGCATTGAAGCCACGGGTCTTGTGCTTAAAAAACTAACCGGCAACCTACCGGTTTGCTCCCTTGACCGGACCCTATTTGATGCTCTTCCGAACCTACCACTAGCTGATGATCGCTTCTGCCAAAGCGATCAGATAGATGTCTTGATTGGAGCGGACATCTACCCCCTTATCCTGCTGGACGGTATCCGACGGAATATCTTGGGCTCTCTCATCGCCCAGGAGACCGTTTTCGGGTGGATCCTCACCGGTCCGCTTTCTCAGGCCCCCCCGGCTCCAACCATTTCTACCCGATTTTCGTTTTTCATTGAGGTCTCTCTTGACCGTCAGCTTGAGCGTCGCTGGGACTTGGAAGAAGCTCCCAAGCAACGTCTTTGCACTCCAGCCGAGCCAGTCTGCGAAGATCTTGATGCGAACACCATCCCAAGGCGGCACGAAAAGAAACACTGGCCACACTCTATTCCCCTCGATACTTTGGAAACCGAACTGGAAGCAAAACCAGTGAAAGCTAATTTCGCTTATTTCCCTCACTTTGAAGACTTGTTGGAAAGATTCTCTTCTTTGCCACGAGCTCTTCGAGTGTTGTCTTACGTGTTTAGGTTTCTACATCATACCCACCCCAAGTATCGTGGGTCCTCTCGTCAATACAATACCGCTATTGACTCCGATGAGATCCAGCATGTCAAAACGAGGCTGGCTATTCTCGCGCAAAAGGTACATTTTGCCAATGAATATCGTTCTCTCGATATGAAACAAAATCTACCACCCAAGAGCCCCATTCTATCGCTCAATCCATTCTTATCCCAAGATGGATTGGTGCGCGTAGGTGGTCGTCTATCCGCGTGTCCGTCACTCTGCTATAACGAACGCCACCCCATTCTTCTTCCTTACAGCTGCAAGTTCACCCGATTATTGGTTCGCTTCATCCATGACATCAGTCTGCATGGAGGGAACCAACTGATGTTGCGCTTGCTACGTACGCAACATTGGATACCCAAGGCCAAGAACCTAGTCAAGGCCACGATTCACACCTGCAAGCCTTGTGTCCTTCAGAGGAAACACGTGCGCACCCAAATCATGGCCGCTCTACCCCCTGAGCGGACAAACATTTCTCGCCCTTTTGCTGCCACCGGTCTAGATTTCGCTGGACCGTTTAATATCAAAAACTACACTGGGAGGGCATGCCTCATCACCAAAGGCTATGTCTGTGTCTTCGTCTGTTTCGCAACGAAGGCCATACATCTTGAAGCGGTCAGTGATCTGTCGACTCCGACATTTCTCGCCGCCTTCAACCGCTTCAGCGCCCGTCGCGGATGCCCCAAGGATGTTTACTCGGACAATGGAAAGAACTTCGTGGGAGCCTCCAAAACACTCAGGAACGATTGGAAGATCTTCCTTCAACAATCACACGAAGCGGTCACCTCACAGTGTGCCTATCAGCAGCTCAAATGGCATTTTATACCTGCTGCCGCGCCTCATATGGGCGGTCTCTGGGAAGCTGGCGTTAAAAGCTTCAAACTTCATTTCCGAAAGTTTGTCGGCAATATGCGTTTCACCTTTGAAGAGTTCGCTACCATACTCTCCCGGATCGAAGCCTGCCTCAACTCGAGACCGCTTAGCGGCATGTCCGACGATCCATCGGATCTACAGCCTTTAACGCCCGGCCATTTCCTCATCGGTGGCCCTCTGCTGGCGCCCGCTGAACCGGCGGTACTAAGCTCCCCCCTCACGATTGTTAATAGATGGCTAAAAGTGAAAGCCATCTATCAGCAATTCTGTACTCGGTGGAAACACGAGTACCTCACCGAACTCCACAAACGCAGCAAATGGAAGGTGCCCCAACCAGACCTTAAAGTTGCAGATCTTGTGGTGTTACGCGATGACAACCTCCCTCCAACTCAATGGAGACTCGGTCGCGTGACCCACCTTCATCCCGGTGACGACCACAGAACACGCGTCGTCGACATCCGAACGGAGAAGGGAACCATTACTCGTCCCCTCAGTAAATTAACGGTACTCCCCTCTTAAGATCGCATCTTAAGGATGTTCGCACCCCAGCGAACTCTCCCCGCCAATGTCATTACATTGTTTCCATCATGCTCCATCCCCAGCGAGCACCACGCACTCCAGTGCTCCCCCCTTACATATTCATGTTAGTAACTGGAACTATCTGCATGTAAGGTGGAGACATAGGCGCTGCCGTCCCTGAGTAGCGCTCCTTAGTTTCACGAATGCAGTCCAATCTGCTGGTCACTGGTATTCCTGACTAAGGCGAAACTCCACGTTTCGTGTGTCTCTAACCTGAGCAAAGTTGCAGTACTGCAAGGCGGGCGGTATGTTTACGCCAAACACTCATTCTGACGCGACCGCATACCCCAGCGCTACTCTTTCGCCCTCCCAGAGAGAGCAGCGCCATCTACTCCCCTGTAGATGCACATGCATTGCACGTCGGTCAGCGCAGCCAACCTCCACGACTGCGACCTGTCAACTCTTGACAGGTCAATGAGTTTTGCTGACTTCCGCCCCCAACTTTAATTTACTTCTTTTTCGTGAATTGAACACGCCGCACATAATTGTCAACGCGACTTACCTTATTGTTTCCGATTGTGCAACCCCCACGCGAGTGTCTTCATCACAGTCATCACAATCATCACAATCACCCCATCACCACACCATCACCACACCACCTCATCACCACACACACCACACAACCAACAACAACCTCATCTCCACCATCATCCACCAACACACATCAGACCGAACCATCGGTAAGTTTGACCATTCCACCTGTCACTCTAAAATCATATTATTTTATATATTATATATCGGTGTGTTGCGCTTACCTGCGCACACATCCCCCACACAAACAAATTATATTATACAATTTTAATTACACTTCTGTGTGAAAATATAAACGCAATTCATTCACAAATAATTTCCACAATAATAACACAAAAAATATGAGCATATAAATGCCAGATTGTTGCGACACCACCACCGCGACTTTTCTCTGTGATTCTCACAAATTCTAACTGAATTCATGCACCAAATCTTTGGATGTTTAAAAATTCCCTAGAAAATTCCCTAAAATATTGTACATATGGCATCACATTTCTGTCTGCAAACAATGGCGCTCTGCAAACTTAGACGTACACGCTAATGTCGGCTCGGAAAGCTTACATTTTAGGAGTTTGGCTTTGTTGAGTTTGAGTTTCAGTTTGCGTGTACGTGTACGTGTACGTGTACGTGTCGTTTTAGTTTATAAGGCTGTAGATGTCGCTCGAAATTTCTGGGGACACCAGAAAACAGAGTTGCGTTTTACTGAAAAAATATTCATAGTCTGAAATCAGGTATGCAATGTACGTATTTAAGAGTAAATGTATACAAATTTAGCAACAAAGAAAACCAGCTGATGTAAACTAAAGTTTTATTGTTGTTTTTGTTGTTTCTTAAGCATTAAACACAATTGGAGCAACAGGATACAAGATACATTTTTAGCTGTCAAATTTACATGGGCTCTTATGGAGATCGAGAAAAAAGTTTGCTTTCCAGTTTGTTGCCGTGGTTTGCATTCCATTTTGTATCTTGTCTCCGGGCTAATTTCTAATTTTGACAGCAACAGAATCATTCTTGTTCTTCTTCGGTGTGTTTGTTTACATTGTGTCATGTAAAATTTGACAATTTGCATTGTGAGGGGTGTCACACTAGGCATCTTAATGCCAATTTATTTAAGTTAATATTTAACGACATTTTTATTATTATTATTACAAGCAATTTATTTCTGAAATAGAAAATATACGGCATTCCTATTTAAAAAAAATTACACATTATATTTATCAATTGCTAAAAGAAATGGAAAATCCTCTAAAAAAGGTTGTTGGAGAAAATTTAAGAAACAGTTGAATGTTTTCTAAGTCGGCCTGAAGTGGCCTAGTATTACACCACCATTAAGAATTTGACATATGAAATTTTTGTTGCTGAGCAACAGTTGCCCAGCCATTATAATTAACGCCATGGAATTTCTTGTTGCCTGGAAATGTTGCTGTATCCTGTTGCTCCAATTGTGTTTAAAGCATTATGCTAATTCCAAAAACCACAACAATTTTTGTCGCTCTTGTCTGGTTTCCGTGTTATAGGACCTTGAAGTTTAAAGATTTACGAGCTAAATCTCCTGAGTGATTTTCAACAAAATGGTGTTTTATATAAATGAAAGACAATTGAAATACCTTTCTGATGACATGAATATCATGTTGGTATCTCGTATAGTTTAAGAGATACAGATCGTAAATCTTTAAACTTCAAGGTGTTATAACTCGGAAACCAGACAAGAGCGACAAAAAGTGTTGTGGTTTTTGGAGTTAGCATTAGAAACAACAACAGAAACAAAAAAACAATTAAATTTCAGTTTACAGCAACTGCTATTCCTTCTTGCTAAATTGACATCAAATACAACAGCAGCACCAATTATTGCAAAACTATTCGTGGTTTCAGCGAACCAATTTAGTGTAATTTATTAATTCCTATAGGAAAATCTGTCGGAGACTTTTATTTCCTTGTATAGTATGGCAAATGCTCCATTTGAGCTTTTGCGTTTCCTCCAATCCTTCAGCCAACAACTTCTTTTTGGTATAGTTTGTATTACATCGGCTATAATTTCAGCATCTTCTTGCTGAATAAAAAAAAAATTAATGCGTCTATATATTCACTTGTCATCGAAATTAGTTCAATTTCTATTTTCTCTAAACTTTCCATTATTTTTTCGCTTATAATCACTGTGGTATCACGAACTTGAGTGCAAAACAAGGTTGCAAAGTTTATAGTCAAAAAGTATTATAAATTCTTAAATAGTATATAAAATTATGGAAATGGTACCAAAAAGTATTAAGAAATCATGCAATAAAATTATCCATGTCACACGGTTCCACAATCCAATCTGTCCCACGTGTAAACGCTGTCGGGGACACGGTCGATGAATAGCAGAGATAATGAGATAGGAAACTTCTAAAAAGTGCAACTCTGGTTGTCAAATCGCATCTTGGTGGTTGTGTTTTTGTATGGTAGTGTTCGTGAAAACTCGATAATTGATGACGTTTTAGTGTAGATACTCACCAGACTCAGACCCCATTCTTGGAATTTTTTGAGAAACTCCCCAGACTCGCACCCCCGAATATGTATCAGTTTTATTTTATACACCTTAGACAGAACCCTTTGTTTTGAGATACCAACTTGGTGCAATGAATGAATGTCAATTATTTACAGATACGCTATTTAACAACCACTCGAACTTACTAACTGTAATTTCAATTTGTTATCAAGAAATTTTGTTCTCAGGAAGACAAACCGTCAAATTATCTTCAATATACTGTGCACAATTTATTTCTGGTTTGGCCGGCTATGAAATTACAATGCGTGAAGCAAAATATTTTGTTCAAGCTTTTAAAGAAACGTTTTAATATACTTTGCATTTAATCAAAATTTAAAACGTGCCTTTTATTATTTAACTCTCAAATACAACGAATTAGTTTTTAATCACAGAGGAAAAAATTTTCTTAAGTTCTGGAAAATTAGAACTGAAGTGAGTTATAGATATATGCACTTATTTTTGGTTCTTTGGAATATATCAACACATTTAAATTTTGTATATATATATACAAAGAATTTCAGAATTGCTATTAACATTCCAGTTTGTTTTAAATTTTTTTTCAAGGCTATTGCTTAATTTTTATAATTTAGACCAATCCTAAATTCGTTTTAGTTTGTTTTTTATATATATAGTTTCCAGGAACACACATTAATAAAACAAATCCTATACCGAGTCGTTTTACTTTATTTGCACTCACAATCTCAATAGTTACCAAAAATGAATGAAAAAACCCTAATTATATTATCTAATAAACAATATTAAAAGCAAATAGGTTATTAAATTTATATAAATATATAGGTAAATAGAATGTGGTGTTGGCATATCTACATATTTGATTCACCTCATTATTACATTCGGTTTTCCGGTTTGCAAACCTCGCACTATTACGTTCATTTTAGTACTTAAGTAGTGCTACCAGTGCGCTACGATCTAACTGAAAATATGTTTTTTTTGGTTGAAAAATACACGAGTGTAGTTAAATATGCCTAATCTATTAAACATTATTGTAATTATGCTTTTCTTTTCATGTTATCAACATATTTTTCATTTTGTTTAAGTACACTTTTTCCAACTTACACTTTTACACAACTTCGTACATTTATAATTTCTTCTGGTAATGTGAACAGAAACGCTGTTTCGTGACGTCATTAAAATGTTCACCTCACTTGAATTTTTCAATTCAAGCGAACAGACAAACTATACAATTTGCTTAAATTTACTAATTTTGAATTCCTTTTTCACATATTTTTCAAGAATGCAAGAAAGAATGTTCCGGGGACATCAAAATGCTCAAATTCCCAAATTTCAATAATTTTTTATTTTTCATCTTTACTTCTTATGTGTATAATATTATTTGTATATATCTTGTTTCCAGATTTTTTATTTATTTATTGTTTTAGTTTGTATTGTATATAACTTTTCGCTAGTCTTTATTTCTGTTTGTACCGATATAATAGAATTTAAGTTAACTGCTCTTGTATATTTTAATTTCTACCATAACAATATGCGTGCTTTAACATTGCACCAAGCTAGCCACAACTAACTGTAGCAACTGTGAGTCAGTCAGCAGCGATGGAAATGAAAGTAGTAGAACTCTTCGATCAAGTTCCATCAGTGACTCTTTCCAGTTGGATGAAAAGCTGGCGACCAAAGCTTGACTGCGGTGATCTTGCTTACGTAGCTCATCTATCTGTTTTTTTTCCCAAAAATGCTCACCATCTTACAAACTGTTTGAGGCCACCAAAAAAGGAGGAGCAGTATTTCGTCGACGTAATCAGCACGGCACGCACTGCTCACGAAATAGCTGCTTGCAATGAGTCCCAATATCTAAGAAAAAATAAGAAGAGGATGAATAACTAATATTTCGAAACGAAAACGCCTAGTATGTAGAAATATCTTGACTTACATCTCCGAAGCTTGTGGCACATAAGTTGATATCAGAATATCAGTTGAATGAATCAAACATTGCTATTAAATCAAAACCATCCTGAATGCTCATCTCAAGATTTTTCTAAAGGGGAAAATTAAAAAATTTAGAAATACTGAAGTAAATTGAAGCAAGAATTTTGATGAACTAAAACTTTTAATTGAATAAATTATTGAATTTCGTTATGAAGTTAGAATTTACCTATAGATTAAAAGTTACCAAATTAGGAAATAATTTAGCAAAACTAGATATATAAATACAATATTCAATTTAAAATATTTTTACAAAACTCAAAAATTAAACTAGTAGAAGGTTACAATAAAGAGGATTGAAATCTTACTATCATTAGAGTCAATGTTTTTTCCATAATTTGATTGAACAGATCTTGCGCCTTCGTGCCAAGAATACTCCCTGCAGGCATTGTCCACCAGAGTGAAACTGGGGCTCATATGTTTACTACTAGCAGAAAGAAAAGAATTACATAGTTAAATGAAATCTGATCAAATTTCAGACAATTACCCCATTTTTTTGTTGTGCATGTGGAACTATTGTTATTCAACAACATTATTATCTTGTTATTTTCTTTATTAAGAACTCCAACTCCGTATTAAATGAACTCTTCGGTCGGAACTGTAGCAGTTCATCTTGCAATTCTTGCGATACGAGCTTCCAATTCTGTTTTCTCAGGAGTGTCTTGATATATGCCTGCGACAAGATGCCACAAAAGTTTCCAATCATTGCTAAGTAGATAAGAAACAACTATTAATATAAAAATATTTTAATACTATCGAATTTGGTTCACGTTTCTATTACAATTAGCAATTATAAACAAAGAATTTCAATTTACTGAGTTTTACGGAAAATATTATTATTATTATTATTATTATGCAGTAATTAATTACTACACAAATAGGACAGTACTGGCAACTAAGGCCATCGACTGATAAGGGGATAGAGGGGATAGAAAGGTAGAGAGAGAGAAAGACAACAAACACAATTTAAACATCCATGCGTATGGGGATTCGAACCACCGTCCTCAAGGTTGGAAGGCAAGTGCGTTACCTTCCACGCCATCGAGGACCGCTTTACGGAAAATAACACTTCACACTTGCAGTGATTCTTTACAATGATTTGTTGACTTTATTATACAAAGAATTAAACTTTTGCCACTCGCCGATCTTCATAACAAATTAATAACACTCCAAGCTTGCAGAGATTGTTTATACTTATCTTTTGATTTTATTATGAATTTAATTAAACTCCCTTACAAATGCAACCTTTGCATTTAATTTACTTCTCCTTGCCTTGTGGTTATTTCTTTTTTGGCACTGTTGGTATTTCGCCTACCAAAACTTCCAGCAACCATACACGGATCAATGGATTGTTTGCATTGGCCTGCTCTCACCGATAACTGGTCTTCACACGAATATCACCTTGCAATAGTATGGTACACAGAACCGGACACAATCGAGGATTCTCCTCCAATATTTTCGACTTTGCAATAGCGACGTCGGTAGCTAGTTGAATTTCAATAGCGAAGTCGATGTGTTCCCATACCACGCACACACTTTTATATACGATTTACTTTAATATCTATTACTTTAATGAGCTTATTAATTGAATTTAATTCAATAAACAAAAATTATTGCCCGATTCCTCCAAAAACTTTCTGTAAATAAACGAAACGTCATTTAAAATGTCATAAAACCATGACGTCTTATGGTGAATAACACGTACACTATACGTGTAGCAAATATTCATTTTATTTTGACACATTTTTTGGCGGGAAAAGAGTTTCCCATCTCATTATCTCTGATGAATAGTTCCAAAGGTGCGACACGTGTCCCCCGTGTAATTATTATTAATTATTATTTTTGTAAAAATTATATTCCAAAATAACACTCCTTCTGTATTTATTTTTGGGTATTTATTTAGTATGACCCAAGAGCAATGGCAGGAACGTTTGGATCGTCTCGTTCAGGACATTATTGGTGAAGGAGTTGGAAATGAAAGTGATATAGAGCTTTCTGATGAGGATGGAACATTGGAGGATTAGAACATTACGTCGTAATAAGAAATGTGTTCCGAAGCAAATGCTACCGCATCGGAGCCGCCAACTACACTCAACAGAATTTGGTTTCCAAAGGAACGTGGCACTATTTTCATATGTACCGAAAAAAGGCACAGCTTACTTTCATCGGTGCATTACAACAAAGATGTTGTCGGTGAAGCTAAAAAGCCAGAAGCTGTGATCTTTTATAATAAGAAAAAAGGAGGGGTAGACGTCATGGACCAGATGCATGATGCATCCAACATGTTGGATGTGGCGGCACTTTCATCCTTCATAATTTGCAAAATAGTTAATAACACTGTAATATCGAGACATCGAGTCGCACGTCGTAAATTTTTGAATTCCCTGGTGGAGCAACTTGTTACCCCACAAATCGAAGAGAGACTACAAAATCCAAGGACAATTGGGAAATTCTCCATAAGAAATGGTATTGATGCATTATATGGAGCCCCCATTTCCGAAAGATTTCCGAGAAGTGCGTCTTCAGCCTCTGTGACAGACCAAAAAAAATCATACAAAATTTGTCAAATCAACGACAAAATTCAAAGAAAAACGTGTTTCTCCTGTTATATATGTTCAGATCCAGTATGTTTACAACATAGTCAGAAATATATAATAATAATAATTTTTTAACTTTTTTAATTTTTAAACTTTTATAATAATAATAAAAATTTCGTTGAATATTAATTTAAATAAATTGGCATTAAGATGCCTAGTGTGACACCCCTCACAATGCAAATTGTCAAATTTTACATGACACAATGTAAACAAACACACTGAAGAAGAACAAGAATGACTCTGTTGCTGTCAAAATTAGAAATTAGCCCGGAGACAAGATACAAAATGGAATGCAAACCACGGCAACAAACTGGAAAGCAAACTTTTTTCTCGATCTCCATAAGAGCCCATGTAAATTTGACAGCTAAAAATGTATCTTGTATCCTGTTGCTCCAATTGTGTTTAATGCTTAAGACAACATGTAAAACTCATACAAAGCGGAATAGTAAGATTAAAAAAAAATGATTAACTAATTACGTTTCAAAGAGTGTTTCCTCCTAAAATACTGGACCGATTTCGATAAAAAAAACAGGTATAGAAAGCTAATGACATCTGGTTTCCTGATTTCCGCAAAATTATGTCAGTTAATTACATAAATAATTCTCCAAAAATATGCGTTTTTCGGCATAATTTTACGTTACGTAAATGAAAGGTATTTAAGTTACCTTTGTTAACGGTATTCATCTATACTGGATATCTTCTACAGTTAAGGAGATAATAGACAAATAAATTAAAATTTCAAAGCGCGATCTGGTCACGCGTTTTTGCTGTCACTTACCTCGAATTTAGTAAAATATCAAAATTGATTTGATATTCCCCTTGTAAGTAAGTACGATTAATCGGATACACACGTTTCCATAAGCCATAAGTGGATTTTAACAGCACGTCAAGTTCTTCGAAGTGCTTATAAGTACGACTAATCAGGCCTTAAGTGCTAAGTATCAGAGATAATGAGATAGGAAACTTCTAAAAAGTGCAAAAGTTGTCGAATCGCATGTTGGTGGTTGTGTTTTTGTATGGTAGTGTTCGTGAAAACTCGATAATTGATGACGTTTTAGTGTAGAAACTCACCAGACTCAGACTCCATTCTTGGAATTTTTTGAGAAACTCCCCAGACATTTGTTGAGAAACTCCCCAGAAACTCGCACCCCGGAATATGTATCAATTTTATTTTATACACCTTTGTCAGAACCCTTTGTTTTGAGATACCAACTTTGTGCAATGAATGATTGTCAATTATTTATAGATACGCTGTTTAACAACCACTCGAACTTACTAACTGCAATTTCAATTTATGCTATACTTTTTAGTTTCATTTAGATATTTTGTTATCTCAGGAAGACAAACCGTCAAATTATCTTAAATGTACATTAACTGTGGACAATTTTTTGGACTTCTGTTTCGACAGGCTATGAAATTACAATGCGTGAAGCAAAATATTTTGTTCAAGCTTTTAAAGAAACGTTTTAATATACTTTGCATTTAATCGAAATTTAAAACGCGTCTTTTATTATTTAACTCTCAAATACAACGAATTAATTTTAATCACAGAGGAGAGAATTTTCTTAGGTTCTGCAAAATTAGAAAAGTGAAGTAAGTTATAGATATATGCACTTATTGTTGGTAATACACTTTGAAATATATCAACACATTTAAATTTTGTATACACAAGAATTTCAGAATTGCTATTAACATTTCAGTTTTTTTAAAATTTTTTTTAAGTTTTAAGACTATTTAATTTAGTCTTATTTAATCTTTTATTTAATTTAGTTCAAATATATTATTTATATAGTTTTCTATATTTGTAAAATTTTTAATGAAAAAAAGATATAAAGGATATTTTTTTACTTCTTTATTTGATGACAATTCTGAAAATTATAGAGATCATGCTGTTTCCACACCACCATTGAGATAAGAGTCAACGGGCGTTACCGATTTTTTAGGGTGTTCAGTTCACTAGTTTTGTTTTTTTTTTTTTTTTTTTTTTGACGGGTGAGGTGGAAACAATAGCTTCGTATCATATAACGACCGTCGTCGTTACGTATGTGGTGCTTCCACTAAAAAACCACCTCTTCACTTGGGATCTCTCTCTACCCTGGGACCGCTCTCGCATTACTTCAAGGTAGAGACCCAAGAGGTCCTATACAGGACTACTCTACTCTCCTGCGTCCAGGTCCGTCATTCGGCGCGGCTGTTCTTGCCGTCGCTCTTCCTCATCCATGTCGGGTTTTTTCTGTCTGAGAATATCTTCAGCGTACAGCGCTATCGCGTCCCACGCTGGCTCGTCTTTTAGCATCTTGGATCCAGTGGCTTCCAGTCTTCGTCGGTTTAAGCTCCAGCGTTCGCATGTAAAAAAGGTGTGTTCCACATTATCTAGTTCGGTGCAGTATAAACAAAATGCGAATGTTGCTTTGCCCATGGAATTCAAGTACTTTCTGAAGTACCCATGTCCAGTTAGAAGCTGCGTCAGGTAGTAGTTAACCTCGCCGTGGGATCTCTCTATCCAGGTTGCGATCTGCGGAATCAATCTTGCAGTCCATCTGCCTCTGGGGTCTGTTTCCCACCTTTGCTGCCATTTATCCAACGTACGTCTTCTGGCCTCCTTTTGGGCTAGTTCCTGGCGTTATAAGCACGATTGCGAGTAAAGACGACGATCTCAGTTTTATGGTCGGCCAGAGTTAAGCCATGGTCTGCCATCCATGCTCTTATGCGTCGTAGCGCCTGGTTTAATTTAAACTGGGCCTTTACAGCGTCCCGTGCTACTATTACTATCGCCTCATCGTCTGCGTAGCATATTAATGTGATGTCTTCCGGCATTTCCATCCGCAGCATACTATCATACTGGATATTCCACAGATCCGGTCTTAAGATTGATCCTTGTGCTGCGCCGGCAGTCACATTCTTCTCCCGTTTTCCCTCGTCCGTGTCGTATAGCAAGGTCCGTTCTCTCAGATAACTCTCCATTATGCGCAGTAGATATCGTGGCAACCGGAAGTTTCTCTGAGTGATTTCAACATATCGCTCCATCTGGCAGAGTTGAACTCGTTCTTTACGTCCAGGGTGACAAGAAGGGTTAATTTCCTAGAGAAGTGGTTTCCCTCCTGCGTTCTTTCTGCAATTTTGATCACGTCCTCTATGGCGTTTATAGTGGAGTGCCCTTTCCTGAAACCGTGCTGGTTCTCGGAGAGACCTCCTGCGGCGTTTACAGAGGAAAGGATCCGGGGTTGCAGAAGCTTCTCCAGCACTTTCCCCGCAGCCTCTAGCATACAGAGAGGTCTTTACGAGGACGCCGTCCCTCCTCCCGTTTTTCCCTTACCTATCAGGACTAGGCGGCGCTTCTTCCAAAGGGGTCTGAATTCACCTGACGCTAAACACGCATTGTACATATCCAGTATCAAGCGCGGGCTGGCCCTCACTGCCACTTTTAATGCCTCTGCTGGTATTCCATCTGGGCCGGGTGCCTTGTTGTTACTCAAGGAGTCCACAGCTTTTAACAGTTGTTCTGTAAAGAGCGGGATCTCTTCCGCGTCGTCCTCCTCGTAGTGACTCCTCTCAGGATGTGTTGGGAATAGCTCGTCAACTATCCGGTCCATTGTCTGCGCATCCATGGCGGTGCTGGCAAAGGCTCCGAGCTTCTTGGTGACCACTTTGTATCCTAGCCCCCACGGATTCTTGTCGACCTCATGGATCAGCGCCATGAACTTTTCACGCTTGCTCCGCTTTATTTCTTCTCGTAGCGACTTCTTCATCTGTTTGTATTCCGCAGATAACGAAGGCACCTATGCCGGATCTCTTGCGCGTTGGGCTCTTCGTCGGCATTGGAGGCATTCTTTTCTTATGGCGGCGATTTCGGCTGTCCACCAATATGCCGGTTTCCTGCCAGTCCTTGGCGGCTTGCGCAGCATCGAAGCGTCGCATGCGCGGGTTATTAACCTAATGGTGTGCTCGACGCGCGCGTTTGCAGCCTTTTTTCCGTGTAGGCCGTATTGCATAGGTTCGCTACGAGAGACGCCCCACATTTCAGTTCATCGGCAAATCTTTCAACATCCATCCTGGCGGGATTCCATCTTGCCATTCTAGGGTTTCCAGTATTCCGGTGCCTCCCATCTGGCTGTAGTAAGTAGAAAGTGATATACTGATCACTGCCCGTATATTCTTCGGTCACTCGCCAACCGCTTATCCTCGATGTTAGGTTTTCAGAGGCGAAGGTAATATCTGGTATCGTTTGCTGATACCCCGCCCGGCGGAAGGTGGATACGTTCCCGACGTTCTGTACTACCATCCCTAGCAGCCATTTCTAATATGCGCCTGCCGCGCGAATCAGGTTGTGGCATGCCCCACTCTAGCACCTTGGCGTTGAAGTCTCCTCCCACTACGAGGCCATTACCGAATTGTTGCAGCACGTCCTCCAATCTGTCTATGTTCGCTTGAAACTCCGCGATGGATTCGTTTGGGGTGAGGTAACAGCTCACATAGATCGTCCCTGCGCTTCTTATCCAGACGAAGCCATTTCCGGAGTTGTGTTCCTCAAGGTGGAATTTGCCGGTGTTCTGGATCCATATTGCCGCAATTCCTGAGCTATCGGAATACCAGTTCCCGTGTTCTCTGTTGCGGTACTGTTCACTAATGAGTGCGATGTCGATGTCCATTTCGAAGGATAGCTGGCTCAGTAGCGCGTCCGCGGTTCTACTTCGGTTTTTGTTGCACTGTAGGACTTTCATCATTTTAGCAACGCTTTAGCCTTCGAGAGCACACTGAGGAACACTGCGCATGCTCCTGACCCGGCTGCGTGGTGTCTGCTTTCTTCTGCAACATCGTTTTCGGAGCACAGTATGCATCGTGGGTTCGCTGTACATGTGGCAGCTTTATGACCATCTTGGCCGCATCTGTAGCATGTGTGGCTGTGATCAGTGCCCTTGCAGTCTCGCGCTTGGTGCCCATATCCGAGGCATCGGTAGCACCGCGTCATTACCGCTCGCCTGCGTACTGGGCAATTTATCCATCCGATTTTTATTTTGCCAACTCTGGCTTCGTCAATGTCGAGGATGGCTATCCTTTGGCCCCTGCTGCTCTGTCTGGTGAGAGTCACTTTAAGGTCAGTCTCAGCGTGTCCTAGTTTTTTAACTGCGACTTCGACGTCTTCAGCAGTGGTTACGCAGTCTATTTCGCGGATTTCCAGGATCGCCCTTGGAGTCAGTATCTTTACTTCGCCAGCCTGCCCTACAGCGTTTTTTAGTGCGTTACTGAATATTTCTTTCTTGCCTTTTTCCATGCCTTTAGCGAGTTCGACTAGTACAGACCCCGTCTTAGTCTGTCGTATAGTGCGGACGTTTGCTCCGCAATCCTCTGGTTTGACTTTACTGCGAATGTCCTTCACAATGTCCGCGAAGAGCTTACCACCTATGGGCTTGATCATAACCGCATCTGTTGTTGCCCTGGGCCTTTTCCTACTTGCTGCCCGCGCACTTCGCTCAGTTTTCGCCAACTCTCTCTTATTTGTTGGCGCTCGCCGTGTGACTGAGTTTGCCGCCGGGCTCGCGTTTTGGGTTTCAGGGTATGCGGTCTTTCCTTGCGGGCGGCCTTTCTTTCTCCCTACCTGTTGCCATCCGCGGCCATCTCCTTCCTCTTTCCTTCTTTTCCGGTGGGCTGCTTGCCATCCTCTTAGCGCTGCCAGCAGCTGGAGGGCCAGTCGGTGTTGCTACGGCGGTGGACTTATCCGAATGTTCCAACTTGCTCTTCTTCTTCTTCTTCAGTCTCCATGATCATCCAGTTTTGCCTGCAGCTTGATATCACCTCGAGTATCTCTTCGACTTCGCTGGTTCAGTTCCCTAGTAGTCCTATATCACCCGTTAATACTAATTACTAATATTAACTACTAGTTCATACTAAAAGAAAAAATAAGTAAATGTTATGTAATACATGCAAAACCTTACTTCATGCAGACCACTGGGTAATGATTTTATAGAAATAGATTAAGGGGAAGAATGCAAGTCGCACGTGGAAGCAAATGACAATATATTTACAACAAACTCATTTTATTTATTTATGTGTTATGTGCAAAATCTTATTTCTCAAATCCCGTTCGAAAGTACTTCTATTACAAAACCTTATAGTAAAGCAAATTTTACTATATACGCAAAAGCATAAAAATGTCCATTTGCTTTACATCCGCAGGCACAAGTTCTGTAATACGACGTTTTAAAACAATATTAATAAATATTTGTGAAGGACAGCTTAAAAAGCGGGAAACAGAGATTATAACCACTTTTCTACTAGCAACGATATGGCACACTTTTACATTTTCAACATGCAACCGTTCAATTAGATTTGTTTTTGTAACACTTGTATTGAAACTCACCGTTTTCAGTCGAGTCTTCGAAACTCACCCGCCAAAAGGGTAAGCAAACCTTTGTTTATCCTTTTGGCGGGTGAGTTTGCATACAAAATTTATAGAAACAACACGCGGCTGTTTTTTTGAACAGCTGTTTTGTTCTAAGTTTCCAATCTGGTTATCTCTGGCTATATGCTAACATTTTTTTTTGTTTTGATGTTTTAATCTCGTAACTTTTACTGCAGCATTTGTCGTGTTATGGACAGGAACAAATCCTTGACATTGATGTTGTCTTTGGCGGAAGTCAAATATTCAATACAAATTCTCGTCTTTCTCCGCGCAACTTTTGTTTGCCCTGATATAATAGAATATAACTTAATAACTGCACGTACATATATTCTGAGTCAGTAGCTTGTGGAAACGATTATAATATTGCACCAAGCTAGCTAGAGTAGCAACTGTTAGCGCTAGAAATGAAAGTAGTGCTTCTCGATTCATTTCCTCCAGTGACTTTTTCCAGTTGGATGAAAAGCTGACACAACCTTTAAATTAAAATAATAAATTTTGTGATAAAGTTAGAATTCACCTAAGCTAAAAATAATTACCAAATTGGGAAATAATTTAACAAAACTATATACATAAATACGACATGTATATATAAATACAATGTAATAATAATTCCATTTAAAATATTTTTTAAGAAACTCATATAAATAACTCATACATATACATAAATATATAAAAAACTCATAGAAGTTCAACTAATAAAACATTATACTAAATAGAATTGAAATCTTACTATCATTGGCGTCAATATTTTTCCCATCATTTGATTTAATAGATCTGGCGTCTACTTGCCACGGACCATGAACCAAATACTCCCTGCAGGCGTTGTCAACCAGAGCGTACTGCTCAGAGCGAGAGACTCATAGGTTTACTACTATCAGAATGAACAGAAAGAAATACGTAGTCCAATGAAATCTGATCAAGTTTCAGACAATTACCCTTTTTGTAGTTGTAGGTGTGGAACTATTATCTTGTTCTTTTCCTTACTCCGCATTAGATGAACTCTTCGTTCGACTGTAGCAATTCATCTTGCAATTCCTTCGAGACGTCACGACGTTCTTCCAATACCGTTTTCTCAGGAGTCTCTTGGTATATGCCTTAGACAAGATGCCACAAAAGTTTCCAATCATTGCTAAGTGGATAAGAAACAACTATTATATTAAAAACATTTTAATACTATTGAATTTGCTTCACATTTACATTACAAATATCTATTACAAACAAATAATTTCAACTTACGGAATTCACTTCACTTTTGCAGTGATTACACTATCTGTTGATTTGGTTATACTACTGTTATATATATGTATATATATTTATATATATATATGTATATATATATATATATATATGATAGCCAGTGCTATCAATCCATTGCTACCGTGTGAAGTTTTGGTAGGCGAAATATCATCGGCGCCAAAAAAAAGAACAAGTAAAACCACAATGACAAGGAGAACCATATATATATATATATATATATATAGACCTTGTATGGTCTTTTTTTTGGCGCCGATGATATTTCGCCTACCAAAACTTCACACGGTAGCAATGGATTGATAGCACTGGCCTGCTTTCACCGATAATTTGTCTTCACTCGAATATGAGCTTGGTTAAGATTATTTTATTTGGTTATAGAGGTTTATCCTCCAATATTTTGGCCTGTTCAATAGCGATGTCGATAGCTAGTCGATTATAGATATAATGCCTCAGAACTGTTTCCATACCACGCACACAGTTTTATATATACTATCTATTTTAAAATCTATTAATTTAATATGCTTATTTATTGAATTTAATTCTATAAACAAAAATGATTGCCCGATTCCTTCAAAAACTTTCTGTAAATAAACGAAACGTCATTTAAAATGTCATAAAACCATGACGTCTATGGTGAATAACACGTATACTATGCGTGTAACAAATTTTCGTTTTATTTTGACATATTTTTTGTCGGGAAAAGAGTTTCCTATCTCATTATCTCTGCTAAGTATGACTAATCAGGCCTTATCAGAGATTAATGAGATTGGAAACTCTTTTATCTTCAGATAAAGATGAGAAGAAGATCGATTTTTTATGAACTGGTGAATTTGACTACATTTCCTTTGCAGCCAGAAAGAGATAGCAAGTGACGCTTTATCTTTTGACGGTATTATTCACCAAAATTTTTTGCAAAAGGTTGCCACCACAAGTAGACGAAGTGAAAAATGTGGGCATAAATTTATTTCTGTGGATATTTTTTATGTGATTGTAAAAATTTGTTTAAAATATTATTTAATTTAGTTCGAATATTATATTATTTATATAGTTTTCTATATTTGTAAAATTTATAATGAAAAAAAGATATAAAGGATATTTTTTTACTTCTTTATTATGTTGTATGTCGCGATCGCAATTTCCAGTTCCGGGAGATAAGAACTTTCAAGGACAGTATTATCGTTTTATAATACTACTCCGCGAGTGAGTCAAGGCCAAGTTCACATTAATGCAACCACAGCACTTTGCTTGGTAAGCCCGAAGCCTTAGTTTACTTTGGTTTAGTCAAGCTTTGGTTTAATTGGTTTAATTAAAACTTCCAAAGCCAAGTCAGCAACCGGAGCTTGGCAATTGGAATGGATCGTGGAGGCTAGCATTTAGTAGCGAGCTTCCAAACCCTAAAATGTATAGCGCGTGGCGATTGGAGTGCATTGTGGAAGCTAGCTTTCAATAGCAAGCTTCCAAACCATTAAAACGCTTGGTTTAAAATAACCAACGATCAGAATCCACACGCGGAAGAATTAAATTGAGAACGATTTTCTTCCGCGTATTGATTCTGCGAATATTACAATTTTAATATTGTGAAATAATGGAAATTGCGGAACACGGCATACTGACCCACTTTGGTTCGGTCGACGGGTGTGTCAACCGAGCCAAGGTGGAACATAGAAAACATTCCAACGGGAGTCTTGTAGTAAAATCCAAATGAAGAAGTCGTTGATAGTCGCGTTAAAGTCGCGTGTTAGCTTTTAAAATAGGATTAATAAAAATAGTGTTAAGACGAAACTAAGTAAAAGTGTAAATAAAAAGTAGTGTAACTCGAAGATAAGTTATAAGGAAAAGTATCACGAGAGATACTACCTAAGGTTAATTTTATTATAAGAGTTAAAATTGTGTAAAATCAGGAACGAAAAGAAAAGTGTTAATAATAAAAAAGGCAATAAGAAGCTCAACAACAAGGCGTTTTATTCGTTGCACAAAAGACAACGACCAGCTAAAAGACCATCCGAGAGGGACACTACAACAAATTGGCGCAGCCGGATTTTTCGAGCCGAGGATCGCTCGAATTAAGGAAAAAGTAAGTAGAATAAAGTAAAAGTGAAATAAGAAAGTTTACTAGGAAATACAAAAGTGAAATAATAATAAAATTAATAATAATAAAAATAAAACGCAAAGTGAAATAAGTAAGATTAGTAGATGAGGAAAAAGATTGAAGTGAAAGGTGAAACAATAGGTTAGCAATGAATTTCGCAAAGAACGTTTAAAAAAAAAAAAAAAAAAACGTGAAAGCAGTTAATTGAAAAACTGCAGTTAGCAAGTTATAGATGAAAAGGAAAGTTATAAATTAAAAGTTAATTAAAGTTAAAATTAAGAGCGAGGAACGAGTTTTAAAAAGAAAAAGGAAAATTCGTAAAAATGTGAAACAATAATTTCAGGGAAAATTAAAACCGTGAAATTAAAGAAGTGAAAAATAGAATTAGAAAGAAAAAAAATTAGGAAAAGTTGAAAAGGAAAAAAGTGAAAAGGATACTAATAGAATCAAAAAAGTTTAATTCTTTTAATATATTAAAATATATTATATTATTATATTATATGAATCATAAAATAAGTTTCTTGAAGCAGTAAACCAAGTGGACGGCGGAGACCCGCGAGTGTATGCCATGATTCGAGTTGGTGACAAGGAATTAAAAGCGCTGCTAGCACGGGCGCATCGATCAGTCTACTTGGAAAAGGCTCCAGGGAGCTGATTGAGGAATTGAATATTCCTGTCGAACAATATTTTTGCACTGTTAAAACTGCTTCTGGAAAGACAAATAATATAATTGGTAAAGTCAAAGTGTGTTTTATTTATGCCCTTACCTTGAACAAGAAATGTACCTCGGTATTAATTTTTGGAAAAAGTTTGGTCTGACCACGGATGTAATTGGGGTAGCGGAAGCCAAGGTGGAAAACAAGCCAGCGTCAGAAGAAGAAGACGACACGAGCGCAGCCATGCACGATCTAACGCCATAACAAAAGAAAACATTTGGAATTAGTGGAAAAACAGTTTATGACATTCGAAGAGCAAGGATTGGATATGACCCATCTAGAAAAACATTCGATACAACTAGTGGAAGGATCTACTCCTGTCAAAGAGAGGCACTACCCTATGTCGCCAGCGGTACAAGCTATAGTGTACGAAGAAGTCGACAAAATGATTGATTTAGGAGTTATAGAGCGAAGTAAAAGTCCTTGGAGCAACAGGATAATAGTAGTGCGCAAGCCTGGGAAAAATCGTTTTTGTCTCGATGCAAGGAAGCTGAACGAGAAAACTATTAAAGACGCCTATCCGCTACAAAACATCGAGGGAATCCTGAGTCGAATCGACTACACACACTATATTAGCAGCGAAGATTTATAATTTGCCTTTTGGCAAATTGAATTAGACGAAAAAAGCAAAGCTTACACCGCATTTACAATACAATACTGTACCAATTTGCAGTAATGCCATTCGGCCTCTGCAATGCCGCACAGCGGTTGTGCCGACTAATGGATAAAGTCATTCCCCAATCTATAAAATCTCACGTTTTCATATACCTTGATGATCTTTTAATTATAGCTTCCGATTTCGATACTCATTTACGCGTCTTAAGCGAGGTAGCTCAGTGCCTGAAAAAAGCGAACTTAACAATTGGCATGAAGAAATCTAGATTTTGTTTCAAAGAACTAAAATATTCAGGTTTCATTATAGAAGATGGAACATTAAAAACGGATCCGGACAAAGTGGCTGCAATTCAGAAGATTCCCATACCTCGTTCGACACGTGAAATGAGAAGTTTTTTAGGAACAGCATGATGGTATCGTCGCTTCATCCAGGACTTTTCAATCATTGCCGCAACTCAGTGACACGTTGAAAAAATGTGATAAATTCACGATCACTCCAGAGGCAATTGAAGCGTTCCATAAATTGAAGCTAGCACTAACTACAGCTCCGGTGCTAACACACGCAAATTTTAATAAGAGATTCTGGATCCAATGTGACGCTTCCGAGAAAGGTGTAGGAGCGGTGTTGTATCAAGTAGACGAAGGAAATAATGAAAGACCAATAGCATTCTATTCGCAAAAATTAAACATACACCAGAAAAACTACAGTGTTACCGAGAAAGAATGTTTGGCATCGGTATTGGCAGTGAACAGGTTTCGTCCGTACTTTGAAATGATGCCACTTACCGTCATCAGGGATCACGCAAGTCCTAAATGGCTAATGACGTTGAAAGATTTGAATGGTCGGTTGGCGCGGTGGTCGTTAAAACTACAGGCTTTCGATTTTCAAATCGAGCACAGAAAAGGACCCGAAAATATCGTTGCAGACATTCTGTCTCGAACAGTGGAACAAGTTGAATTATCCCAGGACGATCTACTAAGCATAGAGACGTATGAATTTAATACGAACGAATATCTAGATTTGATCAACACAGTCATCCAAAATTCTGAACAGCTACTGGATTTAAAGTGGACGGTGGAATGCTATATAAACGCACCGGATTCGACAGGAATGAAATAAATTCTGAATTAAGCTGGAAATTATGGATACCGGAGTCGTCAACTGCAAATCTCATTGCTAAAGCCCATGAACCACAAATAGCAGCGCACGGCGGAATTGCGAGAACTCTGCATCGACTAAAACAATTCTACTATTGGCCAGGGATGGCTACGCAAGTGCGAAATTACATAAGCCAATGTGTCGTATGCAAGGAGTCGAAATCCGCGAACTGTGAACTTCGTCCAGGGATAGGACAGGAAGTCGTCACGGAACGTCCATTCCAGGAATTATATATTGACTTCCTGGGAAAATACCCTAGGTCAAAAAGAGGATGCGCATACATTTCTATCGTGGTGGTCATTTCATCAAATATATGTTTCTAAACGCGATGAAAGAGGCGACAGCAGCGAATGTAGTAAAGTTCTTGACGACCGAAATATTTTATAAGTTTGGGGTACCCGAAACGATTGACAGCGATAATGGTCACCAGTTTACTTCAAAAAAGTTCTCTGAAATGTTAGACAACTTTAAAATTAACCATATTAAAACTGCGATATACTCACCGCAGTCCAACGCGTCCGAGCGCGTAAACCAATCTGTATTAACAGCAATTAGATCGTACTTGAATGAGGATCAGCGGGATTGGGATCTCTATTTACCGGAAATAGAATGCGCGTTACGAAGCTCGATCCATGCAGCAACGGGTGCCTAATCGCGAAGACAGACTGACATTAATACGTGAAAAGATAAAGCACAATTTGCATAACTCATATGAGAAAAGCGCTCGTAGGTATAATCAGCGCAAACGAATCATTAACCCTTAAACGGGAATTGATGCATATATGAATCGTCTTCAAAATGCTCTCTAAAATCACTAGGTTGATGTAAAATTAATTATTCACTGGACATAATCTCTTATAATTAATCAATTAAAACTTCTAATACGTTCTTTGGTTTATTGTTAAATTATAAATAAATATAAAACCCGAGTAAACTGAAAAAATATTTTTTTGCGAATTTATCATTTTTGGCAATGTTTGAACCAAAATTATTTGTACAAAATGCACAAAAATCTTACAATAAAATTATAAATTTGCAAGATTGATGTGTGTTTTAGCGAATTGCATTTAAAATTTTAATAAAATGATTATACTTTAGTGGCAGCGGTAATAAATTAAGACGATTCATATATGCATCAGTGCGCATAACGTCATACTTTTCTTCAGTGTGCCTTTGTCGACTACATTTAGAATATGAAGGGGTATGATATATTTATGTGCGCCAATAAACTCATTATAGTTTTAATAAATTGAATTCAGAGTAAAGGGCTTTACGTAATGAGTTTTCGTCAGAATTTTTTAGAAAATTTATGATGGTAAACCGTTTCGAAACGTTAATGGGTCTAAAAAAAGGACAGATAACCCTTTTGCAAATTTGTATGATCTATTGAAAAGAATACCTGACCTTTTCAAAGACCATTACAATGGTTACCCAGTCAATCATATTTCATTGGATGTTATTTCATTTTTTGAATATACAATATATACATATGTATATGCATAAAAAGCGAGGAATAAAAATTCTTCCGCCATTTAAATTTTGAAATTCTAGAAGTGTGCATATGTTGTGATTTATGAAAAAATAAAAAATATGTTGGGAAAAAGTGAGAGGCCGAAGAAATTGCATATATTTTGGCTCAAATTCCATTCGGACAGCGATATTGAAGCAATTGACACTGACTGTATACCGATCTCAGATGAGGATTTGAGCGAAATTGCGAATGGTTTATTTCTTCATGATCATAAGACTGACGATATTGATGTCGAGCCCTCTTCACCACTCACATCAACTGAAACATTTCGGGTACCCTCAAAAAATCAATTGGAAAGGCTCTTGTGGAAAAGAAAAAAATTGATACTAACTGAACATGAAGTAAAATTTACAGGATGATCTTCAAAATTTCCCGATGTAATCGGAGATTATAATAGGCATATGGGTGGAGGAGATCTGATGGACAGTTTCATTGGAAGTTATAGGATCACCATCAAATCGAGGAAATGGTACATACGAATATTTCATCACCTTTTGGATAAGACCTCTATCAACTCCTGGCTTCTATATAAAAAGGCATGTCAATTAAAGGGTGTTGTTCGGATTTTAGATCGGCACAAATTTTCTGTCGAATTTATTTTGCTAGCATCGTGGCAGAAAACCAAATCGTTCTTCACCATCGGTTGCAAGCCAACATGACGCAAAAAGGAAAAAGTCGATTACAACTCAACCTATTCCGCCTATTGACGTACGCCACGATGGTATATCCCAGTTTCCAGAAGTGGTAAGCAATCGGACACGATGCAAACTGTTTAGAAGAAACCTTTATAAAAAGTACAAAATGTAATACAGCCTTATGTATAAATATAATTAGAAACTGTTTTTTACAGATTCATTCTATATGAAAATAACCAAATTTAATATTAATTTATTTAAATAATATTACATTACTTATAAAACAAAAGAAATAAATAATTAATAAACAAATTAAAATTAATAAAGAAATTAAACACACAAAAAATATTTTTCATGTACAAGTAGGTTTTTATGCGCTGGCGGGCAGTGATGCATACTTGAATCAACTAGTTTTTCTAAAAATTTAGCAGTAAAATAAAAAAATTAAGAAAAACTAAGAATGCTACTGGTCTCAGGAGTGCCTAAATAACCCACATTAATTTTTTTATTCAAATCGGAGATGTTGCGCGTTTAAGGGTTAAATTTAATCCCGATCAGGAGGTGTACAGAAAAAACTTTGCACAAAGCGACTTTAAGCACAATATAAATGCTAAGTTTTGTAGACAATTTTTAAAGTGCCACGTTACTAAAGCCGTGGGTAACAATATGTACGGACTAGAAACTCTAAATGCGAAGCCAATGGGGATATTCCACGTAAAATACATTAAACAAGCCATCTGTTCGGTTAGCCAGTTCCTCCACACTCAGAAAAAAACGTCCCATCAACTCGCTAATAGTAAACCTACTGATTTTATAGTACAAGAATTAATACGTTTTTCCTATTCAAACAAAGCTTTTCTATTAAATTCAGTAGTTTTTGAAAATTGAAGTATTATTATTCTAATAAGACGCCTATTGTTATTTATTTAATACTAGCCGTTATTTATGGCTAGCCGACAATAATGAAACGTGGGCAGAGGTCGAACTAAATTGGAGTAAATAAATAAAATAAAATCAAAAGTAGCTGATTTATTTTTTTAATATAAACTAGGATATAGAAATTTCAATATTTTATAAAAACATTAAAATATACAATATATGTATGTGGAGTCATACAATGATCCAGTCAATAGTAAATTAATAAATTAAATACTATTGATTTAATATTATATCATACTGTTACTTCAAAATTCAATACTATTGATTTAATGGTACGTCATTTTAAAATATTATGTGTCGTACTTTAGCTTTGAAGTGAAATAGTATTGATTTAATGGTACGAAGCCCGAATTAATGTAATAGTTTGAAAATTATAATAGTAATGCTGCTAAGCACATTGACGAAAAATAATAGTAAAAACTATTGAAATCCTATTGATATAATGGGATTATTTTTCTGAGTGCATGTTAGCATTGAGTAGTCACCAAAGCCCAGTAAAGAAAATTCTTTCTCCAACAGTTATTCCAAGCGTATCTATGGTAGACTTAAAGGTCGATCCACCTGAGATACGCGAATAGAGCACAAAGTAATGGTTGTAGTTTGTTTAACTATTTAAAGCAGTGCTGTTCAAAACTTATACAATCATATTTTGTGCATGTGTGAAGCGTTGAGAGAGGTTGTTTTGCGGAAAAATTCTCTCTGCGCGGTACACTGAAAAGATTGTTGTTTGGGGGTTGTTAAACTTTAAATCATGGAAATGATTTTGCAATGAAATTGAGTTCACTATTTCTCAATCCAATCCTAATTCAAATTTTGAAACATGTTTCTTAATAGCAGACTTTAACTTAAATATTAATTGTGCCCTTTCTTCATTAATAACCTTATCATAATCTAAATGACACGTTCTATAGTGCCTCTTTACAAAAAATTTAGATGCGTGTCCCACCTTTTTATTGCAAATCATGCATTGGCGTTCGCCTAAAAAATTTTCAAAGAAAAAATAGTGATTCTTCCATTCCTTATTAAACATTTTGCTCAGTGCAATCATAAAATAGTCTGGTGCGATCTTGCTTTCTTGAAGTCTGCACATCGATTGACTCACTTAATACGAACGATCGCTAGTGTCGGTGTGAAAACCCGACGACTTTTGGCGTGTACATGTGAATCGCCGAGAGAAAAAATTAGCACGCGTGCCTATGGCGTGGCCAGCACTGATTTAAAGGCGAGAAATTGTTTGTTTATCTTTGAATTAATCTACACAAGAACTCCTGATTACTTATTTGAGAAACTTAATTTCTGCAGATCGGCTAGGTGCGCTAGTTTTATTGTTTATTTATTTATTAACTTCGAAACTAAACATTAACAAAATGTTTTATAGTTCACGTAAAGAGACATAGTAATTACGAATAATTGTTACTTAGAAAATTTAAGATTTTTTGCTTTGTTAAATAAATTGAATCTGCCAAATTAATAACTGCGGAAGCCTTGCGAAGTGGCTCATGTTGAGCAAACGACGACCTGCAGAAGGATAAATGAAGCAATTCATATCTTCTGGATGTACGGCGAGGAACGTTTAGTATAACATTACTGAGTAAGAATTCATTAACAGTAATCCCGTACAGCAGATTCAAGACAAAGATTGCATTCGTTGTTATCCTCCGGTGAGATAAAGATGGTAAATTTATCAGCTTTAGTCTGTCTTCCTAGGGAGGTAGTCTTACAGATGGATCCCAACGTAAATTCCTAAGGCAAAAAAGTAGAAACAGCTTCTGTACCGATTCAACTTCGGAAATATAGCAAGCGTAGTTTGGGCTCCAAACTGGTGAGGCATACTCCAGAATCGCACGAACTAATGTGGTATATAAAACTTTGTAATATAAGGCTCCTTAAATTCTTTTGCCCATCTTTTAACAAAACCTAGCATACTATTACCTCTGCTGGAAACGTGGTTTATATGCATATGGAAGCGGAGCTTGCGGTCCAATAGAACTCCAAGATCATTGACCGATTGCAGTTTATCCAATGTATAATTACTAATAGTATAGTCCAAATTCAGCGTTGACTCTGATTCTTCCTTAAACGATAGGAACAATTTGACGTCATCAGCAAACGTTAACACATTAGCATTTTCTATTACGGTTGGAAGATCATTTATAAAAATTAGAAAAAGCAATGGCCCTAAATGACTTCTTTGTGGGACACCAGATGTAACAACAAATTTAGTTGATGCTACCTTTCTAAACAATACTAATTGTGTGCGATATTGAAGGTAAGAAGATATCCATTTGTTAAGAATTTCAGGAAAACCAAGCCGGTGCAGCTTTGATCAGAAGTAACTTATGATTGACTACATCAAAGGCTTTACTAAAATCGGTATAAATAACATCTGTTTGTTTGCCAAATTTAAATTCATTAATAGTTCTGGAGACGAATTCGAGTAAATTAGTAGTTGTCGACCTTCCTGCCATGTTGAGCCGGAGAAATATGGGCATAAACGCTTGGCGAATTCTGATATGTAATTATTTCCTCAAGCAATTTTGGAAACGCGCTGAGTTTCGCAATACCGCGATAATTCGTGATTAAACTTCTGTTGCCTGATTTATGCAAGGGCACAATAAAAGAGGATTTCCACGCAGCAGGAAAATATCCCGAACGTCGTTCGGCAAGGAACATTACAAAAAGTTTTGTAATGGGCATTGATAATTCATCGTCACAATATTTTAATATGCACGCAGGAATCTTATCGGGACCAGGTTTATACGAGCATTTTATATTCGTTAAGGCATTTCGAACAATTTTTTCATCTATAATAGGCTTAGTAATAGATGCCGCTGCAACAGAGTACGGGTAGTTGTCTGAATCATACGTGGCTATCGAGTAGGTTGATTTAAAAAATTTAGCGAACAAATTAGAAATCGTAGAGATATTTTCTGATTCTCCACCATTGAATTTCATACAACATGGGAAAGTATTACATTTCCTTTTAGTGTTCACAAATATCCAAAATGACTGCGGGTTGGCTCTTAAGTTAGATTTGACAAGTAGAATATAATTTCTATAGGACTCCCTACATAGAAGAAGATACTTTTGCTTATACAGAATATAGCGACTCAAGCTGGAAGCTGTATGCGTTTTACAATATAATTTAAACCACTTCGTTTTAAGGTTTCTTAATGCTCTAACATCTTTGTTGAACCACGTGGGAACGCAATTCTCGCTACGTTGTGGCACTGTAGAGTTAAAAAATTCTAATAAAATATTATTAAAAGAGGCCACCGCAGAGTCCAATGAGAATGAAGATGTAAGTTTACTTAAGCCTATGCGGGAATTCCAGTCTGTGTCGCGGAATTTCTCCTTAAGGTTCACATAGTTTGTGTTTTTAAAATTAAATTCCATTACAGTGTTAGGTGTATATCTACCAATCCGGCGCTTATTGGTACATTGTGCCACTGCAACTTCCAGTGTAGGATGATAAGAGTCTTCCGGTGATACAAATGGTGGACAGCGAATTGTATCGAATAAATCCTTATCATCTACAAGATCAGGTCCAACATCTACATCAAAGATCAGGTCCAACAGCCGATTATTGATATTTTCAATACGATTTATTTGGGACAAGCCACAAGAGACGTCTTTTAAAAATCCAATATCCCTTTGTCCTGCACCAGAAGGTAAAAGCAGTAATGGTTCTTCAGGGCAAGCATTCCACTGTACATGAGGTTAAAAGTTAAAATCTCCAAGAACTATAAGATGATCTGTTGGCAGTAATTTGTCTACAATTTTGTTGATACAGCAAAAGTGCTTATAATAGATCTCGTCGCCGGAACTCGGCGGAATGTAAGAACACGTAACATAAATGGACAATTCTTCAGCCTTTACATATGCACAACAGAAACCAATATCAGCAGTCTCATGTATAAGTTCTTCACGAGAATAGAACTGGGATTTCACCGCAATCAGGACACCACCGCCTCTAGATAACCCTGTAACAGCAAAATTTCTATCTTTACGATAAACCGTAAAATTATTAGAAAAAATTTCCAGATCTAAAATATCATGCTTAAGCCAAGTTTCAGAAAAGGACACAACGTCATATTCCGTATCAACACTACTCAACAGAGTTTCGTGAAATTTAGTATTTATACCTCTAACATTTTGGTATAGAATCCTAAGGCTTAGTTTTTTGAAGAGGATTTCGTAGAGTAGTTTCTGTTCGATGATGTATTTGTATTGGTCCTGTGAACAAATTCATGGACTACAGTGTCTTTAGGCCAGAAATTAGAATCTAAGATACGAGTAAACAGATGAGGTTGAACTATAATCTTAAAAGATGATACCAAGCTGCCGGGCTTTACATTGAACTTCTTTATTAGTATACTGGAGTCGAGCAAGCCAAGTTGAGAATCTATGTGCGCCCGCACGTCATCCACAGTAGTATTAATGTGGAACCGTGAGGTGAAAATCGCCTTTAAAGTCGGAATGACCACTAACCCAGAAGTCGAGGCCGTGTTAATACCCGACTCTGGGTGTGAATTCGAAGAATTTTGTACGGCATCAGTAGTCGTGTTAGCAGAGTTAGCAACTAAATGAGAATTCTTTGGTATGGCCCCAGTACGAATCCCATTGTTGGCAACAGTTCTTGAGCCTTCCGCTATAGCTGCAGCAACGGAGGTAACATCATATGTAGTAGATGCAGCATTATGTGATGATGTTTGAGCCAAATCAACATTATTCGTGTGATATATCTCATTGCTTTGATTGGCGTGACGAACCAAAAGTAAAGTATTAACAGTGACGCCTTCTATATCACTTTCAGCAGGACTTAACAAATTAATAAGTGAGGGCGACTCACTTTGCGAGTGAGAAGTGAAAATGTTGAGCGTATTCAAATGGCCGCGTGAGGTTTTCTGCGAGGATTTCTGGAGACGAGTTTGCTTCCGCTTCGGCGACCTTTCCTCAAGAAGTTGGAATTTATTATAAAAGGACTCATAGTCTTTTAGTTTTTTATGGAGTGCAAGGAGTTGGTGATCGATTCCACGAAAGTTCAACCGTGCCTGACGCAATAAACGAATCATATCGCAATCAATCTTGCTACACAATTTGAGTCGAACTATTATGATAAATTAGTTAAAAGCGGAAAATTAAAACTGTGACTTCAGCACCCGAGTAAAAGACGTTCGATCGGTAGAGCGTTGCCAGATAGATAATGCCACATGCCACAGGTTTCTTGCATCCGGACGATTGTTTTACGTCAGCGCGATTCAGTTCTGGAATTCATTACCAGTAGATATAAAGCGAACTACTAATAAGAACACTTTCAGGCAACTAATTTTCCAATACTTCTCATAATTTCTCATTTTCCTCCTATTTATCTACGATCTATATTCCTAGCTATTCTGATCCCTGTTTATTTTTTCTATGTTTTCTTAAGATATTTATACTTCCTAACCATACATGGTACCGATATATCTACCTCACTTTTTATTTTTAAATGTATTTAGTTAATTAAGACTCAAATTTGTAAATCTTATGTCAAATTATGTACCCGTTGAGTATGCATTAAAAAGAATGTTCTCTTATGTGCTACAGGAATAACTAAATAAATAAATAATTTCGGAATGAAGAGTTTTAGGTTATGCCTTCCCGTCTGCGGTCTATCCTTATGACAAATTACCGGCTAGCTGAGATAATAGTCAGGGTCGTGGGCGGAAGCCTACGTTGGGCGCTGGACGAAATCAACGTAATATTATCACCCAGCAGACTGCTTCTCCTCCAAGCGTGCGCGTCCAAGCCCAGAGTTTTGTTGCGGGAGATAAATGAAAAACAAAACAATAAAAAGATGTTTGTACCCTGTAAACGGGGAACACTACATTTACCCTAGAGTTGATGATGTGAGGCTGTGATTTAGAGGTGAAAGATCGAGCAACTAAACATCTCTAATCCTCACTGTAATAACAACATTCTTACTTGTTTGCTTAAGCTACATTCTCCTAATTTTTGCTGAGCTAAGCCTACAATGGAGATACAAAAATATTGTCAAAAATCTATCCCTGTCAAGGGAAAGGTTTGCTTTAGCGGTTTTGTCCTGATATTTTGTAACTTTTTTACCGTTATTCAGGACCATTATAACTGTAAATATCCGCCCACTTTTGGGGGCGTGGCATTAGTTTGGGTGTTATCGGCGTTTGAAGGTCGAAAAAGCTCACCTTTTACACTTTAGCTCGATGTGGCCACCTTTTGCCTTGACTATTGCTTTCAAATGGTTAAATGAGTTGCATTCTGCCCGAATATGATCTTGTGGTATTTTGGCCCATTTTCGTACAATGGCTTTCTTCAGCGAATCCATACTGGCATACTTTTTAGTCCTCACCTTGCTCTCCAAAATGGCCCAGATGGAATGGTTCATCGGATTTGGCTCTGGCGAATTCGAAAGCCATTTTGTGGATGAAATGAAGTGTGGAACATGGTTTTTTAACCATTCTTTGTTCATACGAGCTATATGAGATGGTGCCCCGACTTGTTGGAATGTCCATGATGTACCTAAAATAATAGAATACAAGATTACGTATTGCGCAGGTCCGTTATTCGATGTCAAAAAATTTGACAACCGGTTTAAACCGTGTGTGGCGTCAAAATAGCAAACATTTTTTTGAGAGCCATAGGCAAAGCCATTGATATATAGTAAATTTCGTGATATAAGATATAATTTGATAAAAAATAGTGCAGAGTAAAAAACTGTGGAAATTTGAATCAGAATGTGTGCAGTTTTTTTGCATTTCCATCCGACACTAAACCTTCGCTCTACTATGGGGGAGTCTAAATGAAAAGTCCTGTAGGTTCTCAATGGTTAAACTTTTATTTACTTTTTATATATATTATGTAGAGTTTTCTTTCGAGTTTTATAAACACTGAAACACTAACTATATTACAAACACTAATTAGACTTAACTCTATTGTGCGCGACTTTATACGCGTTTATCTGAAGAACGACTTCTTCGTTTTAATATATTTACAAGACTCCCGTTTGAATCTTTTCTAGTTTCCACGTTGGCTCGGTTGACATACCCGTCGACCGAACCAAAGTGGGTCAGTATGCCGTGTTTCGCAATTTCCATTATTTCACAATTTTAAATTTGTGATATTCGCAGAATCAATACGCGGAAGAAAATCGTTCCCAATTTAATTCTTCCGCGTGTGGATTCTGATCGTTTGTTCTCAAGCCAAGCGTTTTTATGGTTTGGAAGCTCACTATTGAACGCTAGCTTCCACAATCCATGCCATGCGAAGTGCTCTGGTTGATGACTTGGCTTTTGAAGTTAATTTAAGCAAAGCTTGACTAAAGCTTCTAGCTTACCAAGCAAAGTGCTGTGGTTGCAATAATAATATGACCTTGGCCTTGACTCACTCACGGAGTGGTATTATGAAATAATAATGGATTGAAGGTTAATTTCACCCAGAACGGAAATTGTGATCGCGACATACAACACGACATCAAAATAAAAAACTTATTCTTCCGGGCTAGAATGTTTTTTAAAATCAGGAAACTGAATAAATACATTGCGGATAATGTTTACAAAAGGAAACAGAAGCTATGTAATACTGTTACATAGCTCCTGATTTTCTTTACAATATTGTAAATGTTTTCTAATTGTATTTTAATATACATAAGTCAATTTATTATTATATATTTTTAAGTTTTGAATTTCAATATAAAATGTAAATTCTAAGTTTTATTTAATAATGTCAATAAAATGTACTTTTATTTATTTACCATCGCCAGCCAAGAATGATAGGAAAAAAGTTTTGTAATTGGAGCAAAGAGTATTAATACATAAAGAGATTTCACGAGGTCAATGATGCTATCAACATTTAGTTTGAATGACTCGAGTTAAGCTCAGGTCGAAAAACTGGTCGATATCGCGGTCGACCACTTTGACTGCGAACTGAAGACTCCTGCGCTCGTAGCAAAGCAAAATTGAATGATCTACTAAGGAGTGAGTGGTTCGGAAGATCTTTTTTAATGAGTATGAAGGGAGCGGAAGATCGACTTTGCTTCTGTTATTTTGCACTAACAATGCAAGCGAATATGCGTAAGAAGAGATCGATCCATCCACTCGTATGCCAGGTAAAATGTGAAAGAAAGAATCGATAAATTTGTGGAGTACACCGGGCGATGAGAAGAACGGTGCGATTCGTCTTCTTTTGCTTCTCTTACAATAACAAACCATGTGCAGCCGTCCGTCCGTCTGGAATCGTTTTAAATTTTGCATTTAAGACTTTTGAAAGAAATTTTGCTTTTCGTAGCTTTGTTCTGCTTCTTTTTCGATGCCCAAGCTTTGTAAAGCGCTGGCATGATCTACGTTCCGAGCATAGCGTGCTGTTGAAGAATTTGTTTTTGAACAGAAGATCTATTTAGTCGGCATATCAACAAATTGAATACGTTATACGAGTAACACTAAAATATTAATGGAAGCAAACTTATGGAAATATTTATATTATATGTCTGTGATAATACAAGGTATAATTTGAAATAAATCTACTACAGCCTAATAGCCCCGATGTCATTAGTAATACTTATTGATTCTTGTATAATTTTCTTGTATAAGTAATTCTTGTATAATTTTTCCTTGCAAATGCGACTCATGGCAACTTTTTTAAAAAAAGAGCTTTACAAATCACAAAGTGCTGTAAGCATGTATTAAGAAAGTTATCGTTGCGTTTCACTGTAGTTTTTTGTGTACAGAAATGTTGTATTAGGATCTTTCTTCGAACGTTTGTTTCCCGGAATGGTTTAAACCAAATGAGAATTGTTTTGGCCACATTAAACCAATTTTGAAATATCTAATTTCCATTCTAATTCGAAAATAGTCAAAGTGGCTAAAACAGGAAGAAACCGAGAAAATTACCCCAAAAAAACGAACAAAACCTGGATCAATGGCGGATGTAAAAATGCGAAGACTTTTGGAAAAATAATATAATAATAAATAATAAAAATTAGCTTCATATATATGTATGATAGTTTATATAATGTTACTTAATAAGTGTTGTAAAATAATATTTAATAAGTATTACTAATGACATCGGGGCTATTAGGCTGTAGTAGATTTATTTCAAATTATACCTTGTATTACCACAGATATATTGTTTGTTCAGAAGGTAAAGGCAGTTGAAGTTTGGGAGGTTTTTTTTTCTTTTGTTTATTCACACTAATAGTAGTATTATACAATTCTTGGCACTTAAGGATACTAGATTAGTATTGATATTAATGGCACTTAATTGGTTTGTTAAATATTACAAAGTTGAAGAAAAATTGGATGTCTTGCGCACTGCGTGGTTCACGGCGAAAAAGTAAGTGAAGATCTTCACATCCGACCGCCAAGGCTGGAGCTTAGGATCCTGCAGTCAAGCTTGAAGCTTGCCTCTCCTGAGCGGCCGAAGTCCGTGCTCTGAGAGGACACGACTTCGGACGATCAGGAGAGGCAGCCTGGCGAGTGGTTTATTTTGCCGTTAATATCCCGCCCGCCTTGCAGGACTGCAAAGCTCCGCGGTGGTGGGCCTCGCTGGTGCAGCGTTGGGTGGTGTGGGAGCACGCCCGGCAGTTTGTGCAGACGTGGCGTCCTGCCACGATTCGGGACAAGCTCGCCGTTCGTGCCAACAAATGCCCTGCAGGCTGCGGGTGTGAACTGCGAACTGGGCCGGCGATCGCCGGTGGAGACGATCGTCCGGGAGCCTCCTCTTGCTGGGGCTCGGTTGCACTCAGGCTGAGCACGTCTTCATCCTCGTGCGGGTGCTCCTTGCACTGCGGCATCTCGGGGCCGGGATTCGGAGTGGGAGGCGTTTCATCTTAGATCTGTGGAGAAAAAAAGGCATTAATAACAACTCGAGACAGGCACGATAATGATACTAATTTAGAAATGGAACGAGTGAGCTGGCCGTTAGCAGTTCGGACATCGGCCACGCGGACTCGTGCGTCCTGACCCTTATACACCTTGATGACGCGGCCCAGCCGCCAGGACGTGGAAGGAAGGTTGTCGTCACGGACAACAACCAGGTCGTTGGGTTGTAGGTTGAGCTGCGGAGTCTTCCACTGTGTGCGACGCGCAAGCTAATGCAAATATTCCGTTTTCCACCGGTGGCAGAAATGCTGGGCGAGGGCCTGGACACGTCTCCATCGGTTGAGAATGGAGTGCGGATTGTCGAGGGTTTCGGGCTCGGCCGGAGCGAGGAGAGGGCCGCTTACTAGGAAGTGGCCAGGAGTTATTGCCTTCATAACGTTGGGTTCCTCAGATTGAGGATGAAGGGGGCGTGAATTGAGGCACGCTTCAATTTTGCTCAAGAGAGTCACGAACTCTTCAAATGTGAATTTAGATGTTGGGGCGACTTTGCGCAGATGCATTTTCAGGCTTTTAACACCGGCCTCCCAGAATCCTCCCATGTGAGGAGCCCCAGGGGGGATGAAGTGCCATTCAACATTCTGGTGCGAATATTGGGTCTCGATGAGATCGCGGGTTCGAACAAGGAATTGCTTAAACTCTTTTTTGAGCTCTTTTGAGGCGCCGACGAAGTTTGTGCCTTTATCCGAATACACCTTTGCGGGGCAGCCTCGGCGCGCTGCAAAACGTGCGAAGGGCGCAAGGAAGGCGGCCGTGGTCAGATCACTGACAGCCTCTAAATGAATTGCTTTGGTCGCAAAGCAGACAAAGATGCACGTGTAGTCTTTCGTTATTAAGCACGCCCGGCCGGTGTAATTCTTTATGTCGAAAGGGCCCGCAAAGTCATCACCGGTGTTGGCAAAGGGGCGGGAGAAAGTCGTGCGTTCCTCTGGCAATGCCGCCATAATCTGTGTTCTTTGTTGCTTCCGGTGCAAGATGCACGGCTTACAGTGGTGGATCGTCATCTTGATGAGGTTTTTTACCCGTGAGAACCGTGAGAACCTGATGAAGAATGCGTATCAAGTTGAAAATTTAAATTACATTTCATTGGTTGAGGATGAGCACAAGGAAGAAAACGCTGAAAATGGGCCTGTTAAGCGAGGTCCCGGCAGACCAAGAATCATCCGGAGCGGTAAACCTGACCAAGAAATACCAAGAAAAGTTACACATTTGCTGAATAATGTGGTGGAGGAAAAAGTTCCCATGTCTTTTCAGGAAGCATTATGCAGCAAAAACAGTGGCAAGTGGAAAGAAGCAATGTCTAAAGAAGTGTCATCTTTACAGGAAAAGAAAAGTTACAGGAAAGAAAGTCTTTGGTTGATCTTCCGCAAGGGCAAAAAGCTATCAAAAGTAAATGGATTTATATGTTGAAAAGGAATAAAAATGGTGAGGTACACCTATACCTCGACTTTGCGTCGGGGTTACGTTCCAAAGAAACACGACGCACATTGAAACGACCAAAAGTGAATTAAGATTTTCTATAGCAATCCATTACGAAAACTACTTTTTTAAAAAATCGATCAAAGTAAACATTAAGAAAACAAAAATAATATAACTCTGCCAATAACTAAATTGGAAAAATATTTTCCTTTTTTGTAATCAGAAACAACCCGTAAAAATTTATAGAAATTAATTATTCTCTTTTTTAAAAAGCACAAACATAAATTGAAACATTACAAAAAGCACAATATGTGCACTACATAATTGAAACTGAACTCTAAAATTAGCAAAACAAAGTGAAAATAAAACTGTATTAAAATTGCGTTGATTTTGAGTTAGAAGAGGAATCCCCGAATTTGATGGCATGGCGCAATTAGAAACAAAAGTGTAGTCATCTGTTAGAAAACAAGAAAAAAATTAAAGACTCGAACCCAAAACAACGCAACCTCGAAAACCTAACGACGCACAGTGAAAATTAGTACTAATTAAGCAGCGACGCAACTTCGAAAAAAACGCAACAAGAAACGACGCAAAGCGAGGTATTGGTGTAATTCGCTATAAGACAAGACTAGTCGCTAAGGGTTGTAGTAAAAAATATGGCATAGATTACAAGGAAACATTTTCGCCTGTAGTACCATATGTATCCATTAGAATGTTGTTAGCTTTAGCAGTTGAGCACAAGATGATATTGCATCAGATCTAAATGGATATCTAAATGGAGAGCTACGCGATGTAGTATATATGCAGCAACCGTAGGATATAGTAGACGAAAACCATCCAAAAAGGGTCCTTCGTTTGCATAAAGCACTTTACGGATTAAAGCAATCTGGGAGGAAATGGAACGCAAAATTGGACAAAGTGTTGAACGACTTTTGTTTCAAGGCTTGCGCAAATGAACCGTGTTTGTATAAAGCTATACGAAACGGTAATTTGATACTCATAGCAGTATATGAGCTGTTATTTTTGAAAGTGGTACATACATATTATAACAATTAATAGTTGTTATAGTTGGTATGTAAGACAATAAACTCATCATATCGTTGTATTTGCGTGCATCTTGCATGCTATAAGCTCATAAAGATGGACGGTCGTTGGAATCACTAAAAAGATTGAACTTCAAGCTTGGTGTAACCTCAACATACTTTGATCGTATTATGAATCCAGCTCTCTGGCCTATGAATGCTTCTGTGTCAACATTCAAGTTTCATCAGAAAAAGAATACTCTTCATTCAACGCATTGACTAGTTCCGAAGTCTCCGGCGATCCCCAGCAGTTTATGTACAGAGCAGGATGCTCAACTCTTCCTCATCGAACTAGTGCGTGCGTAAATCTGAGGCAATTTTTAGTTTACTACCACAATGCAGGTGGTCTTCGTACTAAGACGAATGAATTCTTCTTACGTGCTTCTTGTCATATGTTCCATGCTCTTATTATTGTAGAGACCTGTCTGACTACTTATTATTTGGATTCTGAATTGTTGGACAGTCAATACATCGTATTTCGCAAAGACAGAGATCTAACTCTGTCTTAATTATTTTAATTAAGACAGGGTTATTAATTGCAGTTTCCTGTGAGTTCAGTTGTAGGGTACTTTTATAGAACAAATGTGTGTGTTGCTGTTAAATTTGGCAGTTATGAGATTTTCTTTATGCTAAGTTATATTCCTCCTGCTTGTAGTATATCAATTTATGAATTTCATTTATTTAACATTAATTATATTGTCTCACGACTGAGTTTTAATCAGACTCCTTGTATTTTAGGTGAGTTTAACATGGGAAATGTAGTTTGGAGTTACAGCTCGGAGGTCAATCATTTGGTTCCTTATAATCTAAAGAGTTCTACTGAAAGAGTTTTCTGGGATTCCTTGCATTCTCATGGGGTTTAGCAGTGTAATTTCATAAAGAATGATTTGGATGGCATTCTTGACCTAGTTTTTCTTAATAATGATTTGGTTGTTTCTTTGTCAAGATGTGATCTTCCTCTTACATTTGAGTCAGTCCACCACAAAGCTCTAACGTTAAATTTCTCAACCTACATTTCTCGTAGCACCACTACAAGTTCCCTTTGTTATAACTTTAAAGCGGCAAATTTTCCCTGTCTTAATGGTTTTTTCAATTCCATCAATTGGGCATTCATCATGCAGGGTAGAGATTTACTTTCTATGTACAATATTTTAAAGAAGGCTCTTTCAGAAGGTTTATCTCTGTATGTCCCGGTCAGAAGAATGAAAAGGAGTTTTTATTTACCGTGGTATAATGCAAGCCTCTTGCGTTTAAAATACCGAAGGAACAAGGCGCATACAAAATTTAGAAAATCGAACTCTCTGGCTTACTGGAACGTGTACGTTCTTCGTCGCAAAGAATTCGAGTTTCTTTCAAATTTTCTCTATAAAGCTCATATTGACTCAATCCAGGCGGACATTAAACGTAACTCACCTAGATTTTGGGTATTTTTTAATTCTAAGAGGAAATGTTCAGGTATCCTCAGGGCAATGCAATATCGTGATCTAAAGGCTGATACCGCGCAAGATATTAGTGACCTGTTTGCATCTTATTTTTGATCTGTTTTTAATTCGTCGCAGTCGACATGTTATGTAAGTAACCTCTTTCAAGTGCCCGAAGTTTTCGATGTGGGAAATTTTAGTTTAACAGAGTCAGAGGTTTTGGACTCTCTTAACCACCTTGATGACAAGAAAGGAGCGGGATATGATTTACTTTCTCCCTTAGTACTTAAGCATTGTGCATCTTCTTTATTTATTCCGCTAACCATACTTTTTAATCAGTCTCTTTCCAGTGGTATGTTTTTGGATGAATGAAAAACTTCTTTCATAACTCTAATATTCAAGTCGGGTCAGAAGTGGTTGATTGAAAATTATCGTCCAGTTGTTAAGCTTTCAGTTATTCCTAAGATTCTAGACGCAATAGTTGCCAGAAAACTTTTTAAAATGGTTAAGAATTTTATATCACATCATCAACATGGTTTTTTTGCGGGTAGATCGACGTGTACTAACTTGATGGTCTTTTGCTATTACTGTTTTAAGTCAATGGGAAGAAGAAAGCAAGTTGACGTTTTATATACAGATTTCGTTAAGGCTTTTGATAGTGTTCAACATGATCTTTTGGTGTTAAAGCTTGGAAAATCTGGCTTTCATTCGTGTTTTTTGAAATGGATTAGCTATTATTTACGTAACAGAAAATTATTATTCAAAATTGATGACTGCTTATCGAAAGTAATTAATGTTAATGCAGGAGTTCCTCACGGCAGTCACCTCGGTCCACTACTATTTAATCTCTTTATCAATGATGTAGTGCATTGGTTTAAGTTTTGTCACTGCCTTTTATATGCTGATGATTTAAAGATCTTCAGTGTCATTGAATCTATAACCAATTGTGTTAAATTTCAAATTGATATTTCTAACTTTATAGCGTAGTGTACGAGACGCGGGTTGCAGTTAAATTTTTCCAAACGTAAGTTGTTAACTTTTTCGCGTAAGCAGTGAAATATATCTTTCGACTACTTCTGTGATCAGCTTCTCTTTGTCAGAGTATTGGCGGCCAAAGATCTGGGTGTCCTTTTTGATTCTAAACTCACTTTTGCATTACACGGAGATTATGTAATATCTAAAGCAAATTCTGGGCTTGGTTTCTTGAAGAGGACTTCTAAGGAGTTTACAGATCCGTCTCAAGTAGAACTCTTTTTATCCAATTAGTTCGATCTGTTATTGAATATGCCAGTGTTTTCTGGTATCCCTATTATCAAAGCAACATTGCTCGCGTTGAAGGAATTCAGCGTAGATTTTCTAAATTTGCTCTTAGATCTAGGTATCAATCTAATAACATGCCTTCTTATGCCGAACGCTGTCAGATTTTGAATTTGGAGAGCCTTTCAGTGCGACACAAAGTGTGTAGTGCCTTCTTTATTAAAGATATTCTTGATGGCAACATAGATTGTGCAGACCTCCTTGCTTTAATTCCTTTCTATGCTCCTTTAAGGTTCATTAGGAATCATTCTCCTTTTTTTATAAAACCTCATAAAACTAATTATGGTAGTAACGAACCTGTAACACGTTGTATACTAATTGGTAATACAGTCTTCAGTGCAATAGATTTACATAGTAGTAAAAGTATTACTAAGGCCCAGTTTTTCAGTGCTCGTTTAAACGGCGTTTAAACGGCGATTAGTTAAACGCCTAACAAAAGTTAACTGAGATTTGAGTTTTACAGTGCGAGTTTAACTTATCTATGTTAAACGTATCTTATCTATATTTCATACAGAATTTATCTAAATTCAATGAATATTTAGCATATACCTGAACCTTTTTTACCAGCACTTGGCAAAATTTTCATTTTTACAAAGAGAACATCTGTTCTGGTGCAAATAAACAAAATTATTAGCATAGTTTTGAACAAAGGTAAATGTCTGTACTCGAAGAAACAGCTGTTTCTTTATCTATTAAAAAGATAAATTTACCGGAGTTTAACTGAGCAATATCGGCCGGTTAACCGACGTTTAAACGAGCACTGAAAAACACAATGTCGTTTAAACGAAGGTTAACTGAGAAACGACGATAACCGAGCACTGAAAAACTGGCCCTAAGTCCTACATTGTAAATAATGCAAATCTGTTTTGTTAGTTATATAAGTTCTTGTATCTGTGTGAAATTAAATAAATAAATTTCTCTCTTGTTAAGGATCTTGAAGCTTTATACAGTGACAACATAGTAAATATGCTAAGGTTTTTGTTGTTTTCAAAATAAAAAAATTATTTTAAATGGATAACTTTCTTTCATACTAGTTTTGCAATAAATTTTATGCGGTTTGTCCCTTTTAAACCCTTTTTTATTTTAATTATGATTATTCAGAGTGGACTTATTCCACTTTCAAAAAAAATATTTTTGTGATAACTCATATGTTGATGACATAATCATCGGGTGTAAAGATGGTAATGAAATAATTAAACTCAAGTCGCAAATTAGCAACGAATTCGAAATTACGGACAAAGGCTTGGTGGAACATTTCCTAGGTATGGTGGTGCAACGTGATGGTGAATTCGGTCACATCGAAATAAGTCAAGAGCTGTACACCAAGGAACTATTGGAACAGTATGGCATGAAGAGTTGTAAACCAGCATCAGTTCCATTTGATCCAGGTTTTCAACTCAGTTGAGACAAAGATTGCAAAGAGGTTGATGTAACTATATATCAGTCCCTAATCGGTTCACTATTATACTTGGCGTTAACAACAAGACCTGACATTTTGCATTCTATTTCGAAATTAGCTCAGAGAAATTCCAATCTTCATATGGAGCACTTCATTGCAGCAAAACAATCCTAAGGTACATACTTGAAAGCAACTTCTAAATTTAGTTTGAATTTTTTCAGTGGAAGTAAGGAACTGTTAGGAACTGTAGATGCAGATTGGGGTGGCTGTGATACGGATAGAAAATCGTATTCTGGTTTCGTGTTTTATCTTGGAAATTGCGCTATCTCGTGGGAGTCAAAGAAACAAGTTACAACGGCATTGAGCAGCACAGAAGATGAATATATGTCGATTTGTAATGCCTCAAAAGAAGTCGTTTATTTAAGAAGACTACTACAAGAACTTGGTTTCTGGAACGAAGAAAGTGTGGTATTGAATGTAGACAACCAAGGAGCGATGAAATTGGCGACAAATCCAGTATACCACAATCAAACTAAACATATTACATTAAACAAACATATTACATTATTAAACATAATTACATTAGAGAAGTTATAAAATCAAAAGCAATTACATCAAAATATTGTCCTTCCGACGAAAATATTGCTGATATACATATGTATGTACAAAGAATGTACCTAGAAACAAACATTATAAATTTGTTAAATATCAGATACTTAAATTTTGCTAAAACGGACATGACGTGGAACAGGGAATCTTCTCCGCCGAAAAGAAGTTAAACTTCGACGATCCTGATGGTTATAACTTTTACTATGACGATATTCGAAAGGAGGAATTCCTTTTAAGCCGTCGACACAGTCACGTTGGTGCAATTATGGTATAGGGTGGCAAAAAAAAAAATTTTAAAAATTGTAAAAAAAAAATTTATAAAAAAACGTAAAATTTAAGTCATTCCTTATGAATGACGTTAATGGTAATGATTTTTTTTTTAGTTTACGTCTTTGGATATGCTGAGCTTTAACAATCAAGCGCCAAACAGTTGAAATACTAGCTGATATTCCCGCTTTTGCCTTTATTTTTGGTATAGAATCACCAGAGTTTGAGGCTTTTCGTAAGATTGCGCGCTTGTATGCTGGCGATAAAACACTTTCTGGTCTTCCTTTCATGTTTTTGCCATAGGAATACTTATTTTTTAGGTAATTGAAGACAACACGGGGACTTCTCCAATTTTTTGTGCAATTTTTCTGAGCGATAACTTTTGATCGAAATAGGCATTCATTTTTCCTCTTTCTTCTGAGTTTAACGGATTTCCTCTACCCATTTTTGTTGAATTATTACTTCGTCAGGTGAAACTTAACTAACTAATCAAGGATTACCACTCTACGCAACACAATCGATCAAAAATATCAAAAACGAACTATTGTTGTTATTCAAATGAACTATTTTTTTTCATCGTTTTTTGGTAGTTTTATTAAAAAAAATAAATAAAAATAACGGTTAATTTTTCGAATATAATTTTTGTTGCAGATAATAAAGAATGAAATAAATTATCCAAAAAAAATTTTATTTGGACTAATTTTTACTACTTTGATTTGAAAATCCAAATAATGTTTATCTTTTTTACTGTTGCTATTTAAATGAACGGGAGTGTACTTCGTTTTTTGCAAAATATCCATTATGAGGACGAGTGTTGGAATTATACTTTAGTAAAATTACTTGTTATAACTATATAAATGTATATGTTCCATGTAGTATTGAAACATTTTTTCATAGAAAGATTTTTCTGTAAAAATATTTTCATTCGTTTTTCTCTATTCAACTTATTCAGTTCATTGAATAAACCTTTTATATAAAACTTAAATTGTGTGAACAACTAATTTTTCCCAATTTTCCCAAATCCCAATATTCTTCAATTAAGTCATGCAATCATCTCAATACTAAAAAAGTAGGATCCCTGGCTTTCTTCAGAAATTTGTTTGAGCATGATTGATGTAGGAATTTAGGAGAAATCGCAATATAACAATAGTATCAAATCGACAAGCGCGAGCTAGAGTATTCGTGAAAAAAGATTTTCATGGAATCCTAGCCAAATGTATGTATATTCAAAATGCAGTGCACTTCTAACAATATTATACGCATTTATACGAAAATAAGAAGGATTTGATGACTGCAGTAAAGGAAGAAGGGGAAACATCCCAAACAGCAGCATTATAAAGCTAATTGAGTTAATACATCGAATTTGTTTAGCCTTATAAAAAATAATGGCTAATATGCTAAATATTAGATAAAGTTGCTTAGATTTTGCACATGATATTTTTAGTTATTTTTGGTTTCCTTTTCATATTTACCATTATTGGAAAGATCATTTGTTGTTGTTTTGGATACATAATAAATAATTACATACATTAAGAAGTAAATAAATGTAATTTTCTTTGTTATAACTTGTACATGTTTGTAATAACTTTGTTATAACTTAGATATACTATATGTTAAAAATGTTATGGGACTTTTTTCACTGTCACAGGAAATGTTGCTTAGGTTATGCACAATACTGTATTTTTGAAGTCTCTATCTTTTTTGTGATTTTTTTTAATAGTTATGGAGATAATTTAGTTTTTAAAAAATGGAGAAAGTTGTATTAAAAATTAAGAATAAGTTTTTTCTCAACTTAAATCATAATTAAGGTATACATTAATATCAGTTGGCTTATAGCCCATAATTTTTCCTTTTTAACGGTATATAACGTGTTGGGGTATCTCCTCCATTTTATTGAATTGTTGTAGGTCAGAATCATTGCTCTGGGAATAACAGCGCTTAACGCTGCTGTCACCACATACCTTTCGGCCCATGCTTAACAAATACTCGAATGAAGCTCAAAAGTACAAAGTAAATTACACACCACTGGGGCCTAAATAAAACAGAACGAGACAGCATTGCAATAAGTGGAACACCGCGCTCAAATTCATGTCAAATTCCTGTATAGCAAACAACCACTGACAGGCGACCATTGTCGAGGTTGCTCTCCCTCGTTATCGTACTCTCAGCTACTACTAAAAATTTGTAAAATAAGATAGCGGGGTCGTTTGTACTCTAGGGTATTGCCAGTTGAGAATTAAGAAAAGGGAAAAAAGAATAGACCCAGTATGAATGAAAGTATAGTTTATCAATGAACTACGGAAGAGGTAAGGGCAGGTAGCGAAACAAAACTCGACGCGCTAGAGTTCATGAGCGCCGGATACCAGCTCCGTATAGTCGAAATGAAAATGAAATGAATATGGTAAATCGCGCGAGCGATAAACGAAAATTCTAGAAAACATCATGTAATAGAAAATGGGAAATGCAATAAACAGGAGAATGGGTTTTTTTTTTATTTTCAAGGCAAACTGGTAGGAGTTCAGAAATGAGAAAAAAGTGGGGTAGAAAGTATAGTCTGGAAAATTTCAAGGCAAATAAGGGAACGGTGCGAAAGGGAACGTGTGTTAGAGGAAAGATTGGAAACGGCAAACTAGGATTCAGAAAATAGACTTTGAGGAGATTAGAGGCTACGGTACAGATCATTAGAAAGATCAAAGATTTTAAGTGGAAAAGTAAAAATATTTAAGTAGTGCAGTACATAAAAGATCATTAAGAGAAATTAAAATACAAATTGAAAAGGAAAGATCCGGTTGCTGCATTGGAGGATTGTTGGCGAGAATCACGACCAGGTGCTCCAGAGATGTCGCCCCAAGCCGTGCCTCAGCCCAGGAATATATCTCGCCAGATTTGGCTAATAAGCTAAGTGGAGAAACCACATTATATATATCTGAAAAGAAACCAAAGTATTAAAAATAAAAAGTAAATAGAATCAATTGAATTTAAAATTGATTAAAAGAAAGAAAAGAAAGTAATGAAACCAGTAGCCTTAATTCCTTAATACAAAGGAGGTGCATAAAACTGGCAAAGCTAAAACGCACCAGTTGTAAAAATGGAAAACCTTAAACGAATAAAAATTTTAGTTTCCAAATTATATGTTAGTTATGTCCATAAGTATCCTTATTGTATTTATGTAAGTGAATAATTTATAGCCTAATAGCTAATATAAGATAAGTTTCGTTCCGATTGATAATTTTATGCTAAATTTACTATAGTTCTTTTTTTGTTGTGTTAGAAAAAAAGAAAAAAAAAGAGAAAACAGTAACTTGCAAACTAGTGTAGAGATTGTGATCCAAACCAGGATTGGAGACCCGCGCATTTCCGTTCGGCAACACGAAAAGAAAACGTCGGCGCCAAGATTTGGTTTAATTCCTTTTTTTTCGACGATAGGGCACAAGTCCACTTCGGTGAGCTCTCCTAAGTAGGAAGGGAGAAGAAATCTTAGAAGGACATTTTTTTCGGTTTTCGGGGTAACTGCTAACTGGCAGAATCACGTAGGGTTCCGATTTCCTGATAAGGAAAATAAGAAATCGCACAAAGCTGAAAAAAGCAAACAAAAGCAAAATTATTAACACCATCTAAAATCTGTTTTCGAATACGTACATACCTAAGCTCGTATCAAACTGTAGCGTAATTGTAAGAATTAAATGTTTCAATTTGAAGTAAAAGCATGTATGAAATGATGCAGTGAGTTTTAAATATAAAAGGGGGGAAACTGCCAGGGTGAATTGGAAGGAGGCATGGTAGGATGACTGACTCCGTCAACGGAGTGTATTGTTATGCCTAGGACATGCGCCGGCTGGGTTGAGAACCGCCCTGATGCTGGAGCTAGCTGGTGGCAAAGACCCGGTACATGACGCGACGAGACCAGGAAACATAACAAAACCCATCTTTTGGATTCAAACGAGGAGTCGTATATTAATTGTGAAACCAGTCCTTACGAAAAAAAGAGAGTCGTTCTACTAGCTACCAACAAGTTGAAGAATAGTTGCTGAAAATAAACGTAAGAAACCTAAGCAATCCTTCTCGAGAAAGGATCTACGACATAAGGTTGTCCTGGTATCCTATTTGAGGATACTGGATACAACAAAATTTGAAAAAGTAGTTTTCGTTATATATACGAACACATATGTTAGACTTAGCTACAGGAAACTTTTGTACTTTTACGAGCTTAGTATTCGGTATTTACTACTTAAGCATTAACCACAACCAAGGCCACAGGCTACAAGATACTAACTGCAAAAGTATGTAGCTAACTTCCAGTGATAGCGGCTGGAAGCCAGCGGCAAATGTCAAAATGCAAATAAAACGTTAAAAGTTTGTTTATAGAAAATCTTGTGTGTAATAATAAATTTCTTGTTGAATGCATTTAAATATATAAATTGCAAAATAGTGTTACTAATAGTTACTAAATAGTTGGAAAATGGATGAAGAAATAGTTATTGAACATATTCAATACCTCTTGAAATTGGCGACAGCAGCTTATGCAGCCTACGAAGGTTATTTGCCTGTTTGCCAACAAATGCGCAGAAGGTGGTGGGTTCGCCCAGTCAACCTCTCGCGGAACGAACTTGGGTTTTTTGAAACTGGCGCCAGACAGCTTCAATTATATGATGAAGAGCATTTTTTTAAGGCGACCAGACTGAACGAAGCCAACTTCAGGTGTTCGCTGGAGCTGTTAAAGGAGAGATTGCAGCGGCACTCTCACCGCAAGTCAATATCGCCAGAATCGAGACTATCCATCACTCTTCTGTAAGCATATTCGAGAGTATTGACTCTTAAGCAATGGTAATTAAGATTTTATATTTGAAGGTATTTGGCACAAGGGTGCAATGTGCAAGTCCTGGCTTGGACGCATAAATTGGGTTTCTCTACGGTCAGAAGCATTGTATATGACACTTGTGATGCCATTTGGAAGGAGTTGCACTCGATATATTTAGCGCCACCGAATTTGGTCCATTTTGTGAAAATTGCCAGTGCATTCTATGTTAAGTCTGGGATGCCAAACTGCTTGGGTGCCATCGATGGAAAACATGTCGATATTGTACGATCGAAAAAAAGTGATTTACTGTATTTCAACTACGAGAGGAAGTTTAGCATAGTTCTGCTGGCCGCGTGAGTTATGTACACACCCTGTGTTTACATTTTGACTTTCTTGACATTTCACTATACTTGAATTGTGTTCTATTTTCATTTTGTTACTCTTTTTGGTTCCGTTATTTTTTCTTGGTTGAATTGTTGAGTTATTAAAATGTAAAGCACGGAGACGACAAGAAAATAAAAGTTAACAAAAGAACAAATTGTCTTTTAATTTTTACCACAGATTTTGGTTTTTTAAGTGGCGCAGTCGGCAGGACTCCAAAAGTTTAATGGAATCCAGTGATACGAAATCTAAAAACAATCTTGTTCACGTAAATAACTTCAGTGCTATACATTAACTCACATGAACAAAAAAAAACAGTAAAACGTAAAATTAAGCCAAAAGTGAGCAACAAATTTGATTAAAGCAAAATTTACTAATTAACGCAGAAACAACACAGGTATATTTTACAAGATAAAATACGAGAAAAAACGCTAACAAATTTCTTACAGTGGCGAACAGTGGTCAGAACACCATGGAGCAACGCTTAGCCGCTCTTACACAGCTGGTAATAGCAAGTTCCCAACCCATTTCATGGAGAGCAAAAATTGAAAAGGAAATCCGACATTTACCGGAGTTTCGAGGAGAAGCAGGTACTTTGCCGACATTTATTGATGCAGTTAGCAGAGCCCTAGCAGATTTCGATACAAATGCTGATGAAGTGTTTAAAATCATCTTTAACCTGAAGATCCAGGGTAAGGCAAAAAAATATATTAAACATAAACCCCCCTTCAACATGGAACGAGTGCAAGCAACGCCTCAAACAACATTATCGGGCGTCGAAAGATCAGCTCGAGATAACAAGGTTAATTAATAGTATGAGAATAAAAAATATAAAAGATTTAGATTATAAAATTACAAAAATATTAGAGGACATTTGTGAATTTGGATCATATGAAGATGATTCTGAAACTATAAGTAATATATTTAGTAGTATCCTTGTACAGAGAGTCAAAGAATTAGTGTCAGGCACCCTTGCATTTGTTATTATGAAAAAAATGAAAATTCAAGAAATTAGAGAAATTGTAAATTCTTTCATAGGTCAAGACGATGGAAATTTAAAAAATAGTCATCATATGAAGATGATTCTGAAACTATAAGTAATATATTTAGTAGTATGCTTGTACAGAGAGTCAAAGAATTAGTGTCAGGCTCCCTTGCATTTGTTATTATGAAAAAAATGAAAATTCAAGAAATTAGAGAAATTGTAAATTCTTTCATAGGTCAAGACGATGGAAATTTAAAAAATAGTCTTCTCATAAAAAATTACCAACAACAAAATTATCATAACAAAAACGAACAAGATAACAAATTTCACAACAACAATAATTCAACGCAACGCTCAAATAATTGCAAATCGTTCAATAGCAACAACCAACCAGTAAAACAATACAGTGGGCAAAATAGTAAAAATGAGCCGATGGAGGTAGATGTTGTTAGTGAAAGTCAAAATGAAACAAGTGCATTTGAAGATGTTTTTTTTACCAACTAGCCTCGGATCATAATAAAATATTACTTAAAGTAACAATAGAAATCCAGGAATTTCTTGCATTACTAGATACAGGGTCAACTGTAAGTTTACTTAATACTAACACAATTTCTGAAGATAAATATAAAATAATAAATGATACCACAACACCAATAAATACAATAGAAGGTAGAGTGCAGAAATTTAACAAAACAGTTTCGACTAAATGTCCCTCAGAATTTCAGTACTTATGCAATGCTAGAATCAAGTGGCTTGCAATATCAATGAATAAGCCATATGTTTTTTTTGTTGGGCATGGATTTCATTGCCAATAATATAAAAAAATATAGTGTTTGAAGATCAACTAATATATTTGATTAATGGAGTTACTTTACCTTTTCTGTCAAAATCTCTTGAAGTTAATGTACTGGAACCATGTAAAATACAAAAAGATCAATTAGAAGACTTAAACGAAAATGAGAGAAATGTTGTTGAAAAATTAATGAAGAAATATAATAAACTACTTTATAAAGAAAACGACATATTGACGAATACGACAACAATTACTCATGAAATAAATACAACAACAGACAATCCAATAAATTCCAAATTGTATCGCTACCCACCAAAGCATGAAGCAGAAGTTAGGAGGCAAATGGTAGAAATGGAAGCTCAAGGTATCATTAGAAAGAGTAAAAGCCGCTATAGCTCCCCTATAATAGCAGTTCCAAAGAAATTAGATAGCTCCGGAGTTCAAAAGTTCAGAATTGTTGTTGATTATAGACGTCTCAATCAAGTGACAATTAATGATAAATATCCATTGCCAAATATCGATAGCATTCTGGATAAGCTTGGAAAGGCTCAATATTTCACCACGATCGACTTGGCAAAGGGGTATCATCAAATTTTGTTAGCTGAAAAAGATATAGAAAAAACTGCTTTTGTCACCCCGGCAGGTCTCTATGAATACGTTCGTATGCCTTTTGGCTTAAAAAACGCTCCGGCAACGTTTCAGAGATTAATGAACGATATTTTGAGAGAATATATTAATAAAATTTGTGTGGTATATCTGGATGATATCCTTATTTTTTCTACTACTTTGGAGGAACATGAGTTGTCATTAAGCCAAATATTTTCTAAACTGCAGCAACATAATTTAAAAATTCAGTCCGACAAATGTAGCTTCATGAAAAAAAGTACAGCTTTTTTAGGACACGTTCTAACAAAAGAATGAATGATGCCAAATCCAGCAAAAGTAAAAACAATTCAGGAAATTCCAGTACCTAAAACAGAAAAACAATTAAGGGTTTTTTAGGAATTAAGTACCTTCAAAAAGACAATATAATTAATTCTAATGACCCTCAATACATCACAGCATTTGAAAAACTTAAGAATCTCATAACAAGTCACCCGATATTGAAGTATCCAGAGTTTGACAAGCAGTTTGTTGTAACAACCGATGCCAGTAATTATGCTATTGGAGCAGTGCTATCGCAGCAAGGTCACCCAATATGTTTTGTGTCGCGGACCTTAAACAAACATGAAAAAAGTTATAGCACGACTGACAAAGAGTTCTTAGCAATTGTCTATGCAGTGAATTACTTCAGGCCTTACTTACATGGCAATGAATTTAAAATTAGAACCGATCATATACCGATCAAATACATGAATGACAAGTATAAAGGTAAAGAATTTTCACAAAGACATCAAAGATGGCTTTTAAAACTTCAAGAATTTAATTTCAAAATAGAATATTTAAAAGGCCATGAAAATGAGGTAGCTGATTATCTTAGCAGACTAACTAATATTGAAAAAATAAGCAATAACAATGAAAAAGAGTCTAATCTAGAAATATTAGACTCACTGTACACTGTACATTCAGCAGAGGAAGAATCAGGGCAATGAATACGAATAAAAGAAGAAATCGTTAACAAGTACAAAACACAGATTATCTTAACATACAATCCTGAAAAAGAAGTTCAAATAATACATAATAGAAAAATCATTGAGGTTAATCCATTAGAAAATGAGAATAAAATAAAAGATTTGCTAAAATTTCACATAAAACCAGGAATGGTTGGCATTTTTGCAGACGTATTGGACAGGGACTACCATAAAATTCAACTTCTCTTAATTTCAATGTTTTCAAATAGTACAACAAAGTTTATGAAAAGTACACTACGTGCAAAAGAAATACCTGATGAAGAAGAATTGCATAAACAGATATCATTGTACCATTCCGAACAATCTCTTCATAGTGGCATTAATGAATGTTATCATAGTCTGAAAAATAAAATACTCTTCCCAAAATTAACAGCCTTATCGCGTATTTTTAAACGCAAACGCAAACTCAAACGCGACTCAAACGCAGTGCGTTCCAAATGGTATGATCAAACTTTTTCGAGTAGACTGCGTTTCAGTTTTGAGGAGAAACACAAAGATAAACAAACTTTACGTAGTCTTGCAGACTTCCCCTGCTTGCAGAGCACAAAGAATTACCATGTATGAAGCACTTTTAGCATTTTTACAAGTATTTTCAGGAATCCCAATGAATTAGTGCTATAATTGATGTATGGCAACAATTTGTACAACAAAAGCAAATCTGATAAGCCGCACACAATGTTTTCATATTGATATTGTGTTTATTATCGTGTGCTCTTTATGTGAGAGTGAATATAGCAGCAATATTCCTCGTGCGACTGCTAGAGCCCAGCGTCATAGCGTGGAACAAAGTACGGGGATACTCAGTAGAGGGACAATTCGGATCTTTTACATATGCCAGAGCTTCAGTAACTCTAATATTATTTGTTACTTATGTATGCGCATTATTTTATTTTATATAATGAACAGGTTTATGACGAACTACGCATGAAAAAATAAGTTTTTCTGAATCTTTTAGAGAAGGTAGCGCCGTGCATAAAAAAATTGTATGAGCCACTGTTCAGAATCACACCAAACGCGAGCATTTTGCGATCGTCTGGTTTGAGAGACTTTTTCCACGAAATAGCTCATCCATCATGCCACAAAAACGTAGTGAAGTCTGCAAAACATGTAAATTACCAACAAAACTGCGTTTAAGTTTGGTTCCGCGTTTCGATTGCGTTTGAGAGGTTTACAAATTTTTCTCTCTCAATTCTTCGAAAAATACGAAAAGCACAAAACAAAACGCGAAATAAACGCAACGCGAAAAGATACACGATAAGGCTGTAAGAGAACACATACACTTAATAATAAACAATTGTCAAAAATGTAAAGAAATAAAATACGACAGACATCCTATAAAGCAGAAATTTTGTGTTACAGAAACACCAAATGAAAAAAATCAAATTATTCATTTAGATATATTCCAAATAAAAAAACAGCCGTTTGCTACAATAATAGATAAATTAACTAAGTTCGCTGCAGCCTATAACATAGAAGATAGAAATTGGCAGACGAAGAAAACAATAATCCTGGAGCATTTCGCTAAATTTGGTAAACCTAACAAAATTATAATGGATAATGAGTTCAGGGCAGAGCAGTTACTTGAATGTTTAAAAGAGGAAAATGTACAAGTCCATCTGACAAAACCAAATTCACATACCGGCAATGCTGACATTGAGAGACTACACTCAACTCTTATTGAAATAATAACAGGTATCGAGGATAAAGATCTCACAATGAATATGAAAATACAGATCGCTATAAGTAATTACAATAACCGATATCACTCTACGTTAAAAAGTACACCAACAGAAGCTAAAGAGGTTATAGATGCCGCCGCACAGTGGCCGGTTTTTCAACTTAGCGGCCAAAAGTCATTTTTTTCAATGTCACCGATTTCAAAATGGGTTAGGTCATATGAAAGTAGAAACCTGAGAACCTAGGGAGCCAAAAAATTACAGCTTTTTCTTGATTATTTCATTAGTAACTATGCAATAAAAGATAGCACTTTTTATTTTCAACTAAACTAAACACATTTTTTCAACTTTTCACAGATTTAGATATCCATATCTCTGTCAATATTTCAGATATTAAGTTCCGGTTTTTTTTATTAAATTCTTGGATATATTCGTTGTCAAATGTTGTTACATTTGAGTAAAACTGTGGTATAGTTATTACGTAACAAGAATTCCAGAAATGCTCCAAATTTGGTTAAATTTCGTCGTATTTTGGAGCAGGACTTTTGCGCTCCAGAATGCTCCAAAACAAATTTTACACCATTGTAAAGCTGCAAGTTTCCTCTAAAAGCCCATACCAATTTTTTTTGCATCGGTTTGCCCCACCGGGCGCTAGAGCCCATTATATGAGTCAAAGTCACACACTGCAAACGTTTTTAACATGTTTTCCGTTATTTTTTTTTTTGTTAGTGTTATACTTTTCTTTCAAATTATATGTATATTTGCACTAATTAGGTTTTTTAATTATCATGTAATTAGCTCTTATTATATATATACTGTAAAAGTACCTGTCCTAATATATTTTACCTGTAAAATGGAAAATTTAGGCACATAAAAATTTCTCATAAATGGGTAACAGGTAAGTATTACATGTGCATAGGTAAAAAATCCGTGACGGAAAGAGTATTTAAAGAGTTGCGTTCATCGAGTTTCCATATTCTTTGCAAAAACATGGCTAAGTTCACATATAAAAATTTGGCAGATATTTACTTCTTACGAAAAGACGACGAAGATGTTACTTCGCATATTCTAAGTGATCCTTTTTTTGACTCATGCGATCAAGAAGAGACATAAAAAAGAAAATATCTAACTTTTTAGTGCATTTAAAAAAACGTTACACAGATGTGAATCGAAATAAGGAGAAACTGTACCAGCGTAATACATGATGGATGGCATACGAATTCGGATTGTCGCCTCTTCACACTAGAATTCGTTTCATGGAACATATACTGAAATTGGCTATGATTTAGAATTCGGAGCAACAGGAACGGTTAGACAAAATGCAGTGAATATGGATAAACGGAAGCTGAAAAAAAGCCAAATACAGGAACAATATCGTGAAATAGGGCTAATAATTGACCAGCCAAAACAAGGAGGGAAATACGAATGATGGAAACACCGCTAGAAGATTTTTCTCAGATCCTGAGACGGCAGCTTTCATTACAGGAGTGGACGTTGAATTAATTAAGCGATTCAAAATAATAATAGAAGCATGCAGCAGGATGATTGATGCCAAAAAAGTTACAACGAAATATATCCCTGGAGGAATATGCCATCAACAATTCATAAAATTCTTTATCATGGCGAGCAAATTATTAAAAATAGTATACAGTAATATACAGTACAGTATATAGTAATAAAATTCCACTTGATGATCTTTCTGAAGAAGCACAAGAAAAAAGAAACAAGGATTACAGATTCTTTCTTGAACACAATACAAGGAAAATTTCAAAATATTGTACCAATGAGGATCTGCTTGCAGTTTTGCTGTGCACATCGGATCCATATATTTCAAATATCCGCCAAAAATGGAAATCTAGCTCAATCGAGTTAGATAGTGATGCACAAAATTTACTACTAGATGAGCGGAATTCTATCAATGAATGTTTTGAAAAAATTGTTTAATTTTCATTAGTTCCTTACTTATTACCTTATTTTTATTAACCTATTTTATTAGTATGTTCGTTATTGATAATAAAAAGTCTTTAATCATTAAATAAAAAGAAACGTATTATTTTTATAATCTCTTTTTTTTTGCTTTTAAGAAAATTTTAATAGGTACCTTGATTGAAACTCTCATATCTCTGGTTTTTATCGATCGATTTTTAAGATTTTAGTCTCACATTAAAGCTAAAGATTAGAAGAATCCAACAAAAAAAACCGGAATAAAAAATTCCAAGAGAGTCAAAAGATATGGATTTTTGACCGCTAAGTTGAAAAACCGGCCACTGTGCGCCGTCTTGTATGAAAGAACAAATAAAATCAAAGAAAATATTATAAATAAAAGAAACACAAGCAGGGAAACTTATGTAGAAAAAAGAGACATAGGTCCAGTAAGAAATTACAAAAGGGTAAGACATAAGGACCAACCTTATTATAGAATGCTACCATTGCATAATATTCATGTATCTAATATTAAACGTCCATTAAAATATTCTTAAAAATGTACATTGAAATTACTTACTGTAGTAAGAGTTTTACTCTGAAAGAAAAAACATTTAATTTTAATTGAGTACAATTTTTATTTCTGCTGTATACATGAATAATTACTTACCGTAGAAAAAAAATTATTGTGAAATTAAATGAACTATTATTATTTTTTTAATTATTATTTACTAATATAGATTGAAAACACTGAAGAAATAAGAATACTTATAATTTTTATTGAAAAATGTTATATGAAAGAAATTATAAAAAAATTGTGAAGAATGTAATATACAATATATATGAGAACGGCTGATAAATAGAATTCGGGTGAATTCTTATCTAAACTGTGGAGGAGTTATGTACACAACCTGTGTTTACATTTTGACTCTCTTGACATTTCACTATATTTGAATTGTGTTCTATTTTCATTTTGTTACTCATTTATTTCATTTTGTTCATTACTTTGGTTCCGTTATTTTTTCTTGGTTGAATTGTTCAGTTATTAAAATGAAAAGCACGGAGAAGCACGACAAGAAAATAAAAATTAACAAAAGAACAAATTGTCTTTTAATTTTTACCACAGATTTTGGTTTTTAAGTCGTGCGATAGCAACTTGTGCTTCACCTATGTCAACGTTGGAGCCCTAGGAAGTCAGAGCGAAGGAGGAGTTTTTTTGCGAAGTGCTTTCGGAGGAGAAATATTGAATGCCAAAACTACTAAGCCAATTATTTTGTTTTGAAAACGGGTAACGACCACGCCTACTATTTGTACCCGTTTGTGATTAAATGTGATTATAAGAAAGCTTTCCATATAACCAGATATTTCTTCTAGTTTTTAAGATATGACAATAAAATTTCAATATCGAGCGACATTATTATATTTTACGTTGCAGAAAATGGGCGTGGCGCGCATACTTTTAGGTTACATGGACGGAAGGGTAATATGGCACAATCGTACATAAATCCTTATATAAGTCTGTAATTTTATAATATGTTATCAATTAATATGAAATTTTGTATAAATAAAACCTTAATTCCTAAAAACTTTTAGTGTAGGGTATCTAAGATTCGGCTGAGCCGAATATAGCTTTCTAACTGGTTTTATTTTATTTTTATTAGGTGTACAAATAAGTTTCCGCGGTTTGTCAAAAGATGGCCCCACCAGAAGGTTATGGAGAAATCGTCAGATGTAAAACGTAATATCCCAAGTTTCATCATCCGGCAACACCATAACCTTAAAATACTAGTGATTCCGTATCAGCATCACGTAATTTTTTTCCTGCAAAAATGACAAGTTTTGTGCCGAATAAGCATCATTTGCGGGAACTTTTGATTACTTCTTTAATTTGAAAAAATCTACAGCTGAGGCGCATCGATTGCTTCTAGAAGCATATGGTGAAGCTGCTTTAAGTGAGAGAAGTTGTCAGGAATGGTTTCAAAAGTTTAAGAACGGTGAGTTTGACGTGAAGGACAAAGAACGCAGTGGAAGGCCGAAAGTGTACGAAGACATGGAATTAGAAGTATTATTGGATGAAGATTCGTCCCAAACGCAAAAAGAATTTGCACTTACATTACAAGTGACTCAACAAGCAATTTCACATCGTTTAAAATCGTTGGGAATGATTAAAAAACAAGGAACTTGGGTTCCATATGAACTAAAGCCGAGAGACGTTGAACGCCGATTATGCATGAGTGAAATGCTGCTTGCCAGGAATAAAAAAAAGAGTTTTTTGCATCGTATAGTCACTGGTGACGAAAAATGGATTCACTACGATAATCCAAAGAAGAGAAAGTCATGGGTTAAGCCCGGCGAACCATCAACAACGACAATTAAGCCGAATATTCATGGAAAAAAACTCATGCTGTGTATTTGCTGGGATCAGCTTGGTGTCGTGTATTATGAATTGCTCAAACCAAGCGAAACCATTACTGGAGCTCTCTACCGAACACAATTGATGATATTGAGTCGGGCACTTAAGGAAAAACGCGCCCATTACTACTCCAGACACGACAAAATTATTCTTTTACACGATAATGCTCGTCCACATGGTGCGGCGCCGGTAAAAACATACTTGGAAACACTCAACTGGGAAGTTTTACCCCACCCACCGTATTCACCAGACTTAGCCCCTTCTGATTATCACCTGTTCCGGTCGATGGCACATGGTCTGAGCACGCTGTCTGAGCAGCGCTTCACATTATATGAAGACACCAAAAATTGGGTAGATTTGTGGATAGCGTCAAAAGATGAAGAGTTTTTTCGACGGGATATCCGAATGTTGCCAGAAAGATGGGGAAATGTAGTGGCAAATTATGGAAAATACTTTGAATAAAACGTAATGTACTGTTCCTTCACAATAAATTCCTAACTTTTTATAAAAAACCGAGGAAGCTTATTTGTACACCTAATATAAAGAAATTGAATTTATATTTACATTTACATATTACATTAAAAGATTACAAGATTAAATAAATAACTAAAAAAATGTCGCAATTGCTACTTTCAGTAGTCAATTGTCTTTAATATTGCGCGAGTTCCACATATCCAACACCTCGAAAACCGCGTTGTTGGCATTGTGGAGAGCGCGTTGCACCAGGTAGTCAGGCATATTCGCCTGATCCAGGACTCTTCGCCTGACCCCTAACAGATAGGTTTCCGCTGTTGTCTGCGGCTTTGAGTTCTGCCGCTCTTGCAGGAGAACGCCGGCCCTTTCCGCCAATTCCGACAATGACCCCAGGAAAGACCTAAACTCTTGTTGGACTTTTCGCTGAAATAAAAAGAGAATAAATATAATTTTGTTCTACACATAAAAATCTGCAAAATACAACCGGTGCTGGGGTGGCCGGTGGTGGTGTTGGATCGCTGGCCGGCGTTTCACTTCCCGGAGTTTGTGGAGATGGTGATGGAGCGGCGACGTAGATGGTTGGCGAGGGCTCTGGGCTGTCGCAGCGTGCGCCAACTGCCACCATTGGAACATTGCTTGTGGTTCTGTAAATTGATTAACGATTGATTAATTGGGTATAAACATAAACTTAAATAACTTACTTTCTTTGCGACTGCACGCCATTTAAAACCGACATGGCGTCGTGATAACGCCACCTTTTTTGCCGGATTGCGCTGCGGATCCTGATGCCAACAGCATCGATTATTTGCTTCGTCGGTAGGTGTCGCGCAGCGCTTCCCATCTTTTTTTTGCACACGACTCCTGCAACAGAAATTGCATAAAATAAATATAACCGCACAAATTTTACTTTCAAAAGACTTACCATCCAAATTCAACCTTTTGCCAATATTGGCCCAGATTCCCTCCTTGGCATGTACGTTTTTATATTGGTCTGAGGACAGGTCGTAGAGTGAGTTGTGACACTTCACCTCCTCGTCGTCGAAATCGAAATCGTCGAAAAAATGTTTCCTTGAAATCCAAATAATAATAAATTATAATATCTGTCAAAAAACGTAAACAAACATAAAAGAAGAAGAAGAATACCTACGCCGCCAGAGAAAAATAGAATTTGTTCGACTGCAACCGGCGTGAAGCTAGCGGCTAACTGCAAGATGCGTAGCGGCTAACCACAGATACGTAGCGACGACTGGAAATCAATGTTTTTTTTCTTCTTCCCCATAACGGCCAATGTAATTTTGACAGATGCCGCTTGTATCTTGTAGCCTTGGTTGTGGTTAATGCTTTAAAATTGAAACGTTTGTATGAATTGGCATACAAATACTATTTTACTGCGTAGCCGGCGTTGGACATCCTAAGGATTATTATTAAAAAGCATGGACGCATACGAACAAAAAAATTGCCTATTACTAAACAACTCCATATTTTCATATAAATGTGTACAACTGAACTGTGAGTGTGTGCCAAAATACTATATGGTACAAATGAAAATGTCGAATATACCTATTCAACGACACCAATAACGTTACAATAGCTTATCTACTTTGAAAGTTATTGCAATTATTATTCAACTAATAATAAGGTGAATTCAAACGCCTACCGTAACCTTCACACGCCCCCCAAATCCAAAAAGACTTCCGTTGCCCCTAGGGTGGAACCAATTCATCGTTATAATGAAAAAACATAACGGCACAAAACAACAAAAATACAAACCAACGCTAAAGCCAACTTTTCCCAAAATTAATGAATGGAAAAACATATTACAAAAATGTAAAATATCATTTTTCCCCAAAACTGAATAGGTTTAGACAAAATATTGTTTAACATAAATGAAAGATAATTGGATTATCTTTCCACCAACACCAATAACATAGAGATATGCTGTATAGGTTAGGAGATACAGACATAAAATTTACATATTGCAAATTGCTATAACTCCGGAACTAGATGAGCGCAATAAACATTTTTGTTGTTGTTGGGGTCAGCACAGAAAACAACAACAACTACTACAACACCAACAACATTGGTGAGGTCGACAAGCGCCTTAGTTAAGCCAAAATAATAATAAAATCATAGCGTTGTAACTGTAAATTTAAGCCAAAATTCCAAGTGAATTATCAAAATATTAGGAGTATCTTCCGGTTGGCATCTGTGCTTATTTTGAGTAGTGCAAAATGTACTTACAAATTATTTGTATGGGAAGCACGACATGCGTAAAATCTTATAAGGTGTTTCCATAAAATGGTTTTTCCAGGTTTTTGGAATAAACTGTTTTAAGCCCCAAAACCACTCGTAAACTGTTTTAACTCCCTTGAAATTGTTGTTGCTATTCCAGCGCTAAACCAAAATGCGTTTGGTTTTTAGCCTCAGTTTTTAGTTTGCAAGTCTGTTTTCGAAGTTCGGAATTGCAGACACACTATCTTTCTCCTTTTCTAGTGACAATCAGTTAGAAAGAGATAATTTATGTCACCAAACTATTCTGCCAAATGCCAAAAAAAAACTCGACATACTGAGAGGAATTTGTTATTTATGATGTACGATTTTTCGCTTTCCAAATTCTGTAAACTTGCGAACTTCATCACCATACCAAAATACATTTCAACAATTTTGTATATTATTATTATTTTATTCACTGTATTATAAATTAAAGCGATGCACAATTTTAAAAATATCTGCGTAAATATACTAACAAAACAATAGCTGTCTGTTTCTTCTTTTCGGTTTGACAGCCCGGACCGGCTTATGTACGGAAACACTAGATCAGCTGATCGATTTTCGAACAACTTAATCGGATTAAATATTTTTATGGAAACAGGCTATTACCAAAGAATATACAATATATAGGAGGCGCATCTCATACAAATTTTTGAACAGCAAAATTTGTGCTGTGGACGTAGCCGTACGTCCATGTTGCGCAACATTGAGTAGTTTTTTGTGTTGCTACTCATTCTCTCTATTCTCCTCTCATTGTTTGATAACTTCGCGGCAATTTCGTGTTATTAGCTTCTCATTGCCATTGCTTTGTTTTTGTATAAATACAAATCGGGTTTGCTTGGTGTCGTTCATAAATGATTATGCGTAAGAAGAGTTGATCCATGCCGCAATGTATGCCAAAGGAGTTGAGAATGAAACGATGAAATTGTTGGAAAGCAGGGGTTGAGGGAAGAAGGGAATTTGACTTCTTTTTGGTTCTTTTGCAATAACAATTCAGGTGCTTACGTCTGTCGGTCTTTTGATTTCGATTTTTTTTCGCTTAAGTAAGGGAAGTTAAGTTATTAAGTAAAGGAATTTTGTTTTTTGTAACATTTTGCCGGCATAATAAACTGTTTAGCATTTTAAATTAGGTTTATTATTAAATTAGGTTATTGTTTATTGTTATTTTTTATGTACATATAAAATTATAATATAATTGTTGTACCAATATTTCGTTTTATTGACAATGCTTCCTTAATAGAACTAAAATCATAAATATTAAAAATCTTAGTCTTTAATTTAAGTTTAATAATGGCTTTGGACACTACAATAACAAGGTAAATTCATAGACGGTCAGACAGAAGCACTTTATTTTTGCTTCCATTAACTTCTTAGTGTTACTCGTATAAGGTATTAAAGTTGTTGATATGCCGACTTCTCCCTATACGAATTCTTAAAGAACAAGCTATGCTCGCAACAATAACAAGGTAAATTCATAGACGGTCAGACAGAAGCACTTCAGTTGTTACTACAAAATAACAAACACAAAGTCGATCTTCTTCACAAACTCATAAAAAATCGAATTGCTACATAATATAAATATTTTTTCTGAAATATTTCCATTCATTCATTTTTTATTTTTGCTTCCATTAACTTCTTAGTGTTACTCGTATAAGGTATTAAAGTTGTTGATATGCCGACTTCTCCCTATACGAATTCTTAAAGAGCACGCTATGCTCGCAACGTACACCACCGGCCAAAAGTTTCGAAGCACCCTTGAAATTTCAACAAATCTTAACAATAGTTATCCAAAGGTTTTAAAAATACAAAGTTTAATTGTAAATTTTAAAGTTTATTATATTTCCTTTCAAATTACATTAAAATTATATTTTAGAATAATTTTTATTATCAATATTTTTACAAAAACGTCTAAACTGATTTTTCATCAAAAAATCCCCCTTTGCATTGAATAACTTTTGCTACAATTCTTGGTATTCTGGCGATTAATTTCTTTATGGTTTCCTGTTGTATATTGTTCCATGATTCCAACAATGCATTCCACATTTCCTCTGTCGACGTAGTCGCTTTTTCTCGCACCTTTTGGCCCAGCTCAACCCATAGAAGCTCTATTGGATTGAGATCGGGTGACTGGGCAGGCCAAATCATATTTGTTAATATTCCAGATGTTTGTTTGTTCTCTAAATAGCCTCAGCACAATTTGGAGCTGTGTTTGGGATCGTTATCTTGTTGCATCACGAAACCTTCGCCGATCAATCGTAGGCCTGATGGTATGGCATTGTGCTGCAGTATCTTTCTATACTCCTCCTTTCGCATAATTCCATCGATTCGAATTAAATCGCCTACTCCATTGCTTGAGAAGCATCCCCAGAACATAACGGAACCGCCGCCGTGCTTCGCTGTTGGTATTACAAACTCCAGCAGCATCTTCTCTTGGGCACTACGTTTCACGAAAATTCTTCGATTTGACCCAAACAGCTCGAAGTGTGATTCGTCGTTCCAAAGAACATTTTTTAAGTCCTCTTCGGTTCATTTCTTATAGGTTAGAGTCCATTGAAGTGTTCTCTTTTTATTTCGTGGTCGAAGTAAGGGTTTTTCTTTAGCAATCCTTTCACAAAGACCAGGATCTCTAGCCGCCTTATTACAGTTGTTAGTGACACCGGGTTTGATCGACTGTTATTGATATCGGCTTGTATTTCTAGAGCCGTTTTTCTGCTGTTCCGTCTGCTTGATATTATTATTGCTCTACTTTCACGATTTGTTGTCTATCTTGGCCTTCCGGACCGCGGAAGGTCCTCAAGAGTTCCATAATCCTTGTGCCTTTGTATGGTGCGATGCACAAAACTATTCAAAATTTTTAATTTGTGTGCTATTATCCGCTCGGAATTGCCTTCCTTATGAAGAGTATTCACTGCAGATCTTATATCAATTTTTTTTTGGCATGGCTTCGGTTTTTTTAACGTTTGGTCAGTTCGAATCTTGAGTAACAAAGAATGGTGTCAATATTCTAGGTCAGCCTTTTATACTTGACCCAGGGTAAAAAATGGATTGTAATAATTATTCATAATTACCTTTAGTAATTACCCCATTAAAAAAAAATTACCCTGAGTACCTGAAAAAGGTTTTTTATAACCCTTTTTCTCGATTTTGTATGGCAAGTGCAATAAACAAAAAACCCAATTTCCTGACTTAGTGCATTGTTTGAGCATGCAATTAAACAATGAACGCCGTAAACCCGTTTTGGGTTCCATATTACAGTTATCACTTTACAACCATTCTATTAAAAAAGAAAAAATCAAAATTTATACAATAATATAGAAATGCCACACGATTTTCTATGAACAGGAGTGGTGCTTCGAAACTTTTGGCCGGTAGTGTATATCGTGCCAGCGCTTTACATAGCTTGCAAAAGCAAAATTTCTTTCAAAAACCTTAAAATGCAAAATTTAAAACAAACCCAGACGAATCGCACCGTTCTTCTCATCGCCCGCTGTACTCCACAAATTGATCGTTTCCTTCTTTCACACTTTTCTTGGCATACGAGTGGCTGGATCGATCTCTTCTTACGCATATTCGCTTAAATTGTTAGTGCAAAATAACAGAAGCAAAGTTGATCTTCCGCTCCCTTCATACTCATTAAAAAGATCTTCCGAACCCCTCACTCATTAGGAGATCATTCAATTTTGCTTTGTTATCAGCGCTGAGAAAACCGAAGCATGGCAAAGAGAGTAACTTCGCGAGTAGTGAAGCTGTTTTCACTCATTTGCTTATACCCGCTGCCTGCGACCGACCGCATTTGATTTGAAAAATTCCAAAATTAGAGTCATGCGTCTTCTATATTACTACATATTCTTTGCTATTACACTCTGATGAGTTAAGCCGAAACCACAATGGCGCGTTAGGTCGGTCGCGCTTTGACAGATATTATTGAACACACGGAATCTTATAAGGTGTTTCCATAAAATGGTTTTTCCAGGTTTTTGGAATAAACTGTTTTAAGTCCCAAAACCACTCGTAAACTGATTTAACTCCCGTGAAATTGTTGTTGCTATTCCAGCGCTAAACCAAAATGCGTTTGGTTTTTAGCCTCAGTTTTTAGTGTGCAAGTCTTTCGAAGTTCGGAATTGCAGACACACTATCTTTCTCCTTTTCTAGTGCCAATAAGTTAGAAAGAGATGTCTCCAATTTATGTCACCAATCTATTCTGCCAAATGCCAAAAAAAACTCGACATACTGAGAGGAATTTGTTATTTATGATGTACGGTTTTTCGCTTTCCAAGTTCTGTAAACTTGCGAATTTTATCACCATAACAAAATACATTTCAACAATTTTGAATATTCTTGTTATTTTATTCACTGTAGGAACATATTTACGACGGGCATGAAGCTCCAATGTTGTTGTTGTTGTTGGTGTAGTTTTTGGCGCTGACCCAACAACAACAACAAAAGTTGATTCCGGATTTAATTGGGGTCAGAGTTATAACCTCTTGAACTTTGAAATTTAACCGCCGATATCTTTTAAACTATAACAGATATGCGTATGATATTAGTACCGTTATAAAGGTATTAATAATATCTTTCATTTATGTTAAATATTTTTTTGTCAAGAATCGTTTACTTTCGAAGATAAATACAATTTTCAATTTTTAGTACTATTTTTTTCTATTCATTAATTTTTTTTAAAGTAAAATGAATATTGGAGCAACAGGATACAGCAACATTTCCAGGCAACAAAAAATTCCATGGCGTTAATTACAATGGCTGGGCAACTGTTGCTCAGCAACAAAAATTTCATATGTCAAATTCTTAATAGTGGTGTAACACTAGGCCACTTGAGGCCGTCTTAGAAAAGCTTCAGCTGTTTCTTACATTTTCTCCAGCATCCTTTTTTAGACGATTTTCCATTTCTTTTAGCAATTGATAAATATAATGTGTAATTTTTTTTAAATAGGAATGCCGTATATTTTCTATTTCAGAAATAAATTGCTTGTAATAATAATAATAAAAATTTCGTTAAATATTAACTTAAATAAATTGGCATTAAGATGCCTAGTGTGACACCCCTCACAATGGAAATTGTCAAATTTTACATGACACAATGTAAACAAACACACCGAAGAAGAACAAGAATGATTCTGTTGTTTCCATTTCTTTTAGCAATTGATAAATATAATGTGTAATTTTTTTTAAATAGGAATGCAGTATATTTTCTATTTCAGAAATAAATTGCTTGTAATAATAATAATAAAAATTTCGTTAAATATTAACTTAAATAAATTGGCTTTAAGATGCCTAGTGTGACACCCCTCACAATGCAAATTGTCAAATTTTACATGACACAATGTAAACAAACACACCGAAGAAGAACAAGAATGATTCTGTTGCTGTCAAAATTAGAAATTAGCCCGGAGACAAGATACAAAATGGAATGCAAACCACGGCAACAAACTGGAAAGCAAACTTTTTTCTCGATCTCCATAAGAGCCCATGTAAATTTGACAGCTAAAAATGTATCTTGTATCCTGTTGCTCCAATTGTGTTTAATGATATAACCTAGGTATTTTGAAGAGTTCAACAGTGCTCAGTAGAATTTGAAACCGCGACCGACCTAACGCGCCATTGTGGTTTCGGCTTTAGTCATATATCTCGAATTGATATAAAAAATTATAATAAAGTTTGTGTCAGAGATAATGAGATAGGACACTTCGAATTCGCTGTTTCAATACATATGCATTTTGCTGAAATTTCACTAAACCTATGACAAAAAAACGTGTGCGTTGTCCTCTCATGTGTACTTCGCCGCACAAAATCGTGTGCTTTGTCCTCTCATGTGTACTTCGCCGCACGAAGTGTACTTCGCCGCAGTATCACATGCACGCATGCAATATTGATTTTACGCGTAAAGTATATACTTTTAAAAGGGTTTCTAAGTGCGAAAGAGATGTCGACATTTACGTGACTGTTGTGTATTTCTTTCTTGTTTTGGCATTGCATTTTGATTCTGACAGATGTAAGAAGGCACGCAAAAAATAAAAAGGAAGCCAAATGAAATGCTTTTTATTAATATAATTGAAACGTGAAATTAATAATAATTATATAACGTGAAAGATTTATAGTAATGTAATGTCAATCTGGTAAATAATTTATAGAACATTAGCCAACTGCAAATGATTGCAAACACAGAAGGTCAAATTTTAGTGCTGTCGCGCTACAAATACCGGCCAAGGCGCCCGAGAAGATTGAAGTTTTTGTCGATGATATACCTGTGCAAGTGCTTCCGGGCACAACCGTGCTGCAAGTAAGTTAGTACCTATATGTGCTTTTTTGTTTCAGCTAATTAGTGCCTCTTTGTTGTTACGATTTTGTTACCACGAAAGTTTAGCCGTCGCTTGTAATTGCTGTGTTTAGTGAAGGTGGAAAAAAGTCCAAAACCAGTCGCAGCCTGTGTTATGCCAGTGATGAAGGGGTGGCGAATAAAGACCAACTCGGAAATGACACGCAAGGCTCGTGAGGGTGTGATGGAATTCTTGCTCGTGAATCATCCGCTCGATTGTTCGAATTGCGATCAGGGCGGCGAGTGTGATTTGCAGGATCAGGCTATGGCTTTGGCTCGGATCGCTCTCGTTTTACAGGCCTCAACTTCAGCGGCAAGAGGTGACAGGATTCTAATGATTTTCTGCAACAATAACAGATGTGGTTTTCAGAGCTATTGAGGATAAGGATATTGAACCATTGATTAAGACAATCATGACGCGTTGCATCTTAGAATGCAATAAAATGAGCTGTGCCATAAATAATTTAAAACTTCTTTAATTTTTATCAAAGTACAAAATGTTATATAAGCAATTGAATGCAATGAATTGAACTGTGCCTTAGCATAAGTAATTTAAAAACGTTTTATTTTTATGAAAGCATGAACTGTTTAATTGTATAAGCCATTGAATGAGCTATAGTTTTACTTTTTATTATAATAAATACTTTTTATTATTATAATAGCTTTTTATTATAATAAATTATATATGTTTACATTATTGCACATAGTGTAATACACATACACAAACATATTTATTATAATAAATTATATATGTTTATTATAACTAAATAAATAAGAAAATGATATTAATCGTTGTTTTATTTTTATTACCATTTGAAATGTTAGCACAGAAAATGGTATCACAACCGGTTAATTACCTGGTTAATTTACCGGTAGCGATACCCGAATGATATGGTATCACAATCTGTTAATTAACTGGTTAATTTACCGGTAGCGATACCCGAATGATATAGTATTGCAACCGGTTAATTAACTAGTTATTTCACCGGTAGTAATACCAAACAGCTGATAGTGTGAAAGAGCGCACTATATATTTACACATATGAGTTCATGCATGTGAAAGAAAGGGATGCAAGATCACACGTACACAAAAGTTTCGGTTAGTTTTTTCCCAAGGCCCTGTAGAAACTAATAGAAACTTTAACCGAGACTTCGGTTAGTTGTACCAGTAAATTAACCGGTTAAATAACTGGTAGCTGTCTTGCAGGGCGGGGTGTCTGTTTGCAAACGTCAAAAATATATTTAACAAAATAAACTTTTGTTTATGCTCAGATTATATTCTGATTATCTCTGGTTTGTGTATATCTAAATAGTTGTTCATCTTTATAGTAATTCCAATTATCTATGTACAACAGCACAATTTTATCTGCTAGGTGGAAGGGTCGTGATTGGCAATGACGGAGAACGGCGTGCGAAGTGGGCCAACCGCAGCAGATAAGTACTCCAATGGACACAATGAAGAGCTTGGTCCTGAAAATTGTAGAGTGCGACTTAACGAAGTTATACAAAGATATATTCAAGATCTACGATCGGAGCGTTCCCGAATGGAAAATCAATATCCCTTAGCAGTGAAGTTAATCGATGAAGGTAAGTCCTTTTGGCATATATTTACGTCAGGCATGAGGCTAAAATTATATTCTTGTTATGTACGTTGCTGTAGTTTTTGGCGCTGACCCCAACAACAACAAAAGTTGTTCCCAGATTTAATTGGGGTCAGAGTTATAGCGTTTAGTAAATGCGTTTAGTATAGAGTAGAGTTTAGAGTATAGTAAATGCGTTTTCTCCGAAACTCCTGCACCGATCCTGGTGAAATAAATTTCTATACATAGCTCTCTTTCTTTCTACTACCTCTACTATCTTTGTATTGGAATAATTATGTAAGTTAATTATACATTTTACTTTAAAAAAATTAATGAATAGAAAAAAATAGTACTAAAAATTGAAAATTGTATTTATCTTCGAAAGTAAACGATTCTCGACAAAAAAATATTTAACATAAATGAAAGATATTATTAATACCTTTATAACTGTTATAGTTTAAAAGATATCGGCGGTTAAATTTCAAAGTTCAAGAGGTTATAACTCTGACCCCAATTAAATCCGGGATCAACTTTTGTTGTTGTTGGGGTCAGCGCCAAAAACTACACTAACAACATTGGAGCCTCATGCCCGTCGTAAATATGTTCCGTCCTTTTTAGCAAAGATTAAAAGACTGGAAACTCTTTTTGTTTTGAGAGTGTTGGTGAAATCCGGCTTGGGTGTAGTGGATTACAAAAGCAAAATGCATGAAATTTTGACAACTCGGGAGTGAATTCTGACAACTCTGGAGTTTGTTTACAAAATTCAGAGGAATATTTTGAGACAGGAATGCAACTCTTGTTATTCTTCATAACAAGAAGCCAGAAATATGATTTTTTAAATACGTGAAAAAGACAGGAGACAATTTTAAAATCAACGCATGCTTCTAGAAATGAACACCGCTTTTAAGTCATATGGTTGCACAATATTGAAGTAAAATATTGTAAGTAAAACCAACTTAATTTGATTACAAATTGCTCATTTCACAGCTTTAACATTTAGTCAGCTGTTTTTAACCTAGCACCGTATTTTTAGCCGAAAAATCTGCCAACGTATAAAACATGTTTTGTTGAATATTATTCTGTGATTGAAGGCCCTATTCTGGTTATCATTCAAGTTGACAAAATCATTTTTATTGCAGCCTAAAAGTATGCATTGCATTATGTTATAAATAAATTTAGAATGTATTACAAATTAAGGCTGCTCGCACACTGCATGCGTTTTTCGTTCGTCCGAATTCTGACGAAAACATGCGAACGATCCCATTGCATGTTATTGATTGTAAATGCGCACATTGAAGCACTGTTCCGTCGTCAGAATTGCTGCGAAAAGTTGCGAATTGCGAACGATCCCATTTGAATGGGATCTTTATTAAATGGGAGCTAAATGGGAGCTTTATTAAATATCAATACGAAATAGATATCAGATAGCTTGTAAGCAGTCTTATAATAATTATCTATTATCCTAAGTACTTTTGGAGCTTTATAAATTCTAAGCGGAGGAGTGATATACTCCCATCCGTGGTGAAATTTGAAGTTAACCAAACTAGAGATGCAGATTCAATTTGCGAATTGTTTGCGAAATTCTTTAGCTCAACTTATTCCCAAATGGAGTTTGATTCTGAATTTTATCCATACTCCATAAGTTGTAACATTGATCATTCAATAATTGAGGGAACATTGATCATCCAATAATTGAGGAAAATGTCGTTCTCGAACTGCTGATGGATCCTAAGAGTACCTATAACCCTGGTCCAGATAATCTACCTTCTTGCATCCTAAAGTACTGCGCGAGCGAATTGGTAATCCCAATTATAGCTATACTTGATCAGTCTATACCAGCGATGTCCAAACGCACACTATCACATTTTGAGTGTGTATTGGAAATTTGTTCACTTAGCACTGAGAAAAATATATGCGCTGAAACACAAAGCATGAATATTTTTGGATTCTTGTTCGTTTGCACGCTACATATTTGGATTATTGCAGTACATTGTGATTGAAGCATAAGATCGAAAATTAACTTTTAATGAGTAATGTATATGTAATATTTTATAATATAAAGTAGATAATGCAAAAATATTTTATAATGTATGTATATTTTATAATGTATAAAAATTATAGTAGAAATGCAATAATATTTTATAATATGAAGTAAATTGAATAATGCTTTATATTTTTTTAATATAAAGGGAAAATTCACATAAACTTTGTCATAAAGCCAAACAACGATAATTTTTTGGGTGTAGCAAAATCAAAGAACCGCGGTATACAGTCCTATCTCGTCGATGGCTCGGAAGCTACTGACGAGATTTCGTTAACGCTCTCAATGTATACATATTATGCCAGTCAAAAATTGAGTAGCTCTGCTCTTGGGCACCGCTGGTCTATACGCACCGGTTACTTCCCAGCCGCATGGAAGACCTCATACATCATTCCTTTGCATAAATCTGGTAATAGATCAAATATAACCAATTATCGAGGTATCGCCAAGTTAAGTGCTCTGCCCAAACTATTCGAAAAAATAATTAACCAAATTGCGCGTCAGGTGAATGCAGCTCTATCTCCTGCATCTCCTCCTTATCTACTACAAATCTATTGAGCTACGTCTTCCGTACAACTTAAAATTACATATGGCATGCAAACGGATGTTATCTACACGGATTTGGCTGAGGCGTTTGATGTTGTGAATCATAAGCTACTAATGTTAAAGTTGGAACTGTTCGCATTTCCACAAAATTTGTTAAAATGTATTGCCTCATACCTTCAAGGCCGCAAGATGGTGTTGCTAAACAATAGAAAATCAAGATCATTTCCTGTCACCTTAGTTGTCCCTCAATGTAGCCACTTAGGACCTTTATTATTCTTAATTTTCATTGACGACCTACCCACGGTTATACACAACAGTAACACGCCTAGGTTCGCAGATGACCTAAAAATTTTTCTTTCATTCAAAAATTAAACAGATACATTATTGCTTCAAAATGACCTGGACAAGTTGATGTAATTTTAACTGTATGAAGCTGAATCTTTCCAAATGCAAGCAAATGACCTTCTATCGTGCGGCCAACATTAATATCAACTATTCTATTGGAGGCCACTATTTGGATTCTCTTGAGCATATGGATGATCCTGGTAAAAACTATGGACCAAAAACTCAGATTTCATATACACATCAACCATATAACTAATAAGGCTTACAGCATATTGGGATTCATTAAACGGTTGGCTAAAGAATTTATGGAGCCACATGTAAAGCGGATTCTATATATCTCCTGGGTTCGCCCTATATTGCAATACGCCTCACCTACTGTTATATTTCTCAAATCGAGTCAGTTCAAAAGCAATTTCTAGTCTTTTGCTTACGCAATATCTACCGGAACAATTTGCAGAACTTACCATCTTATAATTACTGATTGGAACTTATTAATCTTCCGTCTTTAGCTTATCGGAGCAAAATGTTATGTAAACTATAAAGCCTATGGCTTAGTTTTAATTTTAATATACTTTTAGGCGGCGGTAAAAATGAATTTGTCAAGTTGACTGACAACCAGGGCCGTTACTTTAATATTTACTTAATTGTGATTTTAGTTACTTGGTCGTTAATTTAAATGAAGTTTAATTTAAATGCTTGATTTGTGAATTTATTTAATATAACTAATTTTAATTTAAATAAAAGAAAAATGAAAAATTACAAAAACAAGTAAGTAAGTTACTTAATATTTCCAAATCGCTAAGAAATCGTCAAAACCGCGACAAGTCTTAAATTGAAGTAGTTTTTCTAATAATGTTTATTTAAAAACCAAACCAATATTAAATAACAAAATTTTGTCGTTGGTATTCCTACCACTAACTCACCCCATAATTATTACGGTGTGGTAACAAACCAAAAATGGCTTACCTTTTCAGTTATCTTGCTTATTATAACCGGTTTTAGCCATAATTAATTCCTCCATAAAATTCACATACACTGTAGTGTATAAGCACATTAAACAGCGTGAGCGTCAAAAATAATTTACTGTACAAACCTTATGGAAGAATTTTGCTCTCTGATGCTCGGCGTCATGACGTTTCGATAGGATCGATTCTAAAGGCCTGATTAGTCGTACTTATAAGCACTTCGAAGAACTTGACGTGCTGACAGCACGTCCAAGATCCAAATCCACTTCTAGCTTATGGAAACCTGTGTATCCGATCAGTCGTACTTACTTACAAGGGGAATATCAAATCGATTTTGATATTTTGCTAAGTTCGAACTAAGTGACAGCCAAAACGCGTGGCCGGATCGAACTTGACGCTATTTTCGAAGATGTCGTCTTTGCTTGCCGAATTTATAGTTTAAAGGAATTTCAATATAATATTATTTAAACAATTAATTTATACGAAATCACCTCTATTATAACAAAATACCATAATAATATAAATAATGTAAATATAAATACGAAAATTTTGCTGCTGATTGCAAATCGAAGGTAATTGCAATCTATATCTAATCAAGTAAAATGCCACAAAACCAAAAGAATACCCAATTTCGAACATTAGGTCAACCAGTGGCTACACTAGAAGTGCCGGTACCCCCTGCAACCCGTAAACAACTAAGTTCTTCGAAACTTATAAGTGCTAAATGCTAAGTACGACTAATCAGGCCTTAATTTCTTACTTACGTCGAGCTTACGCTCTTTTTTTCCAAAATATATTGCCTACTCTTTGGCCAAATACTTCGAAAATAATGAAGTTTGGTGCCAAATTCTTCAAGAATTGTAAACAAAAAGTAGATAAAGCAAAAACAAAAAGCAGATTTTGTTGAAGAAAAAAAAAATTTAAAGAAGTTTTGACGAGCGACTGGCGTATTAATATTGGGCAATCTTTTTTGAAGATAGGAAGTTATGACGCTGACGCTTTCGATGTGCCTATCGTAGCTGACCACCGGACGGAAATTTTTTTGACCTCACGAAATGAGAAGAGTTTCCAGTCTTATCTTTGCTTTTTAGTATAAATCGGATCTGTATCATAAAGTTTGCAACTAGCTCTTGAACGTGTCCAATCCAGCGGTAGAATCACTACACGCGAACATTATGCTGACGTCTATCAGCAGCGCACTATTAAACTTTCTCAGAAGGTACATATTCCCATCAAGGATAAAAAGGTGTTGTTCATATATAAATTTCTGTGAAAGTATTTGTATTGTTTAATTTAAAATTTAGTTCAATTATGTTGGAAAACTTCTGGGACCCAAAGGAAATTCTTTACGTCGACTGCAAGAAGAGACACAATGTAAAATAGTTATATTAGGTCGTTTTTCCATGAAAGATCGTGTACGTGAAGAAGAACTGCGCAGTTCTGCGGACACAAAATACGCACATCTTAATTTGCCACTCCACGTTGAAGTATCCACAATAGCACCTCCCGCAGAAGCCTACGCTCGAATTGCGTATGCACTAGCAGAAATTCGACGATATTTGATCCCTGATAAACATGATGATATTCGTCAGAAGCAATTTCGTGAGTTAATGGAGGATCCAGAATCTGCAAAGAAAATTGCTATCCGCCAGCAGCAACATCAATTGGCGGTTGCTAATGAACCTTCAGCATGTCATTCTAACCAACGTGGAGTGGTAAATTCGAATTTTAGGTGAGCTAAAAAAATTCAAAACCACCGAAGCAATCTAGGGAATAGATTAGGCGTTTGTCGACCAAACGATGAGTCTCTACTTTCTTTAGGGCCAGTTTTTCAGTGCTCGGTTATCGTCGTTTCTCAGTTAACCTTCGTTTAAAGACACATTGTGTTTTTCAGTGCTCGTTTAAACGGAGGTTAACCGCCCAATATTGCTCAGTTAAACTCAGGTTAAACTCCGGTAAATTTATCTTTAATAGATAAAGACAGCTGTTTCTTTGACTTACAGAATTGTAAATTGTTTATAAACAGATTACGAAAAAGTGAATTCGTGTGCTTTAATTTTTCCATTTCCATACATTTCTGTTACCCAAAACATGAGTTCCATATCGTGTGATGAAAGTGATGCTGAAATTTACGACATAATTGGTACTAACTCCATTTCAAGACGACTGAGAACCTTCAGAAGTCGACCAAACCATTTTGACATGTTTGGTGATAGGGACTTCTACGAAAGGTTTCGACTAACGAAGACAACAGCTCGGAACGTCTTGGACATGATTGCGCCATACATTAAAAATAGAACTAGTTGGTGAGTTGATAATTTTCTATAATTAGTACGACTGCGACAACCCATTCATTGCAGGAACCATGCATTAACAGAGGAGCAGATGTTTTTGATAACGTTGCGAGTTTATGCAACCGGTGGTATGCTTCGCACAGTTGGGGATGTATATGGAGTCTCGATTTCAAGCATGTCGAAATATGTGCACATTGTTTCGCATTACATAGCAATGTTGAGACCTCGCTTCATAAACTTTCCATCCACTTTTGGTGAAAAACGTGAAACAAAGCGGGATTTTTACAACATCGCTAAGTTTCCCAATGTAATCGGGGCACTGGATTGCACGCATGTGAAAAATCATTTCTCCAGGTAACGTGAATATACAAAGGGCCAGTTTTTCAGTGCTCGGTTATCGTCGTTTCTCAGCTAACCTTCGTTTAAACGAAACATTGTGTTTTTCAGTGCTCGTTTAAACGTAGGTTAACCGGAGGTTAACCGGCCGATATTGATGAGTTAAACTCCGGTAAATTTATCTTTTTAATAGATAAAGAAACAGCTGTTTCTTCGAGTACAGACATTTACCTTTGTTCAAAACTATGCTAATAATTTTGTTTATTTGCACCAGAACAGCTGTTCTCTTTGTAAAAATGAAAATATTGTCAAGTGCTGCCAAAAAAGGTTTAGGTATACGCTAAATATTCATTGAATTTAGATAAATTCTGTATGAAATATAGATAAGATACTTTTATCATAGATAAATTAACTCGCACTGTAAAACTCAAATCTCAGTTAACTTTTGTTTGGCGTTTAACTAATCGCCATTTAAACGCCATTTAAACGAGCACTGAAAAACTGGGCCAAAGCCAAATTTCGGCAAACCCTTCTTACCAAATTTATATATTACTTATAAATAGGTGGGAACAATGCTGAGCTGTACAGAAACAGGAAAGGTTTCTTTTCCATAAATGTACAGACTATGTGTGATGCAAATTTGAGGATCACAAACATTGTAGCTCGATGGCCAGGATCGGCGCATGACTCAAATATTTTTAGGAACTCTCAAATACACGCCCGGCTTGAAAATGGAGAATTTAATGACTGCTTCATCTTGGCCTATAAGGGTAATACACACAAGAAATATTTAATGACTCCATTGCGAGAGGTAAATACTCCGGAAGAAAATCTGTACAATGAGTCCCAAATACGAACGCGATGCTGCGTCGAGAGAAGCTACGGAGTGTGGAAAAGGCGTTTTCCGATTCTATCATTGGGAATCCGCTTGAAATTCGAAAAAGTCCAAGCAATCATTGTAGCAACAGCAGTTCTACATAATATTTGCTGTATGAATAATGAAGAAGTGCCAAACCTTGGCAGCGAGGTTTCGCAAGCTGTTCTGTTTTGGCGGTGCCTCCAAATAGAAACCGAGAAATTGGGAGCGCGAACAATTCCCAGCGACGCGTGCTTATTAACTCGTATTTTAGAAATTTGCTACGAAGTTAGATGTTTAAACAAAAATTTTTATTATACCAAAAATTTCTTATATTCTTTATTATTTATTATAAAATCAATTTTTCAACAATACAATCAATTTTTTAACAGCAGAAATAAACTTTTTGTTAGTGTGTGTGGAAATACACAAGGAAAAGTTAGAGTGCAAACGCTCGGACAGGGCGAGCATTGAAGAATAAGAAGCCACTTGGAAAATAGTGGAAAAGGAATTCAATGCACATTCTACAGGTATTTAAATATAAATATAAAATGAAATATTTAAAATTAACTTAGTTTGTAGGACCCTAAAAATTGCAAAAAAGAACTCTGCCACCTGCTATGACAGAGGTCGATTCCGTCGTTATAGGCGTTACAACGATGACAATGTTGTAGAAGGCATTTATATATATATTCAGTCGATTAAGTCAAGCGAAAGCTTGACTGACTGGTGTCTTTTTTTAATTTCTCAATTTCTAATTTCATTTTTTCTTAGTGTAAATTGTTATAAATTTTAAGATGTTCTATTTCCAAACTCAATTTTTTAATCTTTAAATCACTTTCTAATTTTAAAAATTCAAGTTCCGCTTTCGCTTTTTGCAACCTAACCGCCGCCAGCTGAGACCACTCGTCGCCCGTCTTTTGTTTCTTTATTACAAGTTGAGGATTTTTTTTTCTCTTCAGCATTGCCGGTGTGTATCGCTCCCACTTGCTTTCTGCAAAATCTGGAATTGAAATTAAACTGTAATGAACTCGCAATGATCGCAAAAATATTACCATGAAAAACGGTTCCATCAGCACTACTCTTCGCGACGTCGCATTGAACAGCTTCACCAATTTGGATGCCTGCAGAATTATTATATTTTACTAACGCTTTATTTTGATAGACTGAATGTATATGAAAATACCTTCCACAACATTGTCATCGTCGTATGTTGATGGCAAGCCGAGGAATTCCTCCGTTTGGCCGATTCCTATAACCACGGAATCGACCTCTGTCACAGCCGAAGTTGACGCTTTGCCACCACCAGTGGCAAATATATTTCGCCTGTCGGTGGCCAAGTTCTTTTTTGCAATTTTTTTTACGTTGTCGTATTTCGTCCTCGGCGATTTCATACACCTGTAGGGTCCTACAAACCAAGTTAGGCATATGTTGGGATCTGAGCGGAAACGCCAATAGAGTTGTTGTTGTTGTTGTTGTTGTAGAATGTGGAGCGGGCCCCAACAACAACAATTTTATCTTGAGCTCTCCCCTGGTTTCGGAGTTATAGATCTTTGAAATTTTAATTTATTTGCCTAATATCTCCTTAACTATAGAAGATATTCGGAGAAATTATTAGAAAATTATATATCGTTAAAAAGGTAACTTAAATACCTTTCATTTATGTAAAGTAAGATATTGCCGAAAAACGCATATTTTTGGAGAAAACGCGATTTTAATATTTTTAGTACCCCCATTAAGTAAAATATGTAATTAACTGACACCGTTTTGCGGCGGTGTAGTAGTTTAGGAGAAATCACAGTTTAAAGTTTACAAAGAACCCCACTTCACGTACTATTTTACTTGATTCTCTGGCTACACTGAGAAAATGAAAAATTTGTATGAAAAAATATTATAAAGAATTGTTACTAAAATTTATAAATATTATATATGTATATTTATCTTACCGGCCAACAGTCGGATATAATCGTCGTTTCCTTTCGTATCCATTGCTTAATAAGAGGTATAAGCACCTCTGTAGACCGCGCCTCTACCGGAACTAAGAAACAGCGCTTGCTGCCGCGCTCTACTCCGCCGAAAACCCATTGGCCCTCCACCGCGTGTCCCCTGTGGTATTTCCTTTTACCAAATTTGGATTCGTCTATTTCAACGAATTTTCCCGGCCCGCCAATAGGCCCCTGCCCCTTAACTGCGTGAATCACGACTTCCCTGTGGAAAGACGACCAATCCACCGCGGTGCTACCATTTATTTCCAGCTGAAAACACAAAAATTTTGTCAAAAACACAATTTTATATTTTATATTTACTGCTAATATAATACCTCTTTCTTGAGAAAACTCAATGACACATTTTGCAGCCATAAATGCGAAAACAACACTATCTTAAATATTGATAGCCTTGAGTTTTCGAAAAAAGTTCCACTGCGTATAGACAGAGTGGATTTGCAGTGCACTCTCTTCTTGGAACTATTCTTGTATTTTTCATAGCACTGCCATCGAAATCCATCCTTCACCCTGCTACACGAAGACAACTTGTAGAAATGCCCATGTGGACATTTCAAAGTTTCTTCTTTCGGCAACAAGTGCCATTCTTGCGTACGTACACAAACGGAATGCACACGATATAAAGATTTTTAACGGATAACGGTATCCTCTTCCATACTTTCAAATTTATACTTACCACGAACATAATTGCAAAAGTAGTAGCGTAAAACAACATGTAAAACTCATACAAAGCGGAGTAGTAAAATTCAAAAAAAATGACTAACTAAATACGTTTCAAAGAGCGTTTCCTCCTAAAATACTGGACCGATTACAATAAAAAAACAGCTATAGAAAGCTAATACCATCTAGTTTCCTGTTCTCCGCCAGGGTTCGGAATATATCCCTCAAACGAACAACTTTTTTGATATCCCTCACAAAAAAACGATCACAAAAGATGAAAATCTGTTTTGACTCATGAGCGATTTTTATTTTTTCATCTTCGTTCAATAAAATACATATCGCTCACGTTCAAAATAATTTCGATCTTCCAACAAAACTATCACTTGGGATGAAAAAAATTCTTATCTTCAAATATTTCGATCCCTCAAGTTGAAAAAACTGCGTTTGTTGACGAATAGCGATCGCAGAAGATGAGAAAACTTCGGCTTTCGTACCAAAACGATCTTCGGTGATGAAAAAAGGCTGCGCAGGCAAAGAATCGATCTTTGAAGATGAAAATAATTTCGACGCAGGCAATATCTTACTTTACATAAATGAAAGGTATTTAAGTTACCTTTTAACGATATATAACTATACCGGATATCTTCTATAGTTAAGGAGATATTAGGCAAATAAATTCAAATTTCAAAGCTCTATAACTCCGAAACCAGGGGAGAGCTCAAGATAAAATTGTTGTTGTTGGGGCCTGCTCCTCATTCTACAACAACAACTCGATTGGCGTTTCCGCTCGGATCTCGATATGCTCCCTAAGTTAATTTTAAATATTTCATTTTATATTTATATTTAAATACCTGTAGAATTTGCATTGAATTCCTTTTCCACTATTTTCCAAGCGGCTTCTTTTTCTTCAATGCTCGCCCTGTCCGTGCGTTTGCACTCCAACTTTTCCTTGTGTATTTCCACACACTCTAACAGAAAGTTTATTTCTGCTGGTGAAAAATTTATATTTCGCTTAATCGTGGTAATATTTTATTGTTTATTGAATCTTTATTCTTATTTTGCGTATTTGCACCAGAACAGCTGTTCTCTTTGTAAAAATGAAAATATTGACAAGTGCAGCCAAAAAAGGTTTAGGTATACGCTAAATATTCATTGAATTTAGATAAATTCTGTATGAAATATAGATAAGATCGTTTAACATAGATAAGTTAAACTCGTAGTGTAAAACTCAAATCTCAGTTAACTTTTGTTTGGAGTTTAACTAATCTCCGTTTAAACGCCGTTTAAACGAGCACTGAAAAACTGGGCCTTAGTATTGGGATAATTATGTGGGTTATTTATACATTATACTTAGGAAAAAATTAATGAATGGAAAAAAATAGTACTAAAAATCTAAAATTTTATTTTTGTCCAGAAGTGAACAATTTCCAACAAAATATTATTTCACATAAATGAAAGATAACTCGCTTACCTTTCCAACAATACCAGTAACATAGAGGTATCTGGTAAAGTTTAGGTGATATACGCCTGAAAATCAAAGGGGTACAACTCCGGGATTAATAAGTGCACAAACAAATAAAACAAATTAAGGCATATGTAGGGGACGCTGACGCAACTCTGATTTTTTGTTGTTCTTGTTGTTTTTCACGGAGACTCCAACACCAACTTCATTTTGCCCGCTCTCATCTGGTTTCGGAGCTATAGCCCTTTAAGGTTGCAAACCTACTTGTTGTGGGCATGCTTGGAAAAGCATTAAAATTTTAATTCATTTATGTAAGACAATATGTTGTCAAAAAAATTCAATTAAACATTTTTTTAATAACTTTTTTATTTATTAATTTTTTTACTAAGTAAATGTATTATCAACCTATACACTTATCTCAATATTAAAAGAGCGGTTTTGCACATGATATTTTGAGTTATTTTTGGTTTTCTTTTCATATTTACCGTTATTGGAGAGAAAATTTGTTGTTGTTTTGGATATATAATATATGTATACGTTTCTTTGTTATAACGTAATGGTTAATAATGTTATGTAACTTTTTTAACTGTCACAGGAATTGTTGCTTGGGTTATGCACAATACTGTACAACAATAGAAAAACATATACAACAACAACATTGGCCGAACTAAACATAAAGAACTAGCATTCTTTTTTTACCATTTTTTTATTGTTGCATATTTTATATTCATTCAATGGAACGATAAATTAATTAAATGCGTTACAAACGGAAGCGCAATGTGAATATAACCTCATCATTTCGTGTGTACAGGGTTAGGCGATTGAACTGTTATCTATTCAAACGACCATATTTTTTTGGGTAAAATTATTTTTTATTGATTCAAATCACTGTAGCTCGATGTGGTCACCTTTTGCATTGACTATGACCTTTAAACGGTTAAAAAATGAGTTTCATGCTGTATTTAGACCCATTCCCGTACAATGGCTTTCTTCAGCGCATCCATACTGGTATAGTTTTTAATCCGCACCTTGCTCTCCAAAATGGCCCAGATGGAATAGTCCATCGGATTTGCATCTGGCGAATTCGAAAGCCATTGTGTGGACGAAATTAAGTTCGGAACATGGTTTTTTAACCATTCTAGGCTCACACGAGCGTTATGAGATGGTGCCGAGTATTGTTGGAATGTCCATGGTGTACGACCGAAATGTTTGCGTGCCCACGGCTGTAAAAGTGCGTGAAGCTAAATTCGTAAATCCGACGCGAATTTAGCAAAGACACAAATCAAAATACGAATTTAAATTCGTGCATAATTAGCAGTGCCAAGGTAAGGTGTCATTCAGATTTACTTATTCGTTTAGTAAAACATACACTACCGGCCAAAAGTTTCGAAGCCTGTGGTAATTACTAAAGGTAATTATGAATAATTATTACCATCCATTTTTTACCCTGGGTCAAGTATAAAAGGCTGACCTAGAATATTGACACCATTCTTTGTTCCTCAAGATTCCAACTGACCAAACGTTAAAAAAACCGAAGTCATGCCAAAAAATAAGATTGATATAAGATCTGCAGTGATTACTCTTCATAAGGAAGGCAATTCCGAGCGAATAATAGAGCAAAAATTTAAAATGTCGACTAGTTTTGTGCGTCGCACCATATAAAAGTACAAAGATTATCGAACTCTTGCGGACCTTCCGCGGTCCGGAAGGCCAAGATCGGCAACAAATCGTGAACATAGAGTAATGACAATATCAAGCAGACGAAACAGCAGAAAAACGGCTCTAGAAATACAAGCCGAGATCAATAACAGTCAATCAAACCCGGTGTCACTAACAACTGTAATAAGGCGGCTAGAGATGCTGGTCTTTGTGGAAGGATTGCTAAAGAAAAACCCTTACTTCGACCACGACATAAAAAGAGAAGGCTTCAATGGACACTAACCTATAAGAAATGAACCGAAGAGGACTTCAAAAATGTTCTTTGGAACGACGAATCACATTTCGAGCTGTTTGGGTCTAATCGAAGAATTTTCTTCAAACCTAGTGCCCAAGAGAAGATGCTGCCGGAGTGTGTAATACCAACAGCGAAGCACGGTGGCGGTTCCGTTATGGTCTGGGGATGCTTCTCAAGCAATGGAGTAGGCGATTTAAATCGAATCGATGGAATTATGCGAAAGGAGGAGTATAGAAAGATACTGCAGCACAATGCCATACCATCAGGCCTACGATTGATCGGCGAAGGTTTCGTGATGCAACAAGATAACGATCCCAAACACAGCTCCAAATTGTGCTGAGGCTATTTAGAGAACAAACAAACATCTGGAATATTAACAAATATGATTTGGCCTGCCCAGTCACCCGATCTCAATCCAATAGAGCTTCTATGGGTTCAGCTGGGCCAAAAGGTGCGAGAAAAAGCGACTACGTCGAAAGAGGAAATGTGGAATGCATTGTTGGAATCCTGGAACAATATACAACAGGAAAACATAAATAAATTAATCGCCAGAATACCAAGAATTGTAGCAAAATTTATTCAGTGCAAAGGAGGATTTTTTGATGAAAAATCAGTTTAGACGTTTTTGTAAAAATTTTGATAATAAAAATTATTCTAAAATATAACTTTAATGTAATTTGAAAGGAAATATAATAAACTTTAAAATTTACAATTAAACTTTTTATTTTTAAAAGCTTTGGATAACTATTATTAAGATTTGTGGAAATTTCAAGGGTGCTTCGAAACTTTTGGCCGGTAGTGTATAATCTGAAAACGGTTTGTTATTGTTGGAAAGGTCCATTTGGCCTTAAGTTACTAATATTTTTGGGTTCCCAGATTATTGGCCTGTTCTGGGCCCTTGACAGTTTCCCGGACGATTACTTTGTAACGATTCCCAATTCCTTTTTGCATCGCAATTTTTTATCATGTGTCCTGGTCTATTATACCAATGACATAGCGTTTGGTTTGCTCTGTTCGGCTGATTCCTCTGTAACCCGTTAAGTGTATTTGGGTTAGGGTTTATTGCCCCTTTCTGATTCCCCGTCTGCTGGGATTGGTTTTGAGGCCAATTCTGCTGGGGTAGATTCCATTGCTGAACTCCTTGAGTTCGATAATTGGGCCCTTGATATGTGTTCCTTGCCACATTTTTCTGGCCTCCCTTTTGGTCACACCTCCAGTTTGCCTCGTGTCCGTATTTTAAACCCTTTTGGCAATACGGCGAGTTCTTGCGAGTTAAACAATCATCTCTGGTATGACCTCGCTTGTTACAAAATGAGCATATTATTCTATCTGCCGCTCCTTGTGGAGTGTTTTGTATTCTGTTTGGTTGCCTGACGTTTTTTCCTCCTGAAGCTCTGCCCTGACTTCCATGTTGAATTTGTTCTTGTTGCGTAAGCGGCATGATGGCAAGAAGTGATGAATTCATGTTTACGTTTAAGGGGTCGGCGTGGAAGATGCTACTGCTTTGTATGGTTTCGAGTGCATCTATGGCTAACACTACCATTTCTTCGATGTTTTTCTCCGTCACATTGAGCATATAAATTCTCAATGCGCCCTGATTTAAAGGATTTCTCGACGGCCCCTTCCACCATACTCAAAATTGCCATATCTCCTTTTCCGTTATATTTCGTTCGAACTAACTCTACTGGCTGTGTTCGTAGGGTGTTTAGGCGTCTTGCAAACTGTCGTATATCCTCGTTAAGTAACTGGTTACAACTTTGGATCGCTGTTAACACTGAGTCTAAGGAGACCGTTGGTAAATATGCCCTTTTTATGGTGAGGTAGAATTCCTCGAGGGTATTGAATCGTTGTGAACTAACTAAACCATATGCATCCCCATGTAGTCTTTGCTTAATGCAGTCTATGTAGTCCTGAATATTGTCTTTACCCACCTCTCTTGCGGCTAATTCGCACCCGTGTATGAATTTATACACTTCGCCGCATAACTGTGGTACCTAAATAAGTGCGTCGTGCGTTGCGTTTCTGTCAAAATGAAATTGGAACACACAGTCTTATGGAAGTGGCTGAAATAAGAAACGCACTGACGGAGACCACTTCGAATATCCAATTTTGACATGCGCTACGAAGTGAAGTTGGCGGCCGATATCACAAAAATGTTCATGTGCGTGTGAATGTTTAAAAACATTTTGTCAAAACATATGGCGACGCAACGCTGTTATTTCGGTATAGCGCAGCGTAGTTTCTAAGGCGCAGTGATAAACGCAACGCAAGACGCACTTATTTAGGTACCACAGTAAGTCTGGCGAATGTGTTCCAGAAAAGAGTGGTACCAGCCTATTTGTATTTTTAGCTATCTCTCCAATACCCATTCTGGTTTGATCTTTTGTTGTCTTAATTTGTGGTAGAGACCTTGCGTTGCCGTCCTTCGGACTAACTGCGGGCGGATTTGGTTCCTTATGAAAGAGTGACTGGTTGTGATCTAGCGACATTTCCTGACTTAGAAGTCTATTCTGCTCTTTTAGCTCTTGTATTCGTCTATTTGCCACTAATAAAGAACTACAGTCTTCCCTTGATTTCTGTGCAAATCCCTGTTCTAATGTTCTATTCAACGTTTCTTCGGTTAGTCCCTTCTTCTCTAATAATTCTCTTAGTTTTACGTTCTCACACTCTAATTTCCTGAGTATATCTTCCTGAAACACTTTATCAACTAAATAATTATCGTACCTATTCTTCAGTGCGTTAAATTCTGTTTCCCATGCTTTTGAATCTTCTGTCTTATTATCTATTATCTGGTTTAGGAATATAAGCAACTCCTCTATTATCGCGTCTGCTCTTTCTACACTTGTAAGGTCTCCTAACTCCCCTACTCTAGACTTTATCAATTCTAAGTTTTCTTTGTTGCCTACCGTCTCTTTTAAAATTGCCCAATATTTACCTATAAACTCCCCCAACTGGCGTTTTAGATCCTTATGGGTTCTCTCTAATTCTATATACGCTTGCTCCTGCAACGACTCGGCCATTAATTAAACGAACGACATATAGTTTAATGGGGTTTTATTTTTCCGAATGTTTACAATTAACCTATGTAAGAGTATACATAAATTTTCCCTAATGTTGTGAAGTTAAATTTATTTTAAAGTGTTGGATTAAAAATGTTGTAAAACGACTACTTAGCGCCGCTACTTAACGTTCCATCGTTTAAATTTTTATACTAGTCATAGTACTTTTGAATGAGAGATAATTAAAATTTTTATTATGAAGATTCAACTTCCTTAACCGGCTTAGAATTCTTGCTCGCTTCGTTGACCGAGCATGCAGTAAACATTCGCTGTACTTCTGTTTATTTGTCTGTACGCTGACGTCCGCTGCTGCTTTGTTTCAAGCAGAGCCGAAGCGTCAACATTTTCGTGACTTCGCTGTTCAGCTTTGTTTCAAGCAGAGACGAAGCGTCAAAATTTTCGTGACTTCGCTGTTCAGCTTTGTTTCAAGCAGAGCCGAAGCGTCAAAATTTTTGTGACTTCGCTGAGATAATTTAAGACCTCACAGAAAGGAACGAACGACCTGCCTCTATTTTTAAGCGGCCAACAAAACTGCAACGTTTGCAATCTCGAATTCGGACGATTAACCTAGTGAGCTCGTTTGAGTTTTGTCTTTGCTACTTTCTTGCTATTATTAATGGAAGAAAAGGCTACTAACGTGGTTTTAATTCTCCAACCTATATGAAGTCTCTAAGCGCTATACTTCAAAGATTAAACTTTTAGTTTTCGTTTTTGAATTAACCAAGGATTTTTAAATGATTGGTTTAATTTTGCGATAATTGTAATGGTACATTCCGACTAATTTGTGGTTGTGAATTTTCATAAATTTCCGACTGTATGACGTATTACACAGAAAAATGTGCGACTCTGAAACCAAATTAAATGTTAAAATTTATTTAACATGCGTGGTGTCAAACGTCTAAGACACATCCGAAAACAATATAATGAAAACTTAACTCTACGCGTTTTGTTTTTGTTTTAATGGATTTCTGTTTTTAACTAATTGCGTTTATCGATTATACGTTATCACGTTAAATAGAATTTATTTAAGTTAATAAAGTACTATTGATTTTCGCTAATTTGTTACTCACAGTAACCAACAACTTAAATTTGAAATTTTTGAATTTGACTTATAAAAATTCGTCTTTAATTAAATGTTATACATTTCCCTGCATTGAACTTTTATTCACTTTCTAAACATGCCAAGTCACTCCCTTATTTATTTATTTAATTTTATTTACATTTAAGTCGAGTTCCGATCTACTTTATTCTAAAGTTACTTCGATTTAAATTTTTGTTTAATCAATCAATCAATTAATTAATTAATCAATTTTTATATGATTCAATTTTTACTTTGAATTGAATTGCATCTTGTTTTGATTTCTAGTCAATTTTAAGTTAATTTAAAATTGTTTAAATTTGCTTAATTTTGAATACAATTGTTTCAAAATTAAATTAAAACTTGGTAAAAGGTTAGTTTTAAGATTGTCTAACTTTTCATTAAATTTTAATGCAGTTTGATTTCCTTAAATTTTTTCTTTGTTTGTTTCCCTTAATTTTAATTTTAGGTGAATTTCAAGTTAATTTAAAATTGTTTAACTTGTTTGTTTAAAATTCGTTTTCGTTATATTTTAAAATTAGTCCTCTACTAAATAAATTTTAAACCTATGAAATATCATCCCGAGTGAAAAGGGTCGACCTCAGTAAAGATTTTTGTCCGGCTAATGCCTAGGACAAGGGGACACGTTTGCCGTGCTTTACGCTGGCATCCTTTTGATGAAACCCGATGAATTTTTAGCTGAAAGTTATTTTATGATTTATGTAAAATTATAATATAATGTATTCTAATATAATTAATTAGTTTTATAAATTCTTTCTCTCGCTGTATATATTAAAGCACAACTTCATATTCTTAAAATAATTAAACCATAGGACATAAAATAATCCCTAAAAAAAAATCAGAAATTCTCCAAAAAAATTGTATAAAAATTTAACATAATAAAAATAAATTAAGTTAACAATAAGGATAATTGAACCCTTCGAGACGAGAATTAAAAGAATTTAATTCTATCACTACCCTTTTCGCTTTTTCCTATTTTTTAACTTTAGTTTTATTTTCCACTGTTCTCAAAATTCCTCTGTTCTAACTTTATGATTCCTTTTTTTTTTTCTATTATTGAATTTTAATTTTATTCTTCACTTTTGCGTTTTATTTATTAACGAAATTATCGTTTCACTTTTTACCAGTTTTCCTTTTTAAACTTTCTTTTAAAACTTGATTTTACTTATATCTTGCTATCTGCTGCATTTCAATTACTGCTACAAAATTCTTATTTCACTGCTTTTTAAAAATTTTCTGTCAAATTCTTAGCTAACTTATTCTTTCAATTTTCAATTTAATTTTTTTCCCAAGCTACGAATCTTACTTATTTATTTTTGTATTTGATTGTTACTTACTTTTTCCCTTCGAGCGATCCTCGGCTCGAAAATCCGGCTGCGCCAATTTGTTGTATTATGCTATGGTTGGTCTTCTGATAATTTAGTTGTCCCTTGGCAACTAAGTAAAACTCCTGGTATTGTGCTTCTTGTTGCTTTGTTTATTAACACTTTTCTTTCATTTATTAACACTACTTGGGGTTAATACTTGTTATTACAAAACTACACTTATATTTTATTTAACACTTATTACTAGGACTAACCCGCGCGACTTTATACGCGTTTAAACACACGACTTCTTCGTTCGGATTTTACTACAAGACTCCCGTTGGAATCTTTTCTATTTTTCCGCCTTAGCTCGGTTGACACATCCGTCGACCGAACCAAAGTGGGTCAGTATGCCGTGTTTCGCAATTTCCATTATTTCACAATATTAAAATTGTAATATTCGCAGAATCAATACGCGGAAGAAAATCGTTCTAAATTTAATTCTTCCGCGTGTGGATTCTATTCGTTGGTTATTTTAAACCAAGCGTTTTAATGGTTTGGAAGCTTGCTATTGAAATCTAGCTTCCACAATGCACTCCAATCGCCACGCGCTATGCATTTTAGGGTTTGGAGGCTCGCTACTAATTGCCAGCCTCCACGATCCATTCCAATTGCCAAGCTCCGGTTGCTGACTTGGCTTTAGCAGTTAATTAAACCAAAGCTTGACTAAACCAAAGTAAACTAAAGCTTCGGGCTTACCAAGCAAAGTGCTGTGGTTGCATTAATGTGAACTTGGCCTTGACTCACTCGCGGAGTAGTATTATAAAAACAATAATACTGTCCTTGAAAGTTCTTATCTCCCGGAACTGGAAATTGCGATCGCGACATACAACAATATATCAGCTACCTAATCCTGAAAAATTCATCCGTGTACAGGCAAGGATGTGGCGTCAGTGGCCAATGTTACCCAGTGTACCTCCAGAAGCACTTCTCATACACATTTTGTTCAACAAAAAACATAACTTGGACAAACGTTGTACACAGTACGAAAGGTCACTATATCAGCTACCTACTCCTGAAAAGTCTAGCCGTGCACAGGCAAGGATGTGGGGTCAGTGGCCAACGTTTGGTTACCCAGTGCACCTTCTCATACACTTCGACAAACACTTTGTTCAACAAAAAACATAACTTGGACAAACGTTGTATACAGTTCGAAAGGTCACTATATCAGCCACCTAACTCTGAAAAGTTTAGCCGTGTACAGGTAAGGATGTGGCGTCAGTGGCCAACGTTTGGTTACCCAGTGCACCTTCTCATACACTTCGACAAACACTTTGTTCAACAAAAAACATAACTTGGACAAACGTTGTATACAGTTCGAAAGGTCACTATATCAGCTACCTACTCCTGAAAAGTCTAGTCGTGCACAGGCAAAGATGTGGCGTCAGTGGCCAGTGTTGGGTTACCCAGTGCACCTTCTAATACATTTCGACAAACACTTTGTTCAACAAAAAACATAACTTGGACAAACGTTGTATACAGTTCGAAAGGTCACTATATCAGCTACCTATTCCTGAAGAGTCTAGCCGTGCACAGGCAAGGATGTGGCGTCAGTGGCCAATGTTACCCAGTGTACCTCCAGAAGCACTTCTCATACACATTTTGTTCAACAAAAAACATAACTTGGATAAACGTTGTATACAGTTCGAAAGGTCACTATATAAGCTACCTATTCCTGAAAAGTCTAGCCGTGCACAGGCAAGGATGTGGCGTCAGTGGCCAACGGTTGGTTACCCAGTGCACCTTCTCATACACTTCGACCAACACTTTGTTCAACAAAAAACATAACTTGGACAAACGTTGTACACAGTTCGATAGGTCACTGTAACACCTACCTAACCCTGAAAAGTTTAGCCGTGCACAGGCAAGGATGTGGCGTCAGTGGCCAACGTTTGGTTACCCAGTGCACCTTCTCATACACTTCGACAAACACTTTGTTCAACAAAAACATAACTTGGACAAACTTTGTATACAGTTCGAAAGGTCACTATAACACCTACCTATTCCTGAAAAGTCTAGCCGTGCACAGGCAAGGATGTGGCGTCAGTGGCCAACGTTTGGTTACCCAATGCACCTTCTCATACACTTCGACAAACACTTTGTTCAACAAAAACATAACTTGGACAAACTTTGTATACAGTTCGAAAGGCCACTATATCAGCTACCTATTCCTGAAAAGTCTATCCGTGCACAGGCAAGGATGTGGCGTCAGTGGCCAACGTTTGGTTACCCAGTGCACCTTCTCATACACTTCGACAAACATTTTGTTTAACAAAAAACATAACTTTGTTGAACAAAAACGTTGTTGAACAAACGTTGTATACAGTTCGAAAGGTCACTATATCAGCTACCTATTCCTGAAAAGTCTATCCGTGCACAGGCAAGGATGTGGCGTCAGTGGCCAACGTTTGGTTACCCAGTGCACCTTCTCATACACTTCGACAAACATTTTGTTCAACAAAAAACATAACTTTGTTGAACAAAAACGTTGTTGAACAAACGTTGTATACAGTTCCAAAGGTCACTATATCAGCTACCTATTCCTGAAAAGTCTAGCCGTGCACAGGCAACTATGTGGCGTCAGTGGCCAACGGTTGGTTACCCAGTGCACCTTCTCCTACACTTCGACAAACACTTTGTTCAACAAAAAACATAACTTGGACAAACGTTGTATACAGTTCGAAAGGTCACTATATCAGCTACCTACTCCTGAAAAGTCTAGTCGTGCACAGGCAAAGATGTGGCGTCAGTGGCCAGTGTTGGGTTACCCAGTGCACCTTCTCATACACTTCGACAAACACTTTGTTCAACAAAAAACATAACGTGGACAAACGTTGTATACAGTTCGAAAGGTCACTATATCAGCTACCTATTCCTGAAGAGTCTAGCCGTGCACAGGCAAGGATGTGGCGTCAGTGGCCAATGTTACCCAGTGTACCTCCAGAAGCACTTCTCATACACATTTTGTTCAACAAAAAACATAACTTGGACAAACGTTGTATACAGTTCGAAAGGTCACTATATAAGCTACCTATTCCTGAAAAGTCTAGCCGTGCACAGGCAAGGATGTGGCGTCAGTGGCCAACGGTTGGTTACCCAGTGCACCTTCTCATACACTTCGACCAACACTTTGTTCAACAAAAAACATAACTTGGACAAACGTTGTACACAGTTCGATAGGTCACTGTAACACCTACCTAACCCTGAAAAGTTTAGCCGTGCACAGGCAATGATGTGGCGTCAGTGGCCAACGTTTGGTTACCCAGTGCACCTTCTCATACACTTCGACAAACATTTTGTTCAACAAAAACCATAACTTGGACAAACGTTGTATACAGTTCGGAAGGTCACTATATCAGCTACCTATTCCTGAAAAGTCTATCCGTGCACAGGCAAGGATGTGGCGTTAGTGGCCAACGGTTGGTTACCCAGTGCACCTTCTCCTACACTTCGACAAACACTTTGTTCAACAAAAAACATAACTTGGACAAACGTTGTATACAGTTCGAAAGGTCACTATATCAGCTACCTACTCCTGAAAAGTCTAGTCGTGCACAGGCAAAGATGTGGCGTCAGTGGCCAGTGTTGGGTTACCCAGTGCACCTTCTCATACACTTCGACCAACACTTTGTTCAACAAAAAACATAACTTGGACAAACGTTGTACACAGTTCGATAGGTCACTGTAACACCTACCTAACCCTGAAAAGTTTAGCCGTGCACAGGCAAGGATGTGGCGTCAGTGGCCAACGTTTTGTTACCCAGTGCACCTTCTCATACACTTCCACAAACACTTTGTTCAACAAAAACATAACTTGGACAAACGTTGTATACAGTTCGAAAGGTCACTATAACACCTACCTATTCCTGAAAAGTCTAGTCGTGCACAAGCAAGGATGTGGCGTAAGTGGCCAACGTTTGGTTACCCAATGCACCTTCTCATACACTTCGACAAACACTTTGTTCAACAAAAACATAACTTGGACAAACTTTGTATACAGTTCGAAAGGCCACTATATCAGCTACCTATTCCTGAAAAGTCTATCTGTGCACAGGCAAGGATGTGGCGTCAGTGGCCAACGTTTGGTTACCCAGTGCACCTTCTCATACACTTCGACAAACATTTTGTTCAACAAAAAACATAACTTTGTTGAACAAAAACGTTGTTGAACAAACGTTGTATACAGTTCGAAAGGTCACTATATCAGCTACCTATTCCTGAAAAGTCTAGCCGTGCACAGGCAAGGATGTGGCGTCAGTGGCCAACGGTTGGTTACCCAGTGCACCTTCTCCTACACTTCGACAAACACTTTGTTCAACAAAAAACATAACTTGGACAAACGTTGTATACAGTTCGAAAGGTCACTATATCAGCTACCTACACCTGAAAAGTCTAGTCGTGCACAGGCAAAGATGTGGCGTCAGTGGCCAGTGTTGGGTTACCCAGTGCACCTTCTCATACACTTCGACAAACACTTTGTTCAACAAAAAACATAACGTGGACAAACGTTGTATACAGTTCGAAAGGTCACTATATCAGCTACCTATTCCTGAAGAGTCTAGCCGTGCACAGGCAAGGATGTGGCGTCAGTGGCCAATGTTACCCAGTGTACCTCCAGAAGCACTTCTCATACACATTTTGTTCAACAAAAAACATAACTTGGACAAACGTTGTATACAGTTCGAAAGGTCACTATATAAGCTACCTATTCCTGAAAAGTCTAGCCGTGCACAGGCAAGAATGTGGCGTCAGTGGCCAACGGTTGGTTACCCAGTGCACCTTCTCATACACTTCGACCAACACTTTGTTCAACAAAAAACATAACTTGGACAAACGTTGTACACAGTTCGATAGGTCACTGTAACACCTACCTAACCCTGAAAAGTTTAGCCGTGCACAGGCAATGATGTGGCGTCAGTGGCCAACGTTTGGTTACCCAGTGCACCTTCTCATACACTTCGACAAACATTTTGTTCAACAAAAAACATAACTTGGACAAACGTTGTATACAGTTCGGAAGGTCACTATATCAGCTACCTATTCCTGAAAAATCTAGCCGTGCACAGGCAAGGATGTGGCGTTAGTGGCCAACGTTTGGTTACCCAGTGCACCTTGTCATACACTTCGACAAACACTTTGTTCAACAAAAAACATAACTTGGACAAACGTTGTATACAGTTCGAAAGGTCACTATATCAGCTACCTATTCCTGAATAGTCTAGTCGTGCACAGGCAAAGATGTGGCGTCAGTGGCCAGTGTTTGGTTACCCAGTGCACCTTCTCATACACTTCGACAAACACTTTGTTCAACAAAAAACATAACTTGGACAAACGTTGTATACAGTTCGAAAGGTCACTATATCAGCTACCTATTCCTGAAAAGTCTAGCCGTGCAAAGGCAAAGATGTGGCGTCAGTGGCCAGTGTTTGGTTACCCAGTGCACCTTCTCATACACTTCGACAAACACTTTGTTCAACAAAAAACATAACTTGGACAAACGTTGTATACAGTTCGAAAGGTCACTATAACACCTACCTATTCCTGAAAAGTCTAGCCGTGCACAAGCAAGGATGTGGCGTAAGTGGCCAACGTTTGGTTACCCAATGCACCTTCTCATACACTTCGACAAACACTTTGTTCAACAAAAACATAACTTGGACAAACTTTGTATACAGTTCGAAAGGCCACTATATCAGCTACCTATTCCTGAAAAGTCTAGCCGTGCACAGGCAAGGATGTGGCGTCAGTGGCCAACGTTTGGTTACCCAGTGCACCTTCTCATACACTTCGACAAACATTTTGTTCAACAAAAAACATAACTTTGTTGAACAAAAACGTTGTTGAACAAACGTTGTACAGAGTTCGAAAGGTCACTATATCAGCTACCTATTCCTGAAAAGTCTAGCCGTGCACAGGTAAGGATGTGGCGTCAGTGGCCAACGTTTGGTTACCCAGTGCACCTTCTCATACACTTCGACAAACACTTTGTTCAACAAAAAACATAACTTGGACAAACGTTGTACACAGTTCGATAGGTCACTGTAACACCTACCTAACCCTGAAAAGTTTAGCCGTGCACAGGCAATGATGTGGCGTCAGTGGCCAACGTTTGGTTACCCAGTGCACCTTCTCATACACTTCGACAAACATTTTGTTCAACAAAAACCATAACTTGGACAAACGTTGTATACAGTTCGGAAGGTCACTATATCAGCTACCTATTCCTGAAAAGTCTATCCGTGCACAGGCAAGGATGTGGCGTTAGTGGCCAACGGTTGGTTACCCAGTGCACCTTCTCCTACACTTCGACAAACACTTTGTTCAACAAAAAACATAACTTGGACAAACGTTGTATACAGTTCGAAAGGTCACTATATCAGCTACCTACTCCTGAAAAGTCTAGTCGTGCACAGGCAAAGATGTGGCGTCAGTGGCCAGTGTTGGGTTACCCAGTGCACCTTCTCATACACTTCGACCAACACTTTGTTCAACAAAAAACATAACTTGGACAAACGTTGTACACAGTTCGATAGGTCACTGTAACACCTACCTAACCCTGAAAAGTTTAGCCGTGCACAGGCAAGGATGTGGCGTCAGTGGCCAACGTTTTGTTACCCAGTGCACCTTCTCATACACTTCCACAAACACTTTGTTCAACAAAAACATAACTTGGACAAACGTTGTATACAGTTCGAAAGGTCACTATAACACCTACCTATTCCTGAAAAGTCTAGTCGTGCACAAGCAAGGATGTGGCGTAAGTGGCCAACGTTTGGTTACCCAATGCACCTTCTCATACACTTCGACAAACACTTTGTTCAACAAAAACATAACTTGGACAAACTTTGTATACAGTTCGAAAGGCCACTATATCAGCTACCTATTCCTGAAAAGTCTATCTGTGCACAGGCAAGGATGTGGCGTCAGTGGCCAACGTTTGGTTACCCAGTGCACCTTCTCATACACTTCGACAAACATTTTGTTCAACAAAAAACATAACTTTGTTGAACAAAAACGTTGTTGAACAAACGTTGTATACAGTTCGAAAGGTCACTATATCAGCTACCTATTCCTGAAAAGTCTAGCCGTGCACAGGCAAGGATGTGGCGTCAGTGGCCAACGGTTGGTTACCCAGTGCACCTTCTCCTACACTTCGACAAACACTTTGTTCAACAAAAAACATAACTTGGACAAACGTTGTATACAGTTCGAAAGGTCACTATATCAGCTACCTACACCTGAAAAGTCTAGTCGTGCACAGGCAAAGATGTGGCGTCAGTGGCCAGTGTTGGGTTACCCAGTGCACCTTCTCATACACTTCGACAAACACTTTGTTCAACAAAAAACATAACGTGGACAAACGTTGTATACAGTTCGAAAGGTCACTATATCAGCTACCTATTCCTGAAGAGTCTAGCCGTGCACAGGCAAGGATGTGGCGTCAGTGGCCAATGTTACCCAGTGTACCTCCAGAAGCACTTCTCATACACATTTTGTTCAACAAAAAACATAACTTGGACAAACGTTGTATACAGTTCGAAAGGTCACTATATAAGCTACCTATTCCTGAAAAGTCTAGCCGTGCACAGGCAAGAATGTGGCGTCAGTGGCCAACGGTTGGTTACCCAGTGCACCTTCTCATACACTTCGACCAACACTTTGTTCAACAAAAAACATAACTTGGACAAACGTTGTACACAGTTCGATAGGTCACTGTAACACCTACCTAACCCTGAAAAGTTTAGCCGTGCACAGGCAATGATGTGGCGTCAGTGGCCAACGTTTGGTTACCCAGTGCACCTTCTCATACACTTCGACAAACATTTTGTTCAACAAAAAACATAACTTGGACAAACGTTGTATACAGTTCGGAAGGTCACTATATCAGCTACCTATTCCTGAAAAATCTAGCCGTGCACAGGCAAGGATGTGGCGTTAGTGGCCAACGTTTGGTTACCCAGTGCACCTTGTCATACACTTCGACAAACACTTTGTTCAACAAAAAACATAACTTGGACAAACGTTGTATACAGTTCGAAAGGTCACTATATCAGCTACCTATTCCTGAATAGTCTAGTCGTGCACAGGCAAAGATGTGGCGTCAGTGGCCAGTGTTTGGTTACCCAGTGCACCTTCTCATACACTTCGACAAACACTTTGTTCAACAAAAAACATAACTTGGACAAACGTTGTATACAGTTCGAAAGGTCACTATATCAGCTACCTATTCCTGAAAAGTCTAGCCGTGCAAAGGCAAAGATGTGGCGTCAGTGGCCAGTGTTTGGTTACCCAGTGCACCTTCTCATACACTTCGACAAACACTTTGTTCAACAAAAAACATAACTTGGACAAACGTTGTATACAGTTCGAAAGGTCACTATAACACCTACCTATTCCTGAAAAGTCTAGCCGTGCACAAGCAAGGATGTGGCGTAAGTGGCCAACGTTTGGTTACCCAATGCACCTTCTCATACACTTCGACAAACACTTTGTTCAACAAAAACATAACTTGGACAAACTTTGTATACAGTTCGAAAGGCCACTATATCAGCTACCTATTCCTGAAAAGTCTAGCCGTGCACAGGCAAGGATGTGGCGTCAGTGGCCAACGTTTGGTTACCCAGTGCACCTTCTCATACACTTCGACAAACATTTTGTTCAACAAAAAACATAACTTTGTTGAACAAAAACGTTGTTGAACAAACGTTGTACAGAGTTCGAAAGGTCACTATATCAGCTACCTATTCCTGAAAAGTCTAGCCGTGCACAGGTAAGGATGTGGCGTCAGTGGCCAACGTTTGGTTACCCAGTGCACCTTCTCATACACTTCGACAAACACTTTGTTCAACAAAAAACATAACTTGGACAAACGTTGTATACAGTTCGGAAGGTCATTATATCAGCTACCTATTCCTGAAAAATCTAGCCGTGCACAGGCAAGGATGTGGCGTTAGTGGCCAACGCTTGGTTACCCAGTGCACCTTCTCATACACTTCGACAAACACTTTGTTCAACAAAAAACATAACTTGGACAAACGTTGTATACAGTTCGAAAGGTCACTGTAACACCTACCTAACCCTGAAAAGTTTAGCCGTGCACAGGCAAGGATGTGGCGTCAGTGGCCAACGTTTGGTTACCCAGTGCACCTTCTCATACACTTCGACAAACACTTTGTTCAACAAAAAACATAACTTGGACAAACGTTGTATACAGTTCGAAAGGTCACTGTAACACCTACCTAACCCTGAAAAGTTTAGCCGTGCACAGGCAAGGATGTGGCGTCAGTGGCCAACGTTTGGTTACCCAATGCACCTTCTCATGCACTTCGACAAACATTTTGTTCAACAAAAAACATAACTTGGACAAACGTTCTATACAGTTCGGAAGGTCACTATATCAGCTACCTATTCCTGAAAAGTGTAGCCGTGCACAGGCAAGGATGTGGCGTCAGTGGCCAACGTTTGGTTACCCAATGCACCTTCTCATACACTTCGACAAACACTTTGTTCAACAAAAACATAACTTGGACAAACTTTGTATACAGTTCGAAAGGCCACTATATCAGCTACCTATTCCTGAAAAGTCTAGTCGTGCACAGGCAAAGATGTGGCTTCAGTGGCCAGTGTTTGGTTACCCAGTGCACATTCTCATACACTTCGACAAACACTTTGTTCAACAAAAAACATAGCTTGGACAAACGTTGTATACAGTTCGAAAGGTCACTATAACACCTACCCAACCCAGAAAAATTTAGCCGTGCACAGGCAAGGATGTGGCGTCAGTGGCCAACGTTTGGTTACCCAGTGCACCTTCTTATACACCTCGACAAACATTTTATTCAACAAAAAACATAACTTTGTTGAACAAAAACGTTGTTGAACAAACGTTGTATACAGTTCGAAAGGTCACTATATAAGCTACCTATCCCTGAAAAGTCTAGCCGTGCACAGGGAAGGATGTGGCGTCAGTGGCCAACGTTTGGTTACCCAGTGCACCTTCTCATACACTTCGACAAACACTTTGTTCAACAAAAAACATAACTTGGACAAACGTTGTATACAGTTCGAAAGGTCACTATAACACCTACCCAACCCAGAAAAATTTAGCCGTGCACAGGCAAGGATGTGGCGTCAGTGGCCAACGTTTGGTTACCCAGTGCACCTTCTCATACACTTCGACAAACACTTTGTTCAACAAAAAACATAACTTGGACAAACTTTATATACAGTTCGGAAGGTCACTATATCAGCTACCTATTCCTGAAAAGTCTAGCCGTGCACAGGCAAGGATGTGGCGTCAGTGGCCAACGGTTGGTTACCCAGTGCACCTTCTCATACACTTCGACCAACACTTTGTTCAACAAAAAACATAACTTGGACAAACGTTGTACACAGTTCGATAGGTCACTGTAACACCTACCTAACCCTGAAAAGTTTAGCCGTGCACAGGCAAGGATGTGGCGTCAGTGGCCAACGTTTGGTTACCCAGTGCACGTTCTCATACACTTCGACAAACATTTTGTTCAACAAAAAACATCACTTGGTCAAACGTTGTATACAGTTCGGAAGGTCACTATATCAGCTACCTATTCCTGAAAAGTCTAGCCGTGCACAGGCAAGGATGTGGCGTCAGTGGCCAACGTGTGGTTACCCAGTGCACCTTCTCATACACTTCGACAAACACTTTGTTCAACAAAAAACATAACTTGGACAAACTTTGTATACAGTTCGAAAGGCCACTATATCAGCTACCTATTCCTGAAAAGTCTAGTCGTGCACAGGCACCGAGTGCATTTTGTCATACACTTCGACAAACACTTTGTGACGAACCAAATTGACGCCACCAATTTGCCCGCCACATGTTCAATACCGAAGACACATCACCTCTTTATTATATAATATTTTTATTTATCTTTATATTTTTATTTACAATGAAGTATTAATTTTTCTATTTTTGTTTTAATTGCAATGAAGTATTAATTTTATATACATATAAAGTGTAATTTAATAATATTATAATAATAGTAATTAAGATTATTTGTAATTTAGTTTTAAGTTTAATTAAGTTTAGTTTTAAGTTTAAACCCTGTCTGTGTTTCGGCGGAACAAAAGCGAGAGCGACAAACACAAAAGAAACGAGAGAGCAAGCGAACACACAAAACAAGAGAAGAACAAGCAGAAACAACAAGGAATTGAAACTCAACGAGTCAACGAAAGAACACATGAAACAGAGCCATGACAGAACTCAGCAGAAGGCGATGAGTTCAATTGCTGAAGTACGATCAAGATCAACGGACGTGTCTTAGAAATTCGCAGCCTGGGTAAGTAACGCAAAGACAACGAACAGAGTTATTCTTTGGACAATCGACGTTAACCAACAGTGGACAAAGTGAGTTTCGTTCGTGGTACATTTACAACGCGAGGTTTATTTCAAAGTGTATTTCTGAACGACGGAAAGTTTTACACGCGGTAACCAATTGATTAATTGAGAGCATTTCGGGTCTTCGGACAGTCTTGCTGGCATTACGGGTCTTCGGCCAGCTTTGCCAATTAGTTAAACAATTGTTCGAGTCAACGCCGGTTTTCGGTAACGTGATCTTAAACGCGATAACCAATTGATTGGTTGAAAGCATCGCGTGTCTACGGACAGCCTTGCTGGCATTACGAGTCTTCGGACAGCCTTGCCAATCAATCAAACAATTGTTCGAGCCAACGTCGGGTCCCGGGAACTTGATCCTAACGCGATAGCCAATTGGTTGGTTGAAAGCATTGCGTGTCTTCGGACAGCCTTGCTGGCATTACGAGTCTTCGGACAGCCTTGCCAATCAGTCAAACAATTGCTCGAGCCAAAGCCGGGTCTCGGGAGCTTGATCCTAAACGCGATAACCAATTGGTTGGTTGAAAGCATTGCGTGTCCTCGGACAGTCTTGCTGGCATTACGAGTCTCCGGACAGCCTTGCCACTCAATCAAACGATTGTTCGAGTCAGCCAAGAATCCAGTCGTCATCGTTTTTCTCTAAAATCGACAACTACCATCTGAGTGACAGCACTGCGGGTCTCCGGATTAGGACTGTGATCACGAAACGCCAACGTCCACCTTGCGTTACCCCAGATTCCGTGCACCGTAGGACCTCCGGCTGGTTAGCAAGTAGTATAAGTAAAAGAACACCAACATTGTACCACTTAGATAAGCACAATAAAGACAAGGTCCTAAAACCAACAAACAAATATTTTTCTGTAACCGAACCTTGGACAGCTGGCGAGCTACCCCAGCTATAAACCCGGACGACCGGGGAAACTTCGTTACAACTTTGTTCAACAAAAAACATAACTTGGACAAACTTTGTATACAGTTCGAAAGGCCACTATATCAGCTACATACCTATTCCTGAAAAATCTCGCGTGCACAGGCAAAGATGTGGCGTCAGTGGCCAGTGTTTGGTTACCCAGTGCACCTTCTCATACACTTCGATAAACACTTTGTTCAACAAAAAACATAACTTGGACAAACGTTGTATACAAATCGGAAGGTCACTATATCAGCTACCTATTCCTGAAAAGTTTAGCCGTGCACAGGCAAGGATGTGGCGTCAGTGGCCAACGTTTGGTTACCCAGTGCACCTTCTCATACACTTCGACAAACATTTTGTTCAACAAAAAACATAACTTGGACAAACGTTGTATACAGTTCGGAAGGTCACATTATCAGCTACCTATTCCTGAAAAGTCTAGCCGTGCAGAGGCAAGGATGTGGCGTCAGTGGCCAACGTTTGGTTACCCAGTGCACCTTCTCATACACTGCGACAAACACGTTGTTCAACAAAAAACATAACTTGAACAAACGTTGTATACAGTTCGAAAGGTCACTATATCAGCTTCCTATTCCTGAAAAGTCTAGCCGTGCACAGGCAAGGATGTGGCGTCAGTGGCCAACGTTTGGTTACCAAGTGCACCTTCTGATACACTTCGACCAACACTTTGTTCAACAAAAAACATAACTTGGACAAACGTTGTATAAAGTTCGGAAGGTCACTATATCAGCTACCTATTCCTGAAAAATCTAGCCATGCACAGGCAAGGATGTGGCGTTAGTGGCCAACGCTTGGTTACCAAGTGCACCTTCTCATACACTTCGACAAACACTTTGTTCAACAAAAAACATAACTTGGACAAACGTTGTATACAGTTCGGAAGGTCACTATATCAGCTACCTATTCCTGAAAAATCTAGCCGTGCACAGACAAGGATGTGGCGTTAGTGGCCAACGCTTGGTTACCCAGTGCACCTTCTCATACACTTCGACAAACATTTTGTTCAACAAAAAACATAACTTGGACAAACGTTGTATACAGTTCGGAAGGTCACTATATCAGCTACCTATTCCTGAAAAGTCTAGTCGTGCACAGGCAAAGATGTGGCGTCAGTGGCCAACGTTTGGTTACCCAATGCACCTTCTCATACACTTCGACAAACACTTTGTTCAACAAAAACATAACTTGGACAAACTTTGTATACAGTTCGAAAGGCCACTATATCAGCTACCTATTCCTGAAAAGTCTAGTCGTGCACAGGCAAAGATGTGGCGTCAGTGGCCAGTGTTTGGTTACCCAGTGCACATTCTCATACACTTCGACAAACACTTTGTTCAACAAAAAACATAGCTTGGACAAACGTTGTATACAGTTCGAAAGGTCACTATATAAGCTACCTATCCCTGAAAAGTCTAGCCGTGCACAGGGAAGGATGTGGCGTCAGTGGCCAACGTTTGGTTACCCAGTGCACCTTCTCATACATTTCGACAAACACTTTGTTCAACAAAAAACATAACTTGGACAAACGTTGTATACAGTTCGAAAGGTCACTATAACACCTACCCAACCCAGAAAAATTTAGCCGTGCACAGGCAAGGATGTGGCGTCAGTGGCCAACGTTTGGTTACCCAGTGCACCTTCTTATACACCTCGACAAACATTTTGTTCAACAAAAAACATAATTTTGTTGAACAAAAACGTTGTTGAACAAACGTTGTATACAGTTCGAAAGGTCACTATATCAGCTACCTATTCCTGAAAAGTCTAGCCGTGCACAGGCAAGGATGTGGCGTCAGTGGCCAACGTTTGGTTACCCAGTGCACCTTCTCATACACTTCGACAAACATTTTGTTCAACAAAAAACATAACTTGGACAAACGTTGTATACAGATCGGAAGGTCACTATATCAGCTACCTATTCCTGAAAAGTTTAGCCGTGCACAGGCAACTATGTGGCGTCAGTGGCCAACGGTTGGTTACCCAGTGCACCTTCTCATACACTTCGACAAACATTTTGTTCAACAAAAAACATAACTTTGTTGAACAAAAACGTTGTTGAACAAACGTTGTATACAGTTCGAAAGGTCACTATATCAGCTACCTATTCCTGAAAAGTCTAGCCGTGCACAGGCAAGGATGTGGCGTCAGTGGCCAACGGTTGGTTACCCAGTGCACCTTCTCCTACACTTCGACAAACACTTTGTTCAACAAAAAACATAACTTGGACAAACGTTGTATACAGTTCGAAAGGTCACTATATCAGCTACCTAGACCTGAAAAGTCTAGTCGTGCACAGGCAAGAATGTGGCGTCAGTGGCCAACGGTTGGTTACCCAGTGCACCTTCTCATACACTTCGACCAACACTTTGTTCAACAAAAAACATAACTTGGACAAACGTTGTACACAGTTCGGAAGGTCACTATATCAGCTACCTATTCCTGAAAAGTCTAGCCGTGCACAGGCAAGGATGTGGCGTCAGTGGCCAACGTTTGGTTACCCAGTGCACCTTCTCATACACTTCGATAAACATTTTGTTCAACAAAAAACATAACTTGGACAAACGTTGTATACAGATCGGAAGGTCACTATATCAGCTACCTATTCCTGAAAAGTTTAGCCGTGCACAGGCAAGGATGTGGCGTCAGTGGCCAACGTTTGGTTACCCAGTGCACCTTCTCATACACTTCGACAAACATTTTGTTCAACAAAAAACATAACTTGGACAAACTTTGTATACAGTTCGAAAGGCCACTATATCAGCTACCTATTCCTGAAAAGTCTAGTCGTGCACAGGCAAAGATGTGGCGTCAGTGGCCAGTGTTTGGTTACCCAGTGCACATTCTCATACACTTCGACAAACACTTTGTTCAACAAAAAACATAGCTTGGACAAACGTTGTATACAGTTCGAAAGGTCACTATATAAGCTACCTATCCCTGAAAAGTCTAGCCGTGCACAGGGAAGGATGTGGCGTCAGTGGCCAACGTTTGGTTACCCAGTGCACCTTCTCATACATTTCGACAAACACTTTGTTCAACAAAAAACATAACTTGGACAAACGTTGTATACAGTTCGAAAGGTCACTATAACACCTACCCAACCCAGAAAAATTTAGCCGTGCACAGGCAAGGATGTGGCGTCAGTGGCCAACGTTTGGTTACCCAGTGCACCTTCTTATACACCTCGACAAACATTTTGTTCAACAAAAAACATAATTTTGTTGAACAAAAACGTTGTTGAACAAACGTTGTATACAGTTCGAAAGGTCACTATATCAGCTACCTATTCCTGAAAAGTCTAGCCGTGCACAGGCAAGGATGTGGCGTCAGTGGCCAACGTTTGGTTACCCAGTGCACCTTCTCATACACTTCGACAAACATTTTGTTCAACAAAAAACATAACTTGGACAAACGTTGTATACAGATCGGAAGGTCACTATATCAGCTACGTATTCCTGAAAAGTTTAGCCGTGCACAGGCAAAGATGTGGCGTCAGTGGCCAGTGTTTGGTTACCCAGTGCACCTTCTCATACACTTCGACAAACAATTTGTTCAACAAAAAACATAACTTGGACAAACGTTGTATACAGTTCGGAAGGTCACTATATCAGCTACCTATCCCTGAAAAGTCTAGCCGTGCACAGGGAAGGATGTGGCGTCAGTGGCCAACGTTTGGTTACCCAGTGCACCTTCTCATACATTTCGACAAACACTTTGTTCAACAAAAAACATAACTTGGACAAACGTTGTATACAGTTCGAAAGGTCACTATAACACCTACCCAACCCAGAAAAATTTAGCCGTGCACAGGCAAGAATGTGGCGTCAGTGGCCAACGTTTGGTTACCCAGTGCACCTTCTTATACACCTCGACAAACATTTTGTTCAACAAAAAACATAACTTTGTTGAACAAAAACGTTGTTGAACAAACGTTGTATACAGTTCGAAAGGTCACTATATCAGCTACCTATTCCTGAAAAGTCTAGCCGTGCACAGGCAAGGATGTGGCGTCAGTGGCCAACGTTTGGTTACCCAGTGCACCTTCTCATACACTTCGACAAACATTTTGTTCAACAAAAAACATAACTTGGACAAACGTTGTATACAGATCGGAAGGTCACTATATCAGCTACCTATTCCTGAAAAGTTTAGCCGTGCACAGGCAAGGATGTGGCGTCAGTGGCCAACGTTTGGTTACCCAGTGCACCTTCTCATACACTTCGACAAACATTTTGTTCAACAAAAAACATAACTTGGACAAACGTTGTATACAGTTCGGAAGGTCACTATATCAGCTACCTATTCCTGAAAAGTCTAGCCGTGCACAGGCAAGGATGTGGCGTCAGTGGCCAACGTTTGGTTACCCAGTGCACCTTCTCATACACTTCGATAAACATTTTGTTCAACAAAAAACATAACTTGGACAAACGTTGTATACAGATCGGAAGGTCACTATATCAGCTACCTATTCCTGAAAAGTTTAGCCGTGCACAGGCAAGGATGTGGCGTCAGTGGCCAACGTTTGGTTACCCAGTGCACCTTCTCATACACTTCGATAAACATTTTGTTCAACAAAAAACATAACTTGGACAAACGTTGTATACAGATCGGAAGGTCAGTATATCAGCTACCTATTCCTGAAAAGTTTAGCCGTGCACAGGCAAGGATGTGGCGTCAGTGGCCAACGTTTGGTTACCCTGTGCACCTTCTCATACAATGCGACAAACACGTTGTTCAACAAAAAACATAACTAGGACAAACGTTGTATACAGATCGGAAGGTCACTATATCAGCTACCTATTCCTGAAAAGTTTAGCCGTGCACAGGCAAGGATGTGGCGTCAGTGGCCAACGTTTGGTTACCCAGTGCACCTTCTCATACACTTCGACAAACATTTTGTTCAACAAAAAACATAACTTGGACAAACGTTGTATACAGATCGGAAGGTCACTATATCAGCTACCTATTCCTGAAAAGTTTAGCCGTGCACAGGCAAGGATGTGGCGTCAGTGGCCAACGTTTGGTTACCCTGTGCACCTTCTCATACACTGCGACAAACACGTTGTTCAACAAAAAACATAACTTGAACAAACGTTGTATACAGATCGGAAGGTCACTATATCAGCTACCTATTCCTGAAAAGTTTAGCCGTGCACAGGCAAGGATGTGGCGTCAGTGGCCAACGTTTGGTTACCCAGTGCACCTTCTCATACACTTCGATAAACATTTTGTTCAACAAAAAACATAACTTGGACAAACGTTGTATACAGATCGGAAGGTCACTATATCAGCTACCTATTCCTGAAAAGTTTAGCCGTGCACAGGCAAGGATGTGGCGTCAGTGGCCAACGTTTGGTTACCCTGTGCACCTTCTCATACACTGCGACAAACACGTTGTTCAACAAAAAACATAACTTGGACAAACGTTGTATACAGATCGGAAGGTCACTATATCAGCTACCTATTCCTGAAAAGTTTAGCCGTGCACAGGCAAGGATGTGGCGTCAGTGGCCAACGTTTGGTTACCCAGTGCACCTTCTCATACACTTCGACAAACATTTTGTTCAACAAAAAACATAACTTGGACAAACGTTGTATACAGATCGGAAGGTCACTATATCAGCTACCTATTCCTGAAAAGTTTAGCCGTGCACAGGCAAGGATGTGGCGTCAGTGGCCAACGTTTGGTTACCCAGTGCACCTTCTCATACACTTCGACAAACACTTTGTTCAACAAAAAACATAACTTGGACAAACGTTGTATACAGATCGGAAGGTCACTATATCAGCTACCTATTCCTGAAAAGTTTAGCCGTGCACAGGCAAGGATGTGGCGTCAGTGGCCAACGTTTGGTTACCCAGTGCACCTTCTCATACACTTCGACAAACATTTTGTTCAACAAAAAACATAACTTGGACAAACGTTGTATACAGATCGGAAGGTCACTATATCAGCTACCTATTCCTGAAAAGTTTAGCCGTGCACAGGCAAGGATGTGGCGTCAGTGGCCAACGTTTGGTTACCCTGTGCACCTTCTCATACACTGCGACAAACACGTTGTTCAACAAAAAACATAAGTTGAACAAACGTTGTATACAGTTCGAAAGGTCACTATATCAGCTACCTATTCCTGAAAAGTCTAGCCGTGCACAGGCAAGGATGTGGCGTCAGTGGCCAACGTTTGGTTACCCAGTGCACCTTCTCATACACTGCGACAAACACGTTGTTCAGCAAACAACAAAACTTGGACAAACGTTGCATACAGTTCGAAAGGTAACTATATCAGCTACCTAACCCTGAAAAGTTTAGCCGTGCACAGGCAAGGAAGAGGCGTCAGTGGCCAACGTCTGGTTACCCAGTGCACCTTCTCATACACTGCGACAAACACGTTGTTCAACAAAAAACATAACTTGGACAAACGTTGTATACAGTTCGAAAGGTCACTATATCAGCTACCTATTCCTGAAAAGTCTAGCCGTGCACAGGCAAGGATGTGGCGTCAGTGGCCAACGTTTGGTTACCCAGTGCACCTTCTGATACACTTCGACCAACACTTTGTTCAACAAAAAACATAACTTGGACAAACGTTGTATACAGTTCGAAAGGTAACTATATCAGCTACCTAACCCTGAAAAGTTTAGCCGTGCACAGGCAAGGATGTGGCGTCAGTGGCCAACGTTTGGTTACCCAGTGCACCTTCTCATACACTTCCACAAACACTTTGTTCAACAAAAAACTTAACTTGGACAAACGTTGTATACAGTTCGGAAGGTCACTATATCAGCTACCTATTCCTGAAAAGTTTAGCCGTGCACAGGCAAGGATGTGGCGTCAGTGGCCAACGTTTGGTTACCCAGTGCGTCTTCTCATACACTTCGACAAACACTTTGTTCAACAAAAAACATAACTTGGACAAACGTTGTATACAGTTCGAAAGGTAACTATATCAGCTACCTAACCCTGAAAAGTTTAGCCGTGCACAGGCAAGGATGTGGCGTCAGTGGCCAACGTTTGGTTACCCAGTGCACCTTCTCATACACTTCCACAAACACTTTGTTCAACAAAAAACTTAACTTGGACAAACGTTGTATACAGTTCGAAAGGTCACTATATCAGCTACCTATTCCTGAAAAGTTTAGCCGTGCACAGGCAAGGATGTGGCGTCAGTGGCCAACGTTTGGTTACCCAGTGCGTCTTCTCATACACTTCGACAAACACTTTGTTCAACAAAAAACATAACTTGGACAAACGTTGTATACAGTTCGAAAGGTAACTATATCAGCTACCTAACCCTGAAAAGTTTAGCCGTGCACAGGCAAGGATGTGGCGTCAGTGGCCAACGTTTGGTTACCCAGTGCACCTTCTCATACACTTCCACAAACACTTTGTTCAACAAAAACATAACTTGGACAAACGTTGTATACAGTTCGAAAGGTAACTATATCAGCTACGTAACCCTGAAAAGTTTAGCCGTGCACAGGCCAGGATGTGGCGTCAGTGAACAACGTTGTGCGTCTTCTCATACACTTCGACAAACATTTTGTTAAACAAAAAACATAACTTGGACAAACGTTGTATACAGTTCGAAAGGTCACTATATCAGCTACCTATTCCTGAAAAGTTTAGCCATGCACAGGCAAGGATGTGGCGTCAGTGGCCAACGTTTGGTTACCCAGTGCGTCTTCTCATACACTTCGACAAACACTTTGTTCAACAAAAAACATAACTTGGACAAACGTTGTATACAGTTCGAAAGGTAACTATATCAGCTACCTAACCCTGAAAAGTTTAGCCGTGCACATGCAAGGATGTGCACAGGCAAGGATGTGGCGTCAGTGGCCAACGTTTGGTTACCCAGTGCACCTTCTCATACACTTCTACAAACACTTTGTTCAACAAAAAACTTAACTTGGACAAACGTTGTATACAGTTCGAAAGGTCACTATATCAGCTACCTATTCCTGAAAAGTTTAGCCGTGCACAGGCAAGGATGTGGCGTCAGTGGCCAACGTTTGGTTACCCAGTGCGTCTTCTCATACACTTCGACAAACACTTTGTTCAACAAAAAACATAACTTGGACAAACGTTGTATACAGTTCGAAAGGTAACTATATCAGCTACCTAACCCTGAAAAGTTTAGCCGTGCACAGGCAAGGATGTGGCGTCAGTGGCCAACGTTTGGTTACCCAGTGCACCTTCTCATACACTTCCACAAACACTTTGTTCAACAAAAACATAACTTGGACAAACGTTGTATACAGTTCGAAAGGTAACTATATCAGCTACGTAACCCTGAAAAGTTTAGCCGTGCACAGGCCAGGATGTGGCGTCAGTGAACAACGTTGTGCGTCTTCTCATACACTTCGACAAACACTTTGTTAAACAAAAAACATAACTTGGACAAACGTTGTATACAGTTCGAAAGGTCACTATATCAGCTACCTATTCCTGAAAAGTTTAGCCGTGCACAGGCAAGGATGTGGCGTCAGTGGCCAACGTTTGGTTACCCAGTGCGTCTTCTCATACACTTCGACAAACACTTTGTTCAACAAAAAACATAACTTGGACAAACGTTGTATACAGTTCGAAAGGTCACTATATCAGCTACCTATTCCTGAAAAGTTTAGCCGTGCACAGGCAAGGATGTGGCGTCAGTGGCCAACGTTTGGTTACCCAGTGCGTCTTCTCATACACTTCGAAAAACACTTTGTTCAACAAAAAACATAACTTGGACAAACGTTGTATACAGTTCGAAAGGTAACTATATCAGCTACCTAACCCTGAAAAGTTTAGCCGTGCACAGGCAAGGATGTGGCGTCAGTGGCCAACGTTTGGTTACCCTGTGCACCTTCTCATACACTTCCAAAAACACTTTGTTCAACAAAAAACATAACTTGGACAAACGTGTTATACAGTTCGAAAGGTAACTATATCAGCTACCTAACCCTGAAAAGTTTAGCCGTGCACAGGCAAGGATGTGGAGTCAGTGGCCAACGTTTGGTTACCCAGTGCGTCTTCTCATACACTTCGACAAACACTTTGTTCAACAAAAAACATAACTTGGACAAACGTTGTATACAGTTCGAAAGGTCACTATATCAGCTACCTATTTCTGAAAAGTTTAGCCGTGCACAGGCAAGGATGTGGCGTCAGTGGCCAACGTTTGGTTACCCAGTGCGTCTTCTCATACACTTCGACAAACACTTTGTTCAACAAAAAACATAACTTGGACAAACGTTGTATACAGTTCGAAAGGTAACTATATCAGCTACCTAACCCTGAAAAGTTTAGCCGTGCACATGCAAGGATGTGGCGTCAGTGGTCAACGTTTGGTTACGCAGTGCACCTTCTCATACACTTCGACAAACACTTTGTTCAACAAAAAACTTAACTTGGACAAACGTTGTATACAGTTCGGAAGGTCACTATATCAGCTACCTATTCCTGAAAAGTCTAGCCGTGCACAGGCAAGGATGTGGCGTCAGTGGCCAACGTTTGGTTACCCAGTGCACCTTCTCGACACCACTTCGACAAACACTTTGTTCAACAAAAAACATAGCTTGGACAAACGTTGTATACAGTTCGAAAGGTCACTATATAAGCTACCTATCCCTGAAAAGTCTAGCCGTGCACAGGGAAGGATGTGGCGTCAGTGGCCAACGTTTGGTTACCCAGTGCACCTTCTCATACACTTCCACAAACACTTTGTTCAACAAAAAACTTAACTTGGACAAACGTTGTATACAGTTCGAAAGGTCACTATATCAGCTACCTATTCCTGAAAAGTTTAGCCGTGCACAGGCAAGGATGTGGCGTCAGTGGCCAACGTTTGGTTACCCAGTGCGTCTTCTCATACACTTCGACAAACACTTTGTTCAACAAAAAACATAACTTGGACAAACGTTGTATACAGTTCGAAAGGTCACTATATCAGCTACCTATTCCTGAAAAGTTTAGCCGTGCACAGGCAAGGATGTGGCGTCAGTGGCCAACGTTTGGTTACCCAGTGCGTCTTCTCATACACTTCGACAAACACTTTGTTCAACAAAAAACATAACTTGGACAAACGTTGTATACAGTTCGAAAGGTCACTATATCAGCTACCTAACCCTGAAAAGTTTAGCCGTGCACATGCAAGGATGTGGCGTCAGTGGTCAACGTTTGGTTACGCAGTGCACCTTCTCATACACTTCGACAAACACTTTGTTCAACAAAAAACTTAACTTGGATAAACGTTGTATACAGTTCGGAAGGTCACTATATCAGCTACCTATTCCTGAAAAGTCTAGCCGTGCACAGGCAAGGATGTGGCGTCAGTGGCCAACGTTTGGTTACCCACCTTCTCATACACTTCGACAAACACTTTGTAACGAAGTTTCCCCGGTCGTCCGGGTTTATAGCTGGGGTAGCTCGCCAGCTGTCCAAGGTTCGGTTACAGAAAAATATTTGTTTGTTTAGGACCTTGTCTTTGTTGTGCTTATCTAAGTGGTACAATGTTGGTGTTCTTTTACTTATGCTACTTGCTAACCAGCCGGAGAGGTCCTACGGCGCACGGAATCTGGGGTAACGCAAGGTGGACGTTGGCGTCTCGTGGTCTCAGTCCTAGTCTTTGTACAATTCCGTGGCAAGACTGTTCGGAAACACGAAATGCCCGTAAAGCTGTCCGGAGACCCGCAGTGCTATCACTCAGATGGTAGTTGTCGATTTTGGAGAAAACGATGACGACTGGATTCTTGGCTGACTCGAACAATTGTTTGATTGAGTGGCAAGGCTGACGGAGACTCGTAGTGCCACCAAGGCTGTCCGAAGACACGCAATGCTTTCAACCAACCAATTGGCTATCGCGTTTAGGATCAAGTTCCCGAGAACCGGCGTTGACTCGAACAATTGTTTAACTGATTGGCAAGGCTGTCCGAAGACTCGTAATGCCAGTAAGGCTGTCCGTAGACCCGCAATGATTTCGACCAATCATTGGTTATCGCGTTTAAGATCACTTTACCGAGAACCGGCGTTGACTCGAACAATTGTTTAACTGATTGGCAAAGCTGTCCGGAGACCCGTAATGCCAGCAAGACTGTCCGAAGACCCGAAAAACTCTCAATTAATCAATTAGTTACCGCGTGTAAAACTTTCCGTTGTTCGGAAATACACTTTGAAATAAACCTCGCGTTGTAAATGTACCACGAACGAAACTCGCTTTTCCACTCTTGGTTAACGTCGATTGTCAAAAGAATAACTCTGTCCGTTGTCTTTGCGTTACTTACCCAGGCTGCGAATTTCTATGACACGTCCGTTGATCTTGATCGTACTTCAGCAACTGAACTCATCGTCGTCTGCTGAGTTCGGTCATGGCTCTGTTCCACGTGTTCGTTCGTTCACTCGTGGAGTTTCAATTCCTTGTTGTTTCTGCTTGTTTCTCTCTTTGCTTTTGGTGTTCGCTTGCTCTCCCGTTTCTTTGGTGTTCCTTCGCTCTCGCTGTTGTTTCGCCGAAACACAGACAGGGTGATTGCTTAATTAAACTGAAAACTTAATTACAACTTATCTTAATTACTATTATTATAATATTATTAAATTACACTTTATATGTATATAAAATTAATACTTCATTGTAATTAAAACAAAAATAGAAAAATTAACACTTCATTGTAAATAAAAATATAAAGATAAATAAAAATATTATATAATATGAGATTAAGAGATGTCTGCGGTATTGAACATGTGGCGGGCAAATTGGTGGCGTCAATTTGGTTCGTCACATCTCCCTCCTACTCCTACGTGGAACCGGTACCATTGTCCATTGACCCGTCTTCTGGTTGAGATCTTCTTCCGTGGCACCCATCTGGCCATGATGTTTTTGGCTTCTTCTTCGCAGCTATTACTTTCTGCACGGATGAAGGTCTCTGATGTCGTCTCGACGCTAGCTTCCGGGACGCTTACATGGAGGTTCTCTAGGTTGATGTCTCCGAAGTCCATCTCGTCTAGCCAGTTGCCGTCTAACGAGAGTACATCGTCGATGCCTTCCTGCGCGATTTCTTCGATAAACGTCTCGAGGTCGGGAAGTCTCAGATCGAAGGATGATTCCAGAATTGCATTAGGGATGGTCTCGACATCTGGAGCTGACTTGGTGTCACAGCCGCCTGTTCCTTTTCTGTCCGCATCGACGTTTGTAGCTAGGTCGGGCACGTATGGATCTGCAACGGTCGTTGGCGGTGAAGGGCACGTGAGGCGGGCGAGGCCCGATGTCGGAGCTACGTTAACCTCGTATTCTGTCTCTTCTGCGATGGCTCGTGGTACGCCTCTGGGCCAAGTGCCTTTCCTTAGATGCGCATCGGTCCAGATCTCTGGATCCAGGGAGGTATGGGTTATGGTCTTCGTGTAGATCGTCTGTGTGTAGCCGTGTCCCTTTAGTTTGTCGGTATATGTGTCGACCTGGTAGTAGTTGCCCTGGGTTCTCGACTTCGACCTCAGGTTCGGGCCACTCGTCGTCATCCGAGTCTCCGGGAATGGATATGACCTCCGGGCTGAGGAATCCAGGCGAATAACGAGCCGTTCCCTGTTCGCTATCTTCTTCCGGTTCGACAGGTACGTCTTCGGGCGTGGTGGATCGACTGCCAACTTCGATGGCCGGTTCCGCTAGGTCCACCGCCTCCTCCTCCGGTATATCGGCTGGTCTCGCCCTCTTGGGTGTGTGTCTGTCCGTGTCCTCTTCTTCTTCGGGTGACGGTATCGGTGGTGCGTTCTCGGTGTCGTTAGGCGTTTGGCAACGTCGGATCCGGATCCTTGGCCATTTGTCACCAGGCCGATCTATTACCTCCTCGTCTTCCTCGCTTAGGCGTCTGATCGTTGGTCGGTTGCGTTGTTCTTCGAGCAACTTGCTTTCAAACCGTCGCTTTGTCGCTTCGAACTTCTCCGCGTAATTCATGATGTTCACTGATCTAAGGCTCGGACTTGAATGAATGTGCTGTGGCTCTTTGCTTTTACTTTGACTTCGTGAGCTAGGTGTTGTATGTCGTACTACGATGTTATTACTGCAGCGTTCTGTTTCTACGCTGGCCAGTTCTTCGGAAATGCCGTCAGCCGTGCCTGGACCACTTTCTAGGGCGTGGAACTCCTTAATATCGGCTACATGGGCTGTCCTGGATCGTTTGTCTCCCTGTTTTCGTACCTGCACTATTACAGGGGAAACGAAACTCTCGACCTTGTAGGGTCCGTCGTACCGTGGTGCTAGTTTTGCGGCGAACTTGTCTATGGCTTTGGAGAGTGGATGTTGTTTGACCATGACTAGCTGACCCACCCGAGGTTTCCATTTTCTTCGACGTAAATTGTAGTGTTTGGCCTGTGTCTGTGCTGCCCGTTGCATGTTGTCTCGTGCTATCTGGAAAGATTGTCTTAGCCATGTTACATGTTCTCCGGGAGAAACTTCCGCTCGTCCAGTACCCGGTGTCTCTTTGTCAAAGAGTGCCCTTGGTAGACGTGGCTCTCTTCCTTGGACCAAGAACGCAGGGCTGTAACCTGTAGACTCAGATTTGCTGGTATTGAAGGCTAAAGTGATCTCAGGAAGCAACTCGTCCCATGTAGTTTGCTGGGGTCCATTGAACTGCGATATCATCACCTTGATCGTGCGGTTGGCGCGCTCTGTTGGGTTCTCCTGCGGGGTGTAGGGTGCTGTGTAGCGATGCTCTACGCAGAGTTCATTTAGGAATTGTTTAAACTTCTTGCTGGTAAATTGGACACCATTACCGGAAATGAAAATCTTCGGCACTCCGAAATGGGCTAGAATTCGCTCACGAAACGATTTAATCAGCTGTTCGGTGGTTGCTTTCCTGGACGGTATCAACTCGACCCATTTTGAAAATTTGTCTGTAAATACCAACAACGTTGTAGTCCCGTGTTTTGACCTGGGAAGAGGTCCAACAAAGTCCGCGGTTACTGGAGCCCAAGGCTCCTCTGCGAGGTGTGTCAGCATTTCTCCAGCGGGTTTCTGTTGAGTAACCTTGTATTGTTGGCAACTTACGCACCTTTGGATGTATCGGCTCACTTGGCGGAACATACCAGGCCAATAGTACCGCTGGGATATCCGCGCAATTGTTTTCCGTGTACCTAGATGACCGGCTGTGGGTGCGTCGTGGTTTTCGGCTAGCACTTCGTTACGTAGATGCTGCGGGACACACAATTTCCATGGTAAAGATCCCTCGTCGTTCCAACCTTCGGGGATGTGTCTGTATAGCTTTTCGTTTTCGATGCAGTAGTCCGGGAAGCTTGCCGGGTTTTCGCTTACCTCTTTCAACTTCCGTGTATACCAGGGCGAGCTTATGCCTTCTTTGTTTGTTCGTGCGCATATTGCTTCTACTGGTTGGCGTGATAGGATATCCGCGACGACGTTATGTTTCCCTCGACGATACTGGACCTCGTAAGTAAATTGCTGCAACTCAAGGGCCCATCGAGCGATTCGGCCGGAGGGACTTTCTATCGAGTTCAGCCATTTCAAGGAAAGATGGTCGGTAATGATGGTGAAGAAGTATCCCTCGATGTATGGTCGCATTTTCCTCACCGCCCATACCACTGCCAAACACTCCTTTTCTGTAGTTGAGTAGTTCTTTTCAGCGCCATTGAGGTGACGGCTAGCGTAGGCGATGACTCTTTCTTGGCCATCTATGATTTGGGTCAGAACTGCTCCCAGGCCGTAATCACAAGCGTCGGTTTGGAGTTGAAACTGCTGGCTGAAATCAGGACAAGACAATACTAGGGCTTCCGTGAGCCGTCGCTTCAGGTCTTCGAATGCTTCCTGTTGTTCTTGGTTCCACTTAAAGTGTTTCCCTTTCTTGAGTAGTTGGGTCAGAGGGTGTGTTACTCTGGCAAAATCTGACACAAACCGCCTATACCATGAAGCGACCCCAAGAAATCTCCTCAATTCTCGCACGTTTTGTGGTGGTTGCAGTTCTCGGATCGCTGCTACCTTATCCGGATCCGTGTGGATGCCTTCTTCGCTGATTTCGTGGCCTAGGTATTTAATTTTCCTTTTAAAGAACTCACATTTCTCAGTAATTATGCGAAGATTTGCCTTCTTTAGCCGTGCGAGAACTTTCTTTAAGTTTTCCATGTGAACTTCGAGCGTGTTCCCTGTGACAACGATGTCATCAAGATATGCGAACGCCACCGGTTCCATATCTGGGCCAATTACCGTGTTTTAAGGCTCGTTGAAAAGTGGCCGGTGCTGAATGAAGACCAAATGGCATTACCTTCCATTGGAATAAGCCACGTCCTAGGACAGTAAAGGCTGTGTAAGTCCTGCTGGATTCTTCCATCGGAATCTGCCAGTATCCATTCCGTAGATCTATACTGCTCACATACTTCGCGTCTCTCAGTCGTTCCAAAATGTGGTTTATCCTGGGTAGCGGATATGCATCTGGAACTGAGCGCGCGTTGAGTTGCCTGTAGTCGACACACAAGCGCTATTTTCCAGTTTTCTTTTTCACTAGTACGATCGGCGCGCTATGTGGACTTCGCGACGGCTTTATACAACCCTTCTGCAACAAATCATTGATTTCTTCGTCGATAATCTGTTGCATCGCCGGGTTCTTCGGGAAGTAACGCTGCTTTATGGGACGTTCATCGCGCATGGTTATGCGGTGTGCGGCTATGTCTGTTGGGCCGTTCAGATCCTCGAATCCTTTCAACTCAGTTAACAAGAATGCATCGATACGCTCTTGTTCCGTTAATTCCTTGGTTGTGCGTTTGCAAATTGCGCGTTCTGTTTCGCGGTCGGTTTCTTGAATGTGGATAACTCGATCAGCGCACTTTATCTCGGTACCGATGCGAGCCAAGAAATCGAATCCTAAGATTAGGTCGTCAACTACCTCTGGCATGATCAACAGGGTGAGCTCATAGCTCCTGGTGCCGAAAGATACGCGGGTTCTGAGTTCCTCTGTGATTACTTGCACTTCGCCGTTCGCCATACACATCCGTATTTCAACTTTCTGTATACTGGGTGAAATTCTTAGTTTATGGGCGTAGTAGCTGCTGATGAAGCTCCGTGTTGCACCCGTGTCTAGGGTGGCATCGAGGAGATCATTTTCTAGGGCAACGGTAGCAACTATCCGTTGGCCCTCCGTACGCAGGTCTTCTAATGGTTTCGAGGGTTTGTGGCCGTCTGTGCATCCCCTCGAACTGGATGCTGGCTTTGCTCGTTTCCCGACTTTTTCCGACAACATTCTTTTGTTCTTAGTCCTTTGCGCCCGCAATCTCAACAAAATATCAACGTCTCGTTACGACAGCTCCGAGCGAAATGACCACCTTGTCCGCGTTCTGCTGGTGTATTTCTTTCAGCTCAATAAGCCGCGCTGTTGCTTCTGCAGATAAGGCCAATTCACTTACAAACGATGTGAGCCGCCTCCGTAGTTCTTCCATAGAACCTTCGGTTTCCAATCCAAATTCTTTTACGTACTCTAGGAGTGCGTCCTTTCGTAGTGTATAAATCCAGGAAGTCTTTACCATGGTGCTAGTTTTCTCTCGGCTTGGGTTGTACAAAACTAGTATAGCGCACAATAGATGTTCCGAATTCTTCTGTTTTTCTATTTAGCAAGGTCCCTGCTCGGGCGCCACTGTAACGAAGTTTCCCCGGTCGTCCGGTTTTATAGCTAGGGTAGCTCGCCAGCTGTCCAAGGTTCGGTTACAGAAAAAGATTTGTTTGTTTAGGACCTTGTCTGTATTGTGCTTATCTAAGTGGTACAATGTTGGTGTTCTTTTACTTATGCTACTTGCTAACCAGCCGGAGAGGTCCTACGGCGAACGGAATCTGGGGTAATGCAAGGTGGACGTTGGCGTCTCGTGGTCTCAGTCCTAGTCTTTGTACAATTCCGTGGCAAGACTGTTCGGCAACACGAAATGCCCAAAGAGCTGTCCGGAGACCCGCAGTGCTATCACTCAGATGGTAGTTGTCGATTTTGGAGAAAACGATGACGACTGGATTCTTGGCTGACTCGAACAATTGTTTGATTGAGTGGCAAGGCTGTCCGGAGACTCGTAGTGCCAGCAAGGCTGTTCGAAGACACGCAATGCTTTCAACCAACCAATTGGCTATCGCGTTTAGGATCAAGTTCCCGAGAACCGGCGTTGACTCGAACAATTGTTTAACTGATTGGCAAGGCTGTCCGAAGACTCTTAATGCCAGCAAGGCTGTCCGTAGACCCGCAATGCTTTCAACCAATCAATTGGTTATCGCGTTTAAGATCACGTTACCGAGAACCGGCGTTGACTCGAACAATTGTTTAACTGATTGGCAAAGCTGTCCGGAGACCCGTAATGCCAGCAAGACTGTCCGAAGACCCGAAATGCTCTCAATTAATCAATTGGTTACCGCGTGTAAAACTTTCCGTTGTTCGGAAACACTTTGAAATAAACCTCGCGTTGTAAATGTACCACGAACGAAACTCGCTTTTCCACTCTTGGTTAACGTCGATTGTCAAAAGAATAACTCTGTCCGTTGTCTTTGCGTTACTTACCCAGGCTGCGAATTTCTATGACACGTCCGTTGATCTTGATCGTACTTCAGCAACTGAACTCATCGTCGTCTGCTGAGTTCGGTCATGGCTCTGTTCCACGTGTTCGTTCGTTCACTCGTGGAGTTTCAATTCCTTGTTGTTTCTGCTTGTTTCTCTCTTTGCTTTTGGTGTTCGCTTGCTCTCCCGTTTCTTTGGTGTTCCTTCGCTCTCGCTGTTGTTCCGCCGAAACACAGACAGGGTGATTGCTTAATTAAACTGAAAACTTAATTACAACTTATCTTAATTACTATTATTATAATATTATTAAATTACACTTTATATGTATATAAAATTAATACTTCATTGTAATTAAAACAAAAATAGAAAAATTAACACTTCATTGTAAATAAAAATATAAAGATAAATACAAATATTATATAATATGAGATTAAGAGATGTCTGCGGTATTGAACATGTGGCGGGCAAATTGGTGGCGTCAATTTGGTTCGTCACATCTCCCTCCTACTCCTACGTGGAACCAGTGTATACCAGGGCGAGCTTATGCCTTCTTTGTTTGTTCGTGCGCATATTGCTTCTACTGGTTGGCGTGATAGGGTATCCGCGACGACGTTATGTTTCCCTCGACGATACTGGACCTCGTAAGTAAATTGCTGCAACTCAAGGGCCCATCGAGCGATTCGGCCGGAGGGACTTTCTATCGAGTTCAGCCATTTCAAGGAAAGATGGTCGGTAATGATGGTGAAGAAGTATCCCTCGATGTATGGTCGCATTTTCCTCACCGCCCATACCACTGCCAAACACTCCTTTTCTGTAGTTGAGTAGTTCTTTTCAGCGCCATTGAGGTGACGGCTAGCGTAGGCGATGACTCTTTCTTGGCCATCTATGATTTGGGTCAGAACTGCTCCCAGGCCGTAATCACAAGCGTCGGTTTGGAGTTGAAACTGCTGGCTGAAATCAGGACAAGACAATACTAGGGCTTCCGTGAGCCGTCGCTTCAGGTCTTCGAATGCTTCCTGTTGTTCTTGGTTCCACTTAAAGTGTTTCCCTTTCTTGAGTAGTTGGGTCAGAGGGTGTGTTACTCTGGCAAAATCTGACACAAACCGCCTATACCATGAAGCGACCCCAAGAAATCTCCTCAATTCTCGCACGTTTTGTGGTGGTTGCAGTTCTCAGATCGCTGCTACCTTATCCGGATCCGTGTGGATGCCTTCTTCGCTGATTTCGTGGCCTAGGTATTTAATTTTCCTTTTAAAGAACTCACATTTCTCAGTAATTATGCGAAGATTTGCCTTCTTTAGCCGTGCGAGAACTTTCTTTAAGTTTTCCATGTGAGCTTCGAGCGTGTTCCCTGTGACAACGATGTCATCAAGATATGCGAACGCCACCGGTTCCATATCTGGGCCAATTACCGTGTCTTAAGGCTCGTTGAAAAGTGGCCGGTGCTGAATGAAGACCAAATGGCATTACCTTCCATTGGAATAAGCCACGTCCTAGGACAGTAAAGGCTGTGTAAGTCCTGCTGGATTCTTCCATCGGAATCTGCCAGTATCCATTCCGTAGATCTATACTGCTCACATACTTCGCGTCTCTCAGTCGTTCCAAAATGTGGTTTATCCTGGGTAGCGGATATGCATCTGGAACTGAGCGCGCGTTGAGTTGCCTGTAGTCGACACACAAGCGCTATTTTCCAGTTTTCTTTTTCACTAGTACGATCGGCGCGCTATGTGGACTTCGCGACGGCTTTATACAACCCTTCTGCAACAAATCATTGATTTCTTCGTCGATAATCTGTTGCATCGCCGGGTTCTTCGGGAAGTAACGCTGCTTTATGGGACGTTCATCGCGCATGGTTATGCGGTGTGCGGCTATGTCTGTTGGGCCGTTCAGATCCTCGAATCCTTTCAACTCAGTTAACAAGAATGCATCGATACGCTCTTGTTCCGTTAATTTCTTGGTTGTGCGTTTGCAAATTGCGCGTTCTGTTTCGCGGTCGGTTTCTTGAATGTGGATAACTCGATCAGCGCACTTTATCTCGGTACCGATGCGAGCCAAGAAATCGAATCCTAAGATTAGGTCGTCAACTACCTCTGGCATGATCAACAGGGTGAGCTCATAGCTCCTGGTGCCGAAAGATACGCGGGTTCTGAGTTCCTCTGTGATTACTTGCACTTCGCCGTTCGCCATACACATCCATATTTCAACTTTCTGTATACTGGGTGAAATTCTTAGTTTATGGGCGTAGTAGCTGCTGATGAAGCTCCGTGTTGCACCCGTGTCTAGGGTGGCATCGAGGAGATCATTTTCTAGGGCAACGGTAGCAACTATCCGTTGGCCCTCCGTACGCAGGTCTTCTAATGGTTTCGAGGGTTTGTGGCCGTCTGTGCATCCCCTCGAACTGGATGCTGGCTTTGCTCGTTTCCCGACTTTTTCCGACAACATTCTTTTGTTCTTAGTCCTTTGCGCCCGCAATCTCAACAAAATATCAACGTCTCGTTACGACAGCTCCGAGCGAAATGACCACCTTGTCCGCGTTCTGCTGGTGTATTTCTTTCAGCTCAATAAGCCGCGCTGTTGCTTCTGCAGATAAGGCCAATTCACTTACAAACGATGTGAGCCGCCTCCGTAGTTCTTCCATAGAACCTTCGGTTTCCAATCCAAATTCTTTTACGTACTCTAGGAGTGCGTCCTTTCGTAGTGTATAAATCCAGGAAGTCTTTACCATGGTGCTAGTTTTCTCTCGGCTTGGGTTGTACAAAACTAGTATAGCGCACAATAGATGTTCCGAATTCTTCTGTTTTTCTATTTAGCAAGGTCCCTGCTCGGGCGCCACTGTAACGAAGTTTCCCCGGTCGTCCGGGTTTATAGCTGGGGTAGCTCGCCAGCTGTCCAAGGTTCGGTTACAGAAAAAGATTTGTTTGTTTAGGACCTTGTCTGTATTGTGCTTATCTAAGTGGTACAATGTTGGTGTTCTTTTACTTATGCTACTTGCTAACCAGCCGGAGAGGTCCTACGGCGAACGGAATCTGGGGTAATGCAAGGTGGACGTTGGCGTCTCGTGGTCTCAGTTCTAGTCTTTGTACAATTCCGTGGCAAGACTGTTCGGCAACACGAAATGCCCGAAGAGCTGTCCGGAGACCCGCAGTGCTATCACTCAGATGGTAGTTGTCGATTTTGGAGAAAACGATGACGACTGGATTCTTGGCTGACTCGAACAATTGTTTGATTGAGTGGCAAGGCTGTCCGGAGACTCGTAGTGCCAGCAAGGCTGTTCGAAGACACGCAATGCTTTCAACCAACCAATTGGCTATCGCGTTTAGGATCAAGTTCCCGAGAACCGGCGTTGACTCGAACAATTGTTTAACTGATTGGCAAGGCTGTCCGAAGACTCTTAATGCCAGCAAGGCTGTCCGTAGACCCGCAATGCTTTCAACCAATCAATTGGTTATCGCGTTTAAGATCACGTTACCGAGAACCGGCGTTGACTCGAACAATTGTTTAACTGATTGGCAAAGCTGTCCGGAGACCCGTAATGCCAGCAAGACTGTCCGAAGACCCGAAATGCTCTCAATTAATCAATTGGTTACCGCGTGTAAAACTTTCCGTTGTTCGGAAACACTTTGAAATAAACCTCGCGTTGTAAATGTACCACGAACGAAACTCGCTTTTCCACTCTTGGTTAACGTCGATTGTCAAAAGAATAACTCTGTCCGTTGTCTTTGCGTTACTTACCCAGGCTGCGAATTTCTATGACACGTCCGTTGATCTTGATCGTACTTCAGCAACTGAACTCATCGTCGTCTGCTGAGTTCGGTCATGGCTCTGTTCCACGTGTTCGTTCGTTCACTCGTGGAGTTTCAATTCCTTGTTGTTTCTGCTTGTTTCTCTCTTTGCTTTTGGTGTTCGCTTGCTCTCCCGTTTCTTTGGTGTTCCTTCGCTCTCGCTGTTGTTCCGCCGAAACACAGACAGGGTGATTGCTTAATTAAACTGAAAACTTAATTACAACTTATCTTAATTACTATTATTATAATATTATTAAATTACACTTTATATGTATATAAAATTAATACTTCATTGTAATTAAAACAAAAATAGAAAAATTAACACTTCATTGTAAATAAAAATATAAAGATAAATACAAATATTATATAATATGAGATTAAGAGATGTCTGCGGTATTGAACATGTGGCGGGCAAATTGGTGGCGTCAATTTGGTTCGTCACATCTCCCTCCTACTCCTACGTGGAACCAGTGTATACCAGGGCGAGCTTATGCCTTCTTTGTTTGTTCGTGCGCATATTGCTTCTACTGGTTGGCGTGATAGGGTATCCGCGACGACGTTATGTTTCCCTCGACGATACTGGACCTCGTAAGTAAATTGCTGCAACTCAAGGGCCCATCGAGCGATTCGGCCGGAGGGACTTTCTATCGAGTTCAGCCATTTCAAGGAAAGATGGTCGGTAATGATGGTGAAGAAGTATCCCTCGATGTATGGTCGCATTTTCCTCACCGCCCATACCACTGCCAAACACTCCTTTTCTGTAGTTGAGTAGTTCTTTTCAGCGCCATTGAGGTGACGGCTAGCGTAGGCGATGACTCTTTCTTGGCCATCTATGATTTGGGTCAGAACTGCTCCCAGGCCGTAATCACAAGCGTCGGTTTGGAGTTGAAACTGCTGGCTGAAATCAGGACAAGGCAATACTAGGGCTTCCGTGAGCCGTCGCTTCAGGTCTTCGAATGCTTCCTGTTGTTCTTGGTTCCACTTAAAGTGTTTCCCTTTCTTGAGTAGTTGGGTCAGAGGGTGTGTTACTCTGGCAAAATCTGACACAAACCGCCTATACCATGAAGCGACCCCAAGAAATCTCCTCAATTCTCGCACGTTTTGTGGTGGTTGCAGTTCTCGGATCGCTGCTACCTTATCCGGATCCGTGTGGATGCCTTCTTCGCTGATTTCGTGGCCTAGGTATTTAATTTTCCTTTTAAAGAACTCACATTTCTCAGTAATTATGCGAAGATTTGCCTTCTTTAGCCGTGCGAGAACTTTCTTTAAGTTTTCCATGTGAGCTTCGAGCGTGTTCCCTGTGACAACGATGTCATCAAGATATGCGAACGCCACCGGTTCCATATCTGGGCCAATTACCGTGTCTTAAGGCTCGTTGAAAAGTGGCCGGTGCTGAATGAAGACCAAATGGCATTACCTTCCATTGGAATAAGCCACGTCCTAGGACAGTAAAGGCTGTGTAAGTCCTGCTGGATTCTTCCATCGGAATCTGCCAGTATCCATTCCGTAGATCTATACTGCTCACATACTTCGCGTCTCTCAGTCGTTCCAAAATGTGGTTTATCCTGGGTAGCGGATATGCATCTGGAACTGAGCGCGCGTTGAGTTGCCTGTAGTCGACACACAAGCGCTATTTTCCAGTTTTCTTTTTCACTAGTACGATCGGCGCGCTATGTGGACTTCGCGACGGCTTTATACAACCCTTCTGCAACAAATCATTGATTTCTTCGTCGATAATCTGTTGCATCGCCGGGTTCTTCGGGAAGTAACGCTGCTTTATGGGACGTTCATCGCGCATGGTTATGCGGTGTGCGGCTATGTCTGTTGGGCCGTTCAGATCCTCGAATCCTTTCAACTCAGTTAACAAGAATGCATCGATACGCTCTTGTTCCGTTAATTTCTTGGTTGTGCGTTTGCAAATTGCGCGTTCTGTTTCGCGGTCGGTTTCTTGAATGTGGATAACTCGATCAGCGCACTTTATCTCGGTACCGATGCGAGCCAAGAAATCGAATCCTAAGATTAGGTCGTCAACTACCTCTGGCATGATCAACAGGGTGAGCTCATAGCTCCTGGTGCCGAAAGATACGCGGGTTCTGAGTTCCTCTGTGATTACTTGCACTTCGCCGTTCGCCATACACATCCATATTTCAACTTTCTGTATACTGGGTGAAATTCTTAGTTTATGGGCGTAGTAGCTGCTGATGAAGCTCCGTGTTGCACCCGTGTCTAGGGTGGCATCGAGGAGATCATTTTCTAGGGCAACGGTAGCAACTATCCGTTGGCCCTCCGTACGCAGGTCTTCTAATGGTTTCGAGGGTTTGTGGCCGTCTGTGCATCCCCTCGAACTGGATGCTGGCTTTGCTCGTTTCCCGACTTTTTCCGACAACATTCTTTTGTTCTTAGTCCTTTGCGCCCGCAATCTCAACAAAATATCAACGTCTCGTTACGACAGCTCCGAGCGAAATGACCACCTTGTCCGCGTTCTGCTGGTGTATTTCTTTCAGCTCAATAAGCCGCGCTGTTGCTTCTGCAGATAAGGCCAATTCACTTACAAACGATGTGAGCCGCCTCCGTAGTTCTTCCATAGAACCTTCGGTTTCCAATCCAAATTCTTTTACGTACTCTAGGAGTGCGTCCTTTCGTAGTGTATAAATCCAGGAAGTCTTTACCATGGTGCTAGTTTTCTCTCGGCTTGGGTTGTACAAAACTAGTATAGCGCACAATAGATGTTCCGAATTCTTCTGTTTTTCTATTTAGCAAGGTCCCTGCTCGGGCGCCACTGTAACGAAGTTTCCCCGGTCGTCCGGGTTTATAGCTGGGGTAGCTCGCCAGCTGTCCAAGGTTCGGTTACAGAAAAAGATTTGTTTGTTTAGGACCTTGTCTGTATTGTGCTTATCTAAGTGGTACAATGTTGGTGTTCTTTTACTTATGCTACTTGCTAACCAGCCGGAGAGGTCCTACGGCGAACGGAATCTGGGGTAATGCAAGGTGGACGTTGGCGTCTCGTGGTCTCAGTCCTAGTCTTTGTACAATTCCGTGGCAAGACTGTTCGGCAACACGAAATGCCCGAAGAGCTGTCCGGAGACCCGCAGTGCTATCACTCAGATGGTAGTTGTCGATTTTGGAGAAAACGATGACGACTGGATTCTTGGCTGACTCGAACAATTGTTTGATTGAGTGGCAAGGCTGTCCGGAGACTCGTAGTGCCAGCAAGGCTGTTCGAAGACACGCAATGCTTTCAACCAACCAATTGGCTATCGCGTTTAGGATCAAGTTCCCGAGAACCGGCGTTGACTCGAACAATTGTTTAACTGATTGGCAAAGCTGTCCGAAGACTCGTAACGCCAGCAAGGCTGTCCGTAGACCCGCAATGCTTTCAACCAATCAATTGGTTATCGCGTTTAAGATCACGTTACCGAGAACCGGCGTTGACTCGAACAATTGTTTAACTGATTGGCAAAGCTGTCCGGAGACCCGTAATGCCAGCAAAACTGTCCGAAGACCCGAAATGCTCTCAATTAATCAATTGGTTACCGCGTGTAAAACTTTCCGTTGTTCGGAAACACTTTGAAATAAACCTCGCGTTGTAAATGTACCACGAACGAAACTCACTTTTCCACTCTTGGTTAACGTCGATTGTCAAAAGAATAACTCTGTCCGTTGTCTTTGCGTTACTTACGCAGGCTGCGAATTTCTATGACACGTCCGTTGATCTTAATCGTACTTCAGCAACTGAACTCATCGTCGTCTGCTGAGTTCGGCCATGGCTCTGTTCCATGTGTTCGTTCGTTCACTCGTGGAGTTTCAATTCCTTGTTGTTTCTGCTTGTTTCTCTCTTTGCTTTTGGTATTCGCTTGCTCTCCCGTTTCTTTGGTGTTTCTTCGCTCTCGCTTTTGTTCCGCCGAAACACAGACAGGGTGATTGCTTAATTAAACTTAAAACTAAATTACAACTAATCTTAATTACTATTCTTATAATATTATTAAATTACACTTTATATGTATATAAAATTAATACTTCATTGTAATTAAAACAAAAATAGAAAAATTAACACTTCATTGTAAATAAAAATATAAAGATAAATACAAATATTATATAATATGAGATTAAGAGATGTCTGCGGTATTGAACATGTGGCGGGCAAATTGGTGGCGTCAATTTGGTTCGTCACATCTCCCTCCTACTCCTACGTGGAACCGGTACCATTGTCCATTGACCCGTCTTCTGGTTGAGATCTTCTTCCGTGGCACCCATCTGGCCATGATGTTTTTGGCTTCTTCTTCGCAGCTATTACTTTCTGCACGGATGAAGGTCTCTGATGTCGTCTCGACGCTAGCTTCCGGGACGCTTACATGGAGGTTCTCTAGGTTGATGTCTCCGAAGTCCATCTCGTCTAGCCAGTTGCCGTCTAACGAGAGTACATCGTCGATGCCTTCCTGCGCGATTTCTTCGATAAACGTCTCGAGGTCGGGAAGTCTCAGATCGAAGGATGATTCCAGAATTGCATTAGGGATGGTCTCGACATCTGGAGCTGACTTGGTGTCACAGCCGCCTGTTCCTTTTCTGTCCGCATCGACGTTTGTAGCTAGGTCGGGCACGTATGGATCTGCAACGGTCGTTTTCGGTGAAGGGCACGTGAGGCGGGCGAGGCCCGATGTCGGAGCTACGTTAACCTCGTATTCTGTCTCTTCTGCGATGGCTCGTGGTACGCCTCTGGGCCAAGTGCCTTTCCTTAGATGCGCATCGGTCCAGATCTCTGGATCCAGGGAGGTATGGGTTATGGTCTTCGTGTAGATCGTCTGTGTGTAGCCGTGTCCCTTTAGTTTGTCGGTATATGTGTCGACCTGGTAGTAGTTGCGGCTCGGAGCTGGGTTCTCGACTTCGACCTCAGGTTCGGGCCACTCGTCGTCATCCGAGTCTCCGGGAATGGATATGACCTCCGGACTGAGGAATCCAGGCGAATAACGAGCCGTTCCCTGTTCGCTATCTTCTTCCGGCTCGACAGGTACGTCTTCGGGCGTGGTGGATCGACTGCCAACTTCGATGGCCGGTTCCGCTAGGTCCACCGCCTCCTCCTCCGGTATATCGGCTGGTCTCGCCCTCTTGGGTGTGTGTCTGTCCGTGTCCTCTTCTTCTTCGGGTGACGGTATCGGTGGTGCGTTCTCGGTGTCGTTAGGCGTTTGGCAACGTCGTATCCGGATCCTTGGCCATTTGTCACCAGGCCGATCTATTACCTCCTCGTCTTCCTCGCTTAGGCGTCTGATCGTTGGTCGGTTGCGTTGTTCTTCGAGCAACTTGCTTTCAAACCGTCGCTTTGTCGCTTCGAACTTCTCCGCGTAATTCATGATGTTCACTGATCTAAGGCTCGGACTTGAATGAATGTGCTGTGGCTCTTTGCTTTTACTTTGACTTCGTGAGCTAGGTGTTGTATGTGTATGTGTTATTACTGCAGCGTTCTGTTTCTACGCTGGCCAGTTCTTCGGAAATGCCGTCAGCCGTGCCTGGACCACTTTCTAGGGCGTGGAACTCCTTAATATCGGCTACATGGGCTGTCCTGGATCGTTTGTCTCCCTGTTTTCGTACCTGCACTATTACAGGGGAAACGAAACTCTCGACCTTGTAGGGTCCGTCGTACCGTGGTGCTAGTTTTGCGGCGAACTTGTCTATGGCTTTGGAGAGTGGATGTTGTTTGACCATGACTAGCTGACCCACCCGAGGTTTCCATTTTCTTCGACGTAAATTGTAGTGTTTGGCCTGTGTCTGTGCTGCCCGTTGCATGTTGTCTCGTGCTATCTGGAAAGATTGTCTTAGCCATGTTACATGTTCTCCGGGAGAAACTTCCGCTCGTCCAGTACCCGGTGTCTCTTTGTCAAAGAGTGCCCTTGGTAGACGTGGCTCTCTTCCTTGGACCAAGAACGCAGGGCTGTAACCTGTAGACTCAGATTTGCTGGTATTGAAGGCTAAAGTGATCTCAGGAAGCAACTCGTCCCATGTAGTTTGCTGGGGTCCATTGAACTGCGATATCATCACCTTGATCGTGCGGTTGGCGCGCTCTGTTGGGTTCTCCTGCGGGGTGTAGGGTGCAGTGTAGCGATGCTCTACGCAGAGTTCATTTAGGAATTGTTTAAACTTCTTGCTGGTAAATTGGACACCATTACCGGAAATGAAAATCTTCGGCACTCCGAAATGGGCTAGAATTCGCTCACGAAACGATTTAATCAGCTGTTCGGTGGTTGCTTTCCTGGACGGTATCAACTCGACCCATTTTGAAAATTTGTCTGTAAATACCAACAACGTTGTATTCCCGTGTTTTGACCTGGGAAGAGGTCCAACAAAGTCCGCGGTTACTGGAGCCCAAGGCTCCTCTGCGAGGTGTGTCAGCATTTCTCCAGCGGGTTTCTGTTGAGTAACCTTGTATTGTTGGCAACTTACGCACCTTTGGATGTATCGGCTCACTTGGCGGAACATACCAGGCCAATAGTACCGCTGGGATATCCGCGCAATTGTTTTCCGTGTACCTAGATGACCGGCTGTGGGTGCGTCGTGGTTTTCGGCTAGCACTTCGTTACGTAGATGCTGCGGGACACACAATTTCCATGGTAAAGATCCCTCGTCGTTCCAACCTTCGGGGATGTGTCTGTATAGCTTTTCGTTTTCGATGCAGTAGTCCGGGAAGCTTGCCGGGTTTTCGCTTACCTCTTTCAACTTCCGTGTATACCAGGGCGAGCTTATGCCTTCTTTGTTTGTTCGTGCGCATATTGCTTCTACTGGTTGGCGTGATAGGGTATCCGCGACGACGTTATGTTTCCCTCGACGATACTGGACCTCGTAAGTAAATTGCTGCAACTCAAGGGCCCACCGAGCGATTCGGCCGGAGGGACTTTCTATCGAGTTCAGCCATTTCAAGGAAAGATGGTCGGTAATGATGGTGAAGAAGTATCCCTCGATGTATGGTCGCATTTTCCTCACCGCCCATACCACTGCCAAACACTCCTTTTCTGTAGTTGAGTAGTTCTTTTCAGCGCCATTGAGGTGACGGCTAGCGTAGGCGATGACTCTTTCTTGGCCATCTATGATTTGGGTCAGAACTGCTCCCAGGCCGTAATCACAAGCGTCGGTTTGGAGTTGAAACTGCTGGCTGAAATCAGGACAAGACAATACTAGGGCTTCCGTGAGCCGTCGCTTCAGGTCTTCGAATGCTTCCTGTTGTTCTTGGTTCCACTTAAAGTGTTTCCCTTTCTTGAGTAGTTGGGTCAGAGGGTGTGTTACTCTGGCAAAATCTGACACAAACCGCCTATACCATGAAGCGACCCCAAGAAATCTCCTCAATTCTCGCACGTTTTGTGGTGGTTGCAGTTCTCGGATCGCTGCTACCTTATCCGGATCCGTGTGGATGCCTTCTTCGCTGATTTCGTGGCCTAGGTATTTAATTTTCCTTTTAAAGAACTCACATTTCTCAGTAATTATGCGAAGATTTGCCTTCTTTAGCCGTGCGAGAACTTTCTTTAAGTTTTCCATGTGAACTTCGAGCGTGTTCCCTGTGACAACGATGTCATCAAGATATGCGAACGCCACCGGTTCCATATCTGGGCCAATTACCGTGTTTTAAGGCTCGTTGAAAAGTGGCCGGTGCTGAATGAAGACCAAATGGCATTACCTTCCATTGGAATAAGCCACGTCCTAGGACAGTAAAGGCTGTGTAAGTCCTGCTGGATTCTTCCATCGGAATCTGCCAGTATCCATTCCGTAGATCTATACTGCTCACATACTTCGCGTCTCTCAGTCGTTCCAAAATGTGGTTTATCCTGGGTAGCGGATATGCATCTGGAACTGAGCGCGCGTTGAGTTGCCTGTAGTCGACACACAAGCGCTATTTTCCAGTTTTCTTTTTCACTAGTACGATCGGCGCGCTATGTGGACTTCGCGACGGCTTTATACAACCCTTCTGCAACAAATCATTGATTTCTTCGTCGATAATCTGTTGCATCGCCGGGTTCTTCGGGAAGTAACGCTGCTTTATGGGACGTTCATCGCGCATGGTTATGCGGTGTGCGGCTATGTCTGTTGGGCCGTTCAGATCCTCGAATCCTTTCAACTCAGTTAACAAGAATGCATCGATACGCTCTTGTTCCGTTAATTCCTTGGTTGTGCGTTTGCAAATTGCGCGTTCTGTTTCGCGGTCGGTTTCTTGAATGTGGATAACTCGATCAGCGCACTTTATCTCGGTACCGATGCGAGCCAAGAAATCGAATCCTAAGATTAGGTCGTCAACTACCTCTGGCATGATCAACAGGGTGAGCTCATAGCTCCTGGTGCCGAAAGATACGCGGGTTCTGAGTTCCTCTGTGATTACTTGCACTTCGCCGTTCGCCATACACATCCGTATTTCAACTTTCTGTATACTGGGTGAAATTCTTAGTTTATGGGCGTAGTAGCTGCTGATGAAGCTCCGTGTTGCACCCGTGTCTAGGGTGGCATCGAGGAGATCATTTTCTAGGGCAACGGTAGCAACTATCCGTTGGCCCTCCGTACGCAGGTCTTCTAATGGTTTCGAGGGTTTGTGGCCGTCTGTGCATCCCCTCGAACTGGATGCTGGCTTTGCTCGTTTCCCGACTTTTTCCGACAACATTCTTTTGTTCTTAGTCCTTTGCGCCCGCAATCTCAACAAAATATCAACGTCTCGTTACGACAGCTCCGAGCGAAATGACCACCTTGTCCGCGTTCTGCTGGTGTATTTCTTTCAGCTCAATAAGCCGCGCTGTTGCTTCTGCAGATAAGGCCAATTCACTTACAAACGATGTGAGCCGCCTCCGTAGTTCTTCCATAGAACCTTCGGTTTCCAATCCAAATTCTTTTACGTACTCTAGGAGTGCGTCCTTTCGTAGTGTATAAATCCAGGAAGTCTTTACCATGGTGCTAGTTTTCTCTCGGCTTGGGTTGTACAAAACTAGTATAGCGCACAATAGATGTTCCGAATTCTTCTGTTTTTCTATTTAGCAAGGTCCCTGCTCGGGCGCCACTGTAACGAAGTTTCCCCGGTCGTCCGGTTTTATAGCTAGGGTAGCTCGCCAGCTGTCCAAGGTTCGGTTACAGAAAAAGATTTGTTTGTTTAGGACCTTGTCTGTATTGTGCTTATCTAAGTGGTACAATGTTGGTGTTCTTTTACTTATGCTACTTGCTAACCAGCCGGAGAGGTCCTACGGCGAACGGAATCTGGGGTAATGCAAGGTGGACGTTGGCGTCTCGTGGTCTCAGTTCTAGTCTTTGTACAATTCCGTGGCAAGACTGTTCGGCAACACGAAATGCCCGAAGAGCTGTCCGGAGACCCGCAGTGCTATCACTCAGATGGTAGTTGTCGATTTTGGAGAAAACGATGACGACTGGATTCTTGGCTGACTCGAACAATTGTTTGATTGAGTGGCAAGGCTGTCCGGAGACTCGTAGTGCCAGCAAGGCTGTTCGAAGACACGCAATGCTTTCAACCAACCAATTGGCTATCGCGTTTAGGATCAAGTTCCCGAGAACCGGCGTTGACTCGAACAATTGTTTAACTGATTGGCAAGGCTGTCCGAAGACTCTTAATGCCAGCAAGGCTGTCCGTAGACCCGCAATGCTTTCAACCAATCAATTGGTTATCGCGTTTAAGATCACGTTACCGAGAACCGGCGTTGACTCGAACAATTGTTTAACTGATTGGCAAAGCTGTCCGGAGACCCGTAATGCCAGCAAGACTGTCCGAAGACCCGAAATGCTCTCAATTAATCAATTGGTTACCGCGTGTAAAACTTTCCGTTGTTCGGAAACACTTTGAAATAAACCTCGCGTTGTAAATGTACCACGAACGAAACTCGCTTTTCCACTCTTGGTTAACGTCGATTGTCAAAAGAATAACTCTGTCCGTTGTCTTTGCGTTACTTACCCAGGCTGCGAATTTCTATGACACGTCCGTTGATCTTGATCGTACTTCAGCAACTGAACTCATCGTCGTCTGCTGAGTTCGGTCATGGCTCTGTTCCACGTGTTCGTTCGTTCACTCGTGGAGTTTCAATTCCTTGTTGTTTCTGCTTGTTTCTCTCTTTGCTTTTGGTGTTCGCTTGCTCTCCCGTTTCTTTGGTGTTCCTTCGCTCTCGCTGTTGTTCCGCCGAAACACAGACAGGGTGATTGCTTAATTAAACTGAAAACTTAATTACAACTTATCTTAATTACTATTATTATAATATTATTAAATTACACTTTATATGTATATAAAATTAATACTTCATTGTAATTAAAACAAAAATAGAAAAATTAACACTTCATTGTAAATAAAAATATAAAGATAAATACAAATATTATATAATATGAGATTAAGAGATGTCTGCGGTATTGAACATGTGGCGGGCAAATTGGTGGCGTCAATTTGGTTCGTCACATCTCCCTCCTACTCCTACGTGGAACCAGTGTATACCAGGGCGAGCTTATGCCTTCTTTGTTTGTTCGTGCGCATATTGCTTCTACTGGTTGGCGTGATAGGGTATCCGCGACGACGTTATGTTTCCCTCGACGATACTGGACCTCGTAAGTAAATTGCTGCAACTCAAGGGCCCATCGAGCGATTCGGCCGGAGGGACTTTCTATCGAGTTCAGCCATTTCAAGGAAAGATGGTCGGTAATGATGGTGAAGAAGTATCCCTCGATGTATGGTCGCATTTTCCTCACCGCCCATACCACTGCCAAACACTCCTTTTCTGTAGTTGAGTAGTTCTTTTCAGCGCCATTGAGGTGACGGCTAGCGTAGGCGATGACTCTTTCTTGGCCATCTATGATTTGGGTCAGAACTGCTCCCAGGCCGTAATCACAAGCGTCGGTTTGGAGTTGAAACTGCTGGCTGAAATCAGGACAAGACAATACTAGGGCTTCCGTGAGCCGTCGCTTCAGGTCTTCGAATGCTTCCTGTTGTTCTTGGTTCCACTTAAAGTGTTTCCCTTTCTTGAGTAGTTGGGTCAGAGGGTGTGTTACTCTGGCAAAATCTGACACAAACCGCCTATACCATGAAGCGACCCCAAGAAATCTCCTCAATTCTCGCACGTTTTGTGGTGGTTGCAGTTCTCAGATCGCTGCTACCTTATCCGGATCCGTGTGGATGCCTTCTTCGCTGATTTCGTGGCCTAGGTATTTAATTTTCCTTTTAAAGAACTCACATTTCTCAGTAATTATGCGAAGATTTGCCTTCTTTAGCCGTGCGAGAACTTTCTTTAAGTTTTCCATGTGAGCTTCGAGCGTGTTCCCTGTGACAACGATGTCATCAAGATATGCGAACGCCACCGGTTCCATATCTGGGCCAATTACCGTGTTTTAAGGCTCGTTGAAAAGTGGCCGGTGCTGAATGAAGACCAAATGGCATTACCTTCCATTGGAATAAGCCACGTCCTAGGACAGTAAAGGCTGTGTAAGTCCTGCTGGATTCTTCCATCGGAATCTGCCAGTATCCATTCCGTAGATCTATACTGCTCACATACTTCGCGTCTCTCAGTCGTTCCAAAATGTGGTTTATCCTGGGTAGCGGATATGCATCTGGAACTGAGCGCGCGTTGAGTTGCCTGTAGTCGACACACAAGCGCTATTTTCCAGTTTTCTTTTTCACTAGTACGATCGGCGCGCTATGTGGACTTCGCGACGGCTTTATACAACCCTTCTGCAACAAATCATTGATTTCTTCGTCGATAATCTGTTGCATCGCCGGGTTCTTCGGGAAGTAACGCTGCTTTATGGGACGTTCATCGCGCATGGTTATGCGGTTTGCGGCTATGTCTGTTGGGCCGTTCAGATCCTCGAATCCTTTCAACTCAGTTAACAAGAATGCATCGATACGCTCTTGTTCCGTTAATTTCTTGGTTGTGCGTTTGCAAATTGCGCGTTCTGTTTCGCGGTCGGTTTCTTGAATGTGGATAACTCGATCAGCGCACTTTATCTCGGTACCGATGCGAGCCAAGAAATCGAATCCTAAGATTAGGTCGTCAACTACCTCTGGCATGATCAACAGGGTGAGCTCATAGCTCCTGGTGCCGAAAGATACGCGGGTTCTGAGTTCCTCTGTGATTACTTGCACTTCGCCGTTCGCCATACACATCCGTATTTCAACTTTCTGTATACTGGGTGAAATTCTTAGTTTATGGGCGTAGTAGCTGCTGATGAAGCTCCGTGTTGCACCCGTGTCTAGGGTGGCATCGAGGAGATCATTTTCTAGGGCAACGGTAGCAACTATCCGTTGGCCCTCCGTACGCAGGTCTTCTAATGGTTTCGAGGGTTTGTGGCCGTCTGTGCATCCCCTCGAACTGGATGCTGGCTTTGCTCGTTTCCCGACTTTTTCCGACAACATTCTTTTGTTCTTAGTCCTTTGCGCCCGCAATCTCAACAAAATATCAACGTCTCGTTACGACAGCTCCGAGCGAAATGACCACCTTGTCCGCGTTCTGCTGGTGTATTTCTTTCAGCTCAATAAGCCGCGCTGTTGCTTCTGCAGATAAGGCCAATTCACTTACAAACGATGTGAGCCGCCTCCGTAGTTCTTCCATAGAACCTTCGGTTTCCAATCCAAATTCTTTTACGTACTCTAGGAGTGCGTCCTTTCGTAGTGTATAAATCCAGGAAGTCTTTACCATGGTGCTAGTTTTCTCTCGGCTTGGGTTGTACAAAACTAGTATAGCGCACAATAGATGTTCCGAATTCTTCTGTTTTTCTATTTAGCAAGGTCCCTGCTCGGGCGCCACTGTAACGAAGTTTCCCCGGTCGTCCGGGTTTATAGCTGGGGTAGCTCGCCAGCTGTCCAAGGTTCGGTTACAGAAAAAGATTTGTTTGTTTAGGACCTTGTCTGTATTGTGCTTATCTAAGTGGTACAATGTTGGTGTTCTTTTACTTATGCTACTTGCTAACCAGCCGGAGAGGTCCTACGGCGAACGGAATCTGGGGTAATGCAAGGTGGACGTTGGCGTCTCGTGGTCTCAGTCCTAGTCTTTGTACAATTCCGTGGCAAGACTGTTCGGCAACACGAAATGCCCGAAGAGCTGTCCGGAGACCCGCAGTGCTATCACTCAGATGGTAGTTGTCGATTTTGGAGAAAACGATGACGACTGGATTCTTGGCTGACTCGAACAATTGTTTGATTGAGTGGCAAGGCTGTCCGGAGACTCGTAGTGCCAGCAAGGCTGTTCGAAGACACGCAATGGTTTCAACCAACCAATTGGCTATCGCGTTTAGGATCAAGTTCCCGAGAACCGGCGTTGACTCGAACAATTGTTTAACTGATTGGCAAAGCTGTCCGAAGACTCGTAACGCCAGCAAGGCTGTCCGTAGACCCGCAATGCTTTCAACCAATCAATTGGTTATCGCGTTTAAGATCACGTTACCGAGAACCGGCGTTGACTCGAACAATTGTTTAACTGATTGGCAAAGCTGTCCGGAGACCCGTAATGCCAGCAAGACTGTCCGAAGACCCGAAATGCTCTCAATTAATCAATTGGTTACCGCGTGTAAAACTTTCCGTTGTTCGGAAACACTTTGAAATAAACCTCGCGTTGTAAATGTACCACGAACGAAACTCACTTTTCCACTCTTGGTTAACGTCGATTGTCAAAAGAATAACTCTGTCCGTTGTCTTTGCGTTACTTACGCAGGCTGCGAATTTCTATGACACGTCCGTTGATCTTAATCGTACTTCAGCAACTGAACTCATCGTCGTCTGCTGAGTTCGGCCATGGCTCTGTTCCATGTGTTCGTTCGTTCACTCGTGGAGTTTCAATTCCTTGTTGTTTCTGCTTGTTTCTCTCTTTGCTTTTGGTGTTCGCTTGCTCTCCCGTTTCTTTGGTGTTTCTTCGCTCTCGCTTTTGTTCCGCCGAAACACAGACAGGGTGATTGCTTAATTAAACTTAAAACTAAATTACAACTAATCTTAATTACTATTATAATAATATTATTAAATTACACTTTATATGTATATAAAATTAATACTTCATTGTAATTAAAACAAAAATAGAAAAATTAACACTTCATTGTAAATTAAAATATAAAGATAAATAAAAATATTATATAATAAGAGATTAAGAGATGTCTTCGGTATTGAACATGTGGCGGGCAAATTGGTGGCGTCAATTTGGTTCGTCACAACTTTGTTCAACAAAAAACATAACTTGGACAAACGTTGTATACAGTTCGAAAGGTCACTATATCAGCTACCTATTCCTGAAAAGTCTAGCCGTGAACAGGCAAGGTTGTGGCGTCAGTGTCCCAAGGCAACGAATGAAACTCCTTGTTGTAGGATTGTAATTATTTTATTTTGTAATTATTTTATATTACTTTATTTTTGTATTACGTTAGTTTGTATTTATACTTTATATTTAACACTTTTACTTGTAACGCTTAACACTCCTTTTATACTGTTGTAGTGTCTTCGGGTGGTCTTTTCTCGATTTCAATTGTCCTCGGGACAATTAATAAAACTCCTTGTTTAGTAATTTTAATTGCTTCACTTTTATCTTTATTTGTTCACTTATCGTTTTTCTACTTTTATTCTTACACGTACTTTACACTAACTTAATTTTTATGTGCGCATTACTTAATCGCTCAGTAAATACTACGTTACATTCTTTCTTAACACTATTTTACCGCGACTTTATACGCGTATCTAAAGGCGACCTCGTCGTTTGGATATATTTTCAAGACTCCCCATGGAATCTTTTTCTGGTTTCCACTCTGGCTTGGTCGACGCACCCGTCGACCGCACCAAAGTGGGTCGGTGTTGGCGCGTGTCGCAATTTCCATTCTTTCGCAATATTAAAATTGTAAAGTTCGCAGAATCAATACGCGGAAGAAAATCGTTCTCAATTTAATTCTTCCGCGTGTGGATTCTGATCGTTCGTTATTTTAAGTCAAGCGTTTTTATGGTTTGGAAGCTTGCTACTGAAAGCTAGCTTCCACAATCCATTCAAGTACGCTGTGGTTTTTATGGTTTGGAAGCTAGCTATTGAACGCTAGCTTCCACAATCCATTCCATACGACGTGTTCTGGTTGCTAACTTGGCTTTTGAATTTACTTTAAACGAAGCTTTTGGCTTACCACGCAAAGTGCTGTGGTTGCATTAATAACGTGAACTTGGCCTTGACTCACTCGCGGAGTAGTATTATAAAACGATAATACTGGCCTTGAAAGTTCTTATCTCCCGGAACTGGAAATTGCGATCGCGACATACAACATCCCTCCACCCTCGGGGAAGAAAAATTTAGTATCGTACAAAACGATATTAAATTTTTCTTGTACATTTGTGGTTTGTTGAATTGTGGGTGGTTACGTTTATGTTAATTTTTGCTTATTGTCTACTTATGTATGTTAGTGTATTTAATTCTCTGAATATGTGCGATGTCAATATTAATTAGTTATTAATAATAATTACAACAACTAAATTACAATTAATTATTAATAAAAATTGCAATGAACTGATTACAATAATAATACAATAATATGACCGGTGACCTTCTTTGGTGTCCTTCTTCGTGTAGGTTTAGGATGGTTTTGATGTTGATGTTCTTGTTGTTGTTGATGGTGGGTTTGATGCTTGCTTTTGATGTTGATGTACACCTTGAAGCTGATGTACACGTTGCTGATGCTTCCGATTTTGCCGTTGATGTACACACCGCTGTATTAACGTCTTCTTCTGGATTTCTTGTGGGGAATGCTGCTGCTGGGTTGGTTGCTGTGTTGTAGGGACTATACGTGGAACGGTCGTTGTTAATTTTCGACCTTAATATTCGGTTGTTCGTTGGTGATAGTTTCGGTTGTTCCACAATTGGGATCAATTGTTGTTTGCTTGAGCTGTAGTGGATGGTGAGATGTTGCCGGAAGCATCGTTTTGACGTCTTGCTTCGTCATCTTCAACATCTCCCTTGTCGACAGTGACGATGTGTTTCAAATTGTTATCTCTTAAGGTACTGTTGTAGAGTGTGATTTGTGTCACGGGATGATGTACCATAAATTTATATGGCGAACTGTGAATGACCGCATTAGTAGTTGTCTGCTAGCTGTTTCATCGCCGCGACGCTACGCTTAACGTAAGTTTCGTCTGAGGTTGATCTGCTAGGTTGTTAGGCCGCTAGGCTGCCATCATGATTCATGAGGATTTCGCATTTGCGCAGACACTGGAAATTAGCTGCTGCAGATGGATTAGGTCTCTATTTCGTTGATTTTGGTCTCCATGTGACCTCAAGGCACTGTGCATTTGTCACCGCTATCACTCGACAATATTGATGTTCACCTGTTGCTGCTGTCGGATCTCTTTGAAGGTAGTTTCGTGTTTTTGTCGAATGTTGTTGCATTGATGCGATTGATTGTTGCAACAATTCCATCTTTGGTTGCTATGGTTGTTGTCGCTGCGCTGATCAGCTGTTCCAGCTACCCTTCCCCCTTCTAGTTGGTTGGGCGCTAATTGTCGCCCTGCTGTCAAAGTTCTGCTGTGTGTTGTTGCACGTTTGCTGTTGTGATGGGTGTACATCGGCACTCAGGTCAGCTTCTCTGCATGCTGGATTCTTTGTCATCACACTTAATTTAACTTATTATCAATTTTATGTATTTCAGTTTTCTCTTACAATACTTTATTTTATTATTATTTTTTTTTTTTTAAAAGAATTGAAATTTTATTCGTATGTAACTTTAAGTTTAATTTAATTAATTAGTTAATTTTAAATTAAGTTTAATCAATTAACAATATTTTAATTAATTCAAAACAAGTATTAATCCTTTCAATAAATATCTATTTTATTCTATTTGTATACAATTCGTTAGGTTATTAATTATAAATGTTAACTTCGAAAGTGTTTAAAAATTCCTACAATTATTTAGGTATATTTCCTTGTACTTTAACATGTACGATTTTATATCTATTTTTCTTTCTACCGTTATTATAATTGTATTCTTTCTATTTCATTTTACTGTAAGATTTTCTTTTTCCATTTTAATCAATTTAAGTAAATTTCTTTCTTTTCTTTTCTTATTCCCTTTTTCATTAGTTTTTCCATCAGTTTCTATTAATGGTTCCTTAGTTCTATATATAAAAATGAAATATAGTATATATGTAACATAGGTTAAAAAAAAATTAGTCTTCCTCTTATTATTTTTTTTCTTTGTTTCGCCCGTTTTAGTTTAGTTGTTTTGAATTTGTTCACCTTTGGCGCTTTTATTGCTTTTTCCCTTTTTGGCGTGTGCTAAAATTTTGATTTGCTGCTTTTGTTGTTTTTTTTTTTTTTGGTTTTTTTTTTTTCATTAGCTGTTTTAAAACTGACACTGCATTCCGCTCGTGTTCAGTTGTTCTACTTTTGCACCTGCTTTGTTGCAGTGCTTGCGTTAATCGTTCAATTTTTAGCTTTTGTTGTGTTTGTTATTAACGCAATATCATTAATATTTTACATGGAATCTTAATGAAGTACATTTTCTTGGACCGTACATTATATTACCTATTTTGTAATAACTTTATTTTATAGCTTTAAGACGAATTTGTTTATGTATTATTATAATTAAAATTACTCATTATTAATATCTAGGATTAGAAGAATACTTTACCAGATTTTCAGGTAATTATTTTCTGTCCAATATTTATTTATCTTTTATTCCTATGTCTACATTTAGGTACAGATATAATTTTTTAATTGTGGTTATGCATAAACTAAGTCTTTATGCATAGATTTCATGTGCATTTATTTCTATAATAAATGCAAATGCAATAATCATGACTGTTTAAAACGAAACAGCTAATTTTCATGTACCGTATGTTATCCCACATTTATATGCAATTTCCCAAGAATGCATCGCTTTAACATTCCATGGTCTTATAAAAACTCTCTCTTCTATTTTATCCTTTTAGATAATATGTCATAATTCCCAATTAGTGTGCGTAGGGTATATGCCCCACGCGTGAGCTAATTCTGCAGAAATATCACTATGCTTGCAATTATCAATTTTGTAATACACTGAATAATTTAAAATTTTTCGTTTTTAATTCATATTACAGCTATTTATTAATATTTCAAAAAGTACAATGTATTTGTTTTTGATTGTAGATTTTAAATTGTTGGATGCTATGTCCTTAACTTTGTTGTGTTATTGCATTCTGTTGTTTTCCGGCATATTTTATCCCTATCTTACTTATAGTTTATTATTCGTATCTATTTTTTCTATCCTATTGTAAATAACTTTACTCCTAATCCTAATAAGGTTGTATTGTGATTAGTTTAATGTTAATTTGTGACTACTTCATTTAATTCCTTAATCTATTAATTTATTTTCTTAGTTTAAGTTGCTATGATGGATTTATATTTAATTGTCTAGTTAATCCTACCTACCTATTTAGTTGTTATTATATAACTTAAGTAAATTATTATGGAAAGGTTTTTCCTTTCCCTTTATTTTTAAGACTGTCGTAATTGGAGTTTTAATCTTCGCTACCTCATATGGGCCTATCCATATTGGAGAAAACTTATTTTTCCTAGCCTGATTCTTAATTAATACCTTATCTCCTACTTTAAATTCTACTAAATTTAACTTATTATCATAATGATTTTTGGCTACCCTTTTAGCCATTTCCTGATTTTTCCTCACTATTTCGTGAGCTCTTTGAACTTGGAATTTCAAAACTTTATTCGGATCTTCGGCATTATATACCGGACTACACTTCCTTTTTAAGTTAGTCGGCAACTCTGTATCGAATCCGAATAAAGTGCGGAAAGGTGTTTGCTTAGTTGTAATGTGGGGTGTGTGGTTATGAACATGCATCGCTGCAGTTAACCATTGATCCCAATTCGACCCGTCTTCTTTAGCAAAACTTCGCAAGTATTCCGCTAACGGTCTGTGGCTTCTCTCTAATGAGCCATTAGCTTGCGGATGATATGGTGTTATATGTAATTTTTTAATTCCTAACAATGTATGTATCTGAGAACAATTTCGAAATGAAATTTGTTCCGTTATCGGTAATTAGAATCCTCGGAATTCCGTAACGCGTAATTACTTCGTCATAAAAGGCTCTGGCGACAGTACTTGCTTCCGCGTCTGGGATAGCTGTACATGCCATAAATTTTGAAAAATCATCCTGAAAAGTTAAAATATATTTGTTACCAGACACAGTTTCTGGTAGAATACCTACTATGTCCATGTAAACTTTATCAAATGGCCTCATGGGTGTATCTGTTAACACCATGGGCATTTTTGTTAACTTCGAACTTTTGTTCGCTTGGCACTTTAGACAGTTTTTAACATACTCTTTGATTTGCCTTTGCATCCCTGGCCACCTATATTGTTGTCGGATTCTTAAATATGTTTTTACCGCTCCCTGGTGACCTCCTAAGGGTGTATTATGGAAATCTTTGATCACTGTCTCTATTTGTCTTGGATTTTCTAATAAAATGGTGTTTTCTTTTTGAGGTATGCCTGAAGTATCAGGTTCTACAGGCGTCGGACTTGTTTCGTCACTAACTCGTTTCGTCACTAACTCCTTGGGTTTTTATTTCTATTTCTTTTGTCCTAGAGCGTGTCTGGACTGCTGTTACTACATTTCGATTTTGTGGAATTCTACTCAACGCGTCTGCGTTCAAATTTTTCTTGCCTGGCTTATATATGATTTCGAAATCATACTCTGACAACTTGTGTCTGAATCTTGCCAGTCTAGAAGTTTGATCCTTTAAATTCGCTATTCCCTTTAACGGTTGGTGATCAGTAAATATTTTAAAATGTCTGCCTAAGAGATATGCCCTGAAATTTTTTGTCGCCCAGACTATTGCTAAAAATTCCTTTTCTATTGTGGAATATCTCTTCTCCGTGTCGCTCAGCGCTCGGCTAGCAAACGCTATGGGTCTATCTCCGCCTACTTCCCCTTGCGACAGTACTGCGCCCAACGCTTCGTTACTTGCTCGTTACTTGGTCGTTAACAGAAATTCTTTTGAAAAATCTGGATATGCCAACACTGGCGGTGACATGACTGCTTCTTTTAATCGTTCAAATGCTTGCTGACAGCCTTCTGTCCAGATAAATTTTGCGTCTTTCCGTAGTAATTTGTTGATAGGTAGCGCTATCTTAGCTGTGTTTTCAATAAATTTCCTGTAGTAATTTATTAGTCCAAGAAATGCTTGTACCTCTTTTCTGTTTCTCGGTAATCCTATGTTCTTTACACATTCTACCTTGTAGGGGTCTGGTGAAGCCCCATTTTCCGAGCATTTGTGTCCTAAATAAACTATTTCCTTTCTCAAAAATTTGCATTTCTCTGTATTTAGTTTTAAGTTATGTTCACGTAACTTCTGTAGTACTGAACATAACCTCTCTTCGTGTTGTTTTAGATTTCTACCATATATAACTATGTCATCTAAATAAACAAAACAGTCTATCCCTTGTAGACCTGTTAGGATATGATTCATTATCCTTTGGAATGTTGCTGGGGCACCTGTTAGCCCGAATGGCATTCGATTGAATTCGAAATGCCCTAGTCCCGTACTAAATGCTGTTTTCTCCTTGTCCCTTTCATCGACTAAAACTTGGTGATATCCACTTGCCAAATCTAGCGTTGTGAAATATCTGCTGTGGCCTAATTGCTCTAAGATTTCGTCAATACGAGGAATGGGAAAGACTTGTTTAATTGTTGCTTCATTGAGCTTCCTGTAATCTATTACAAGTCTCCATTTTTTCTCCCCGTCCTTGCCACTTTTCTTGGGCACTAAAAGCAACGGCGAGTTCCACGGTGATGTGCTATGTGTGATTATGCCATCATCTAAAAGTTTGTTCACTTGCTTATTTATTTCCTCCCTATATATTTGAGGTAATCTGTATTGTTTTCTGTTTATGGGCGGCTGATCTGCGCCTGTTGGAATTTCGTGTTTCAATACACTTGTTTATTTATTTATTTATTTAAAAATTAAAACTAAGCCATAGGCTTTATAGTTTACATAACATTTTGGTAAATAATAAATAAATGATTAAATACATAGCAAAGTAAATATATTACTGTTGATTTTTTAGGAATTGAAGAATTTTGATTCTTGTTAAATGAATTGAATCAGAGAAGGTGATGTTGCTATTAACATAGTTGAAGTCGGCACAAGCATTCCTAAGTGGTTCGTGCTGGAGATAGTTTGATCGACAGAAACTCAGTTGTAGAAATTGAGGTCTTCTGGCTACACGGCGAGCTACATTAATATTGATGTTAGACAGAAGATAAGGATTGTCAATATGGCCATAAAGTAGCTTCAGCACAAAAATTGCATTCAACATAATTCTCCGATGAGCTAAAGACGGAAGATTAATGAGTTCCAATCGATAATTATAAGATGGTAAGTTCTGCAAATCGTTCCGGTAGATATTTCGTAAGCAAAAGAGTAGAAATTGCTTTTGAACTGACTCGATTTGAGAAATATAACAGTTGTAGTTAGGACACCACACAGGTGAGGCGTATTCCAATATAGGACGAACCAAAGAGGTATATAGAATCCGCGTTACTTGTGGCTCCATAAATTCTTTGGCCCACCGTTTAATGAATCCCAAAATGCTATAAGCCTTATTAGTTATGCGGTTGATGTGTATATGAAATCTGAGTTTTTGGTCCATAGTAATACCAAGATCATCCATATGCTCAAGAGAATCCAAATAGTGGCCTCCAATAGAATAGTTGACATTAATGTGGGCCGCACGATAGAAAGACATTTGCTTGCATTTGGAAAGATTCAGCTTCATACAGTTAAAATTACACCACATGACTAAGTTGTCCAGGTCATTTTGAAGCAATAACGTATCCGTTTTATTTTTGAATGAAAGAAAAATTTTTAGATCATCAGCGAACATCAGCGTGTTACTGTTATGTATAACCGTGGGTAGGTCGTCAATGAAAATTAAGAATAATAAAGGTCCTAAGTGGCTACCTTGAGGGACACCGGAAGTAACAGGAATTGCTCTTGATTTTCTATTGTTTAGGAACACCATCTGCGTGCGACCTTGAAGGTAGGAGGCAATCCATTTTAACAAATTTTGTGGAAATCCGAACAATTTCAGCTTTAACAGTAGTAGCTTATGATTCACAACATCAAAGGCCTTAGCAAAATCCGTGTAGATAACATCCGTTTGATTGCCATATTTGAAATTATTAATTGTACGGAAGACGAAGTTCAATAGATTTGTAGTAGTTGACATACCCGGGCGAAAACCATGTTGAGCAGGAGATAAAGCTGCATTCACTTGACGCGCAATTTGGTGAGTTATTATCTTTTCGAATAGTTTGGGCAGAGCACTTAACTTGGCAATACCTCGATAATGGGTTATATTTGATCTATTACCAGATTTATGCAAAGGAATGATGTATGAGGTCTTCCATGCGGCTGGGAAGTAACCGGTGCGTATGGATTGATCAAATATTGCTGTAATCGGAATTACCAATTCGCTTGCACAGTGTTTTAGGATGCAAGAAGGTAGATTATCTGGACCAGGGTTATAGGTACTCTTAAGATCCATCAGAAATTCGAGAACGACATTTTCATCAATAATTGGTTGATCAATGTTCCCACAACTTATGGAGTATGGATAGAATTCAGAATCAAACTCCAATTGGGAATAAGTTGAGCTAAAGAATTTCGCAAACAATTCGCATATTGAATCTGCATCGCTAGCTTGGTTATCTTCAAATTTCATCACGGTTGGAAGTATATCGCTCCTCCGCTTAGAATTTATAAAGCTCCAAAAGTAGTTAGGATCAGATTTTAGTTTAAGTTTCATTCTTAATAGATAGTTATTGTACGACTGCTTGCAAGCTATCTGATATCTATTTCGTATTGACGCATATTTAACAAAGCTGTCCGTTGTATGAAGATTACAGTGAATTTTATAAAATTTTGATTTTAGATTCCTTAGGGTGCGAACCTCCTTGGAAAACCAAGTTGGATATAAGATGCTAGATACCTTTCGTTTCTCTACCGATAGTTTGAAACCGTCGTGAAGAATTTGGTTGAACTGAGCAACAGCATAATCCAGGCACGATTTGGTAGATGTCACGCTAAGTGATGATGCAAAGCTCCAGCTTACACCCCTTAAATAATTTTTCAGGTATACATAATTAGTCTTTTTGAAATAAAAGACAGTTTGTTGCACCATCAAGTTTCCAGGAGGTGGTAGATGCTTATTACAATTTTTAACACATAAATTCAATTCCAAGGCTGGATGATGAAAATCTTCAGGTAACAGGAGAGGGGTCGAACGATGTACTTCAACAATGTCCTTATCGTCAGTAAATATTAAGTCCAGCATACGGTTATTTGGGTTTCGAATATTATTTATCTGATATAAACCAGTAGAGGATAAGTTGTTCAAGAAATCAAAATTCGCGAAACCATATGTTGACGGTAATAAGACAGCCGGGTCATCAGTACTTTCCCAAAAGACACGAGGTATATTAAAGTCTCCCAATACAAGTAAACGATCATCAGGTAACATTCTGTTTACTAGTGAAGATATGCAATACGAGTGCAAGTTATAAGTCGTTTCACTAGAATTCGGTGGGATATAGGAGCAGGTGATATAGAAGGATAATAGCTCAGATTTAACATACACACAACAGAACTCGATCTCCGAGTCTATATCAAAGTGCACTTCCTCTGAGAAATACGACGATTTAACAGCAATTAAAACACCTCCACCTCTTGACAATTGTGTTGAACAAGAATTTCTGTCCTTCCGAAATACAACAAATTGGTTAGAGAATATTTCCAGATTTTGTACATCAGCTTTAAGCCATGTTTCTGTAAATGCAACAATTTCATAATCCAGACCAAAACTCATAGTATGAATATCTTTTAATTTAGTATTAATGCCACGTACGTTTTGATAAAAAATATTCAAATTATTGGTTAGAAACGAGTGGCTTAGTTTTTTGATGAAATGTTTTTATGTAGGTTACCATTATATCGTGGCAATGAGGTATTTCTTCTAGGTTCGAATAAATGAACAACGGCATTATCTGGCCAGAAGTTAGAATTAAGTACTTGACTTGCTAAGTGATCCGGTAAGTAAATTCTAAATGAAGATATAGTTCTCGGGTTATTAAATTTGTATTTAACAACAGATATACTCGTATCATTGAAGCCTAGCTTTGAAGTGATGTAGTTACGAATATCTTCAATTGTAGTATCAGCAGCAAATCGGGAGGCAAAGATAGATTTTCTCGGCTGAATCACTACAAGCTTCTTAACCGGTTCAATACCCTGAGCAGAGGTCCCAGCCTGTACGTTTAGTAGGCCATTATCTATTGGCCCCGATGGAGAACTACTAGATCCGCCAACAGAATTGAGTAGCGTTTCCGTGGTTATTGTCCTGGAAGCATTCGCACTGTCAGCCGGGCCATGCACAGCAATAGCATCTCGCGATTCTGTCTCAGAAGAGATCGAGGGAGTCAATAAATTAGGGAGTGTATCACCAGGTATGACAGGGCTCAGAAGATTAATCAACTGAGTAGGTTGAGTTAATAATGGTGGCAACGGCTTAGCCAAAGCGGGAGGAATTGGCAAGGGATTGTTATCCGCGCACTCTCGAGCATTGCATAGAGCCACCTGTGAGCGAGTTCGTTTCCGTTTAGGCGAAGCATCATCAATAAGTTTAAAGTTTTTAAAAAGTTGTTCGTATTTTACAAGCTTAGAACGAATTGCGGAGAAATCTTTATCAATGTCTTGAAAATTCAAACGTGCTTGGCGTAATAATTTTATTATGTCAACTTCAATTGATCGACACTGCCGACAAGACCAGCGTAAACCACCGTCAACGCCAATCATATCAGCTATTTTGCCCGTTAACCCCGCACATTTAACGTGAAGTTCCGCATCACACATCCAGCAGAACACGAAGCGTTCAGAATCACCCCGTATTTTGCAGCCTTTCAAGTTACACGCCATTGTATATTTATATTGCGAAAAAAAATACTTTCGCGTAATAATCCACGAACTTAAAAAGTTATTAGTACTTCAGTTCTTTCGTGTTATAAAAAAAATTTAATTTTAATGATTGGATATAGATTTTAGTATTATAGATTTTAGTTTTATAGTTTATAACTTTATACTCAAATCAAAATAGTTGGTGAAAAAGTAATAGGTTGTGAATACCCTGAATCAACAACACAAGTAATTGCAGTTTGACATGCACTAGACACTCTCAGAGCGCGAAGAAACAGCACTTTTATCAAAACTTCACTCTCAGCGCGCACTTTTAGCAACAGCTTCGCTACCAAACCGGTTTAGAGAATAATATTTTATGCAAATTATTGTTTTAAATGTAATTCGTTATATTATGCAAATAAAGATTTAGTCTTCAAAAAATCAATGATCGACCGCGAAGAATCACAAAATTTATAAAAAACCAATAGAAACAGTTTTGAAGAAAATTTAACAATAAATTGCACAATAATACAGAAATTTTTAGGAGCAAAACCAAAACACGACCGTTTGTTATGCGAACACTGCGAAACACTTGTAAAGGAGAGTTCGTCTCCGTCTAATGGGAAGACGTCATGAAAAGATTTTACTATTTCCTCTATTGAATTCTTTTCTTCAATATTTAAATTTTTATCTAACTCAATTTCATTGAGCAATGCATTTATTCTCCTTTTGGCATCTATTCTGCCTATACTATTAATTGACGTAGTACTTTGTATTGTGTATTCGTCGGAATTTGTGAATTTTGCTTTAAATTCGCTGTTTATCTCGTAATCATACTCCGTTGTATTTAATATGGGAGCATAAACAGTATTATCTTTCACATTTACTAATGTGTCTGCTATATAGATTCCTGGATCTATTTCTTCTTTATGAATTACAACATTCTTAAATTTCGTACGTAGTTTTAATGGTACTATCGTAATCGTTCTTGCGTTAACTGGTATGTAATATTGTCTACTTTTCTCTTCAATCTGCTCGATAGGTTTTATTGGTAATTCCAAAATAACCTCTCTCTTCTCATTGAAGAGTGTTAAAATCTTTTCCATTGCATTTATAATGGAGTTGTTCCACAAATTATCTCTTCCTAATATGCCGTCTGCCGGTACTCCTTGTTTAAGTGACACAACGTGTAGCGTTAAACGTAAGGACTGTACCTCATTATGACATATAGTAGTTGATCCTTCTGTGGTCACACAACCTCCAAATGCTCCGCTCAAGTCTTTCCTATTTGACTTGTTTATTCTTGTGCTATCCCTTATTGCACTTTTCTTTATCAGGCTCGTATCTGCTCCTGTATCTACCAGTAAGATGAGTTTTCCATTTATAGCCTCTTCGCAAGGTAATTCAATGAACACGTCATTTAGCTTGGTTTGAGTGCAGTTAGATACCCCTGTTTCTACATTTCTATTTTTATTGTTACTTGCTAACTTATTCATTGAGCAAGGTATTTTTGGATTTAAATTTTCATTTTTCTCTCCAACTTTGAGTGGCATTTCCGAATCAACTGTTTCTAAAATTGTATGATTTCTCTCTGTGACATTGCTTTTACTATTATCAGTCTTCTTCAACTTGATATTAATTTTTAAGTCTTTTGAAGTTGGTAACGTTTCAACTATCTCTTCCGATGTCGGACTTACGGTTACCACTTTATTTTTTAAAGTTGGTAACGTGTCCATAATCGGTTCGGATGTATGAACTACTGTTACTCCTTCATTTGGCCTTAAGTTACTAATATTTTTGGGTTACCAGATTATTGGCCTGTTCTGGGCCCTTGATAGTTTCCCGGACGATTATTTTGCAACGTTTCCCAGTTTCTTTTTGCCTCGCAATTTTTTATCATATGACCTGGTCTATTGCACCAATGACATATCGTTTGGCTCACTCTGTTTGGCGGGTTCATAGGAGTCTGATTCCTTTGCAAACCGTTGACTGTATTCGGATTAATGTTTATTGCCATTCTTTGGTTCCCGTTTTGTTGAAATTGGTTTTGATTCCAATTTTGGTGGGTTTGGTTTGGCTGCCAGTTTTGTTGTACCTGGTTTGATTGCCAGTTCTGTTGTATTCGGTTTGATTGTCCGTTTGGCTGGATTGGATTCCCTTGTTGATATCCTTGATTTCGATAATTATTCCCTTGGTATGTGTTCCTTGTCATCGTTTTCTGGCCTCCCTTTTGGTCACACCTCCAGTTTGGCTCGTGTCCATATTTTGAACACTTGTGGCAATATGGCGTGTTTTTGCGAGTTAAGCAATCATCCCTAGTATGGCCTCGCTTGTTGCAAAAAGAGCATATTATTCTCTCGGTCACTCCTTGTGGAGGGTTTTGTGTCCTGGGTGGTTGCCGAACAATTCGTTCTCCTGTAGCTCTGCCCTGGCTTCCCTGTTGAGTTTGCTCTTGCTGGTTGTTCATTGAGGCACGAAAAGGTGAATTCATGTTAATGTTTAAATGGTCTGTTTGGAGGGAGCTACTGCTTTGTATGTTTTCTAGTGCCTCCACCGCTAATTCTACCATTTGTTCAATATTTTTCTTCGTCACGTTGAGCATATAAATTCTCAACGCGGCGTCTTTTAATCCTGTTTTGAATGATTTTTCTACGGCCCCTTCCACCATACTCAAAAGTGCCTTATCTCCGTCTCCGTTATAATCATTTCGAACTATCTCCCTTGCCTGTGTTCGAAGGGCGTTTAGGCGTCTCGCAAACTGTCTTATATCTTCATTGAGTAACTGTCTACAATTTTGGATGCCTATTATCACTGTGTCTAAGTTTACCTTAGGCAAATATGCCCTTTTTATTGTGAGGTAGAATTCCTCGAGACTATTAAATCGTTGTGACCTCACTAAATCATACGCATCCCCGTGTAATCTTTGCTTAATGCAGTCTATGTAGTCCTGACTATTGTTTGTACCTACTTCCCTTGTGGCTAATTCGCATCCTTGTATAAATTTGTATACTTCGCCGCGTAAGTCTGGTGACTGTGTGCCCGAAAAGAGCGGTACCAGCCTATTCGTAATCTTGGCTATCTCACCTATACCCATTTTATGTATGTTCTCTGTCGTCCTAATTTGTTTAAATGACCTTCCGTTGTAATCTTCCTCGATAACTGCGGACGGAGTAGCTTCCTTATGATAAAGCGTCTGATCGTTAGCTAATTCTATTTCTTGTTGTAGCCGTCTGTTTTTCTCTTTCAATTCTTGGATTCTTTTGTGCGCTTCTTCTAAAGAACTACAGTCTTCTCTAGATTTCTGTGAAAATCCCTGTTCTAGCGTTCTATTCAGCGTTTCCTCAGTTATTCCCTTTTTCTCTAATAGTTCCCTTAGTTTTATGTTCTCGCCCTCTACGTTCCTTAGTATATCCTCCTGAAATACTTTCTCTACTAAGTAATTATCATACCTATTCTTCAGTGCATTAAATTCTGATTCCCATATCTTGGCATCTTCTGCCTTATTCTGTATTATCTGGTTTAGGAATGTAAGCAATTCCTCTACTACTGCGTCTGCTCTTTCTACACTTGTAAGGTCTCCTAGCTGCCCTATTCTAGACTTTATCAACTCTAAGTTCTCTTTGTTGCCTACAGTCCCTTTTAAAATTGCCCAATATTTAGATATAAACTCCCCCAACTGGCGTTTCAGTTCTTTATGAGTCCTATCTAATTCTAAGTAACCTTGCTCCTGTAATGACTCGGCCATTAATTAAACGAACGAAATATAGTTTAATTAAACTATTAAAATTCTTAATATGAAGTTTCAACTTCCTTAACCTGTTTAGATTTCATGTTCGCTTCGTTTACCGAGCGTGCAGTAAACAGTCGCTGTACATCTGCTTATTCGTCTGTACGTGACGTCAAAATTTTCGTGACTGCGCTATTCTGCTTTCTTTCAAGCAGAGACGAAGCGTCAAAATTTTCGTGACTGCGCTATTCAGCTTTCTTTCAAGCAGAGACGAAGCGTCAAAATTTTCGTGACTGCGCTGAGGTACTTTAAGGCCTCACAGAAAGGAATCAACGACCTGCCTCTATTTTTAAACGGTCAGCAAAACTGCAACGTTTGCAATCTCGTATACGGACGATTAACCTTATTTTTTTTGTTATTTTTTGTTAATTGCTTGCTATTTGAAACAAAGAATCTAACTTTGCTTTGATTCTCCAACCATTATGAAGTCTCTAAGCGCATTACTTTGAACGTTTACTTCTAATAATGTTTTCTTTATAAAATAACCAAAAACTTCTTTTTAATGTTCATACATTTGCGAATGTATGACGTATTCTTAAAAAAAAATTGTGCGAGTTGAACTCGAATAAAATGATAAAATTATCAATTAATCAACTTAAAATGTGCGACTTTGGAATCAAATACATTGAATGTTAAAATGTATTTAACAATGTAATTTGAAAACAAACGTCTAAGACACACCCGAGAAATTATCCAACGAAAACTTAAAACTAACCCGTATACTGTACGCGTTTTGTTTTAGTATTGGATTGGATTCTGTTTTTTTTTAACAATTTGCGTTTATCATTTGAATTTTGCCACGTTAAATAAATTTTTAAATTTATTTAAGTTAGCAAAATCGATCTGATTTTCGCACAATCTGTTAATTACAGTACCCAATATTGGAAATTAAAAAAAAACGAAAATTCATTAATCCTTAGTGTTGGCAACGTTACGTCCTTTCTTTTTGAGTTGAATAAAAAAAATTGACTGTTTGTTTAGCGAGTCCTCAGTATTTCACTTATTTTTAAAATTTCTCCGCCAAATTCATCACTATTTATTGTTTCATTTTTTCTCTAAATTTTCCTTTTGTTTTAAGGTCGGCAAATTACAAATTCTCTATTTGCTGTAATTTGCATTTGTTTGTTCTAAAATTAAATTAAACTTCTTTCCTTATTAAATCTAAAACAAAATCCTGTTTTCTCCAATACTTTATCCTATAATTATAAAAATATAAGAATGACTTCCCGAGTGAAATGGGTCGACCTCAGCAAAGATTTTGTCCAGCTAATGCTATTGGACAGATAAGTTTGCCGTGCAATTAAGCTGGCATCCTTTTGATGAAACCCGATGAATTTTTAGCTGAAATTTATTTTATGATTTATATAATATAATAATATAATGTATTTAAATTTATTAAAAGAATTAAACTATTTTTAATTCTATTAGCATTCTTTCCAAATTTTTTTTTTTTTCTTTTACTGAGCTACTAATTTTTCTTATTTCACTTTTTCTTTTGTTTGGCCACTTCATGCCAAATTCACCAAATTATTTTTCACTTTTTGCGTTTTATTTATTAACAAAATTATCGTTTCACTTTTTATCAGTTTTCCTTTCTAAACTTTCTTTTAAAACTTGATTTGCTTTTAACTTTAACTTTAATTAACTTTTAATTTATAACTTTCCTTTTTATCTATAACTTGCTAACTGCTACAAATTTGTTATTTCGCTGTTTTAATTTTCCAAACTGCTATCCTAATTTGTACTTTTCGTATTTTATTTCTACTCACTTTTTCCTTTATTCGAGCGATCCTCGGCTCGAAAATCCGGCTGCGCCAATTTGTTGTAACCGTCTTCGGGTGGTCTTTTCTCGATTTCAATTGTCCTCGGGACAATTAATAAAACTCCTTGTTTAGTAATTTTAATTGCTTCACTTTTATCTTTATTTGTTCACTTATCGTTTTTCTACTTTTATTCTTACACGTACTTTACACTAACTTAATTTTTATGTGCGCATTACTTAATCGCTCACTAAATACTACGTTACATTCTTTCTTAACACTATTTTACCGCGACTTTATACGCGTATCTAAAGGCGACCTCGTCGTTTGGATATATTTTCAAGACTCCCCATGGAATCTTTTTCTGGTTTCCACTCTGGCTTGGTCGACGCACCCGTCGACCGCACCAAAGTGGGTCGGTGTTGGCGCGTGTCGCAATTTCCATTCTTTCGCAATATTAAAATTGTAAAGTTCGCAGAATCAATACGCGGAAGAAAATCGTTCTCAATTTAATTCTTCCGCGTGTGGATTCTGATCGTTCGTTATTTTAAGTCAAGCGTTTTTATGGTTTGGAAGCTTGCTACTGAAAGCTAGCTTCCACAATCCATTCAAGTACGCTGTGGTTTTTATGGTTTGGAAGCTAGCTATTGAACGCTAGCTTCCACAATCCATTCCATACGACGTGTTCTGGTTGCTAACTTGGCTTTTGAATTTACTTTAAACGAAGCTTTTGGCTTACCACGCAAAGTGCTGTGGTTGCATTAATAACGTGAACTTGGCCTTGACTCACTCGCGGAGTAGTATTATAAAACGATAATACTGGCCTTGAAAGTTCTTATCTCCCGGAACTGGAAATTGCGATCGCGACATACAACAATACCTTACTACTTTTTTTTACACTTCTGACTATAAACTAATCCGCGACCTTATACGCGCTTAACGACGACTTCTTCAACTGGGAATTCTCACAAGACTCCCTCGAATCTTTTTCTGGTTTGCACTCTGGCTTGGTCGACGCACCCGTCGACCGAACCAAAGTGGGTCGGTGTTGGCGCGTGTCGCAATTTCCATTATTTTGCAATTTTTATATTTCGCAATTTTTATATTTCGCAATGTCAATATCGGCAGAATTAAATCGTTCCCAATTTAATTCTTCCGCGTTTGGTTTTGGATCTTTTTTATTATTTCTTCTAAACAAACGTTTTATAGTCACTGCAAAGAGCTATGATTTTTATGGTTTGGAAGCTCGCTACTAGCTAGCTTCCACGATCCATACCAATGCTGAACGCTATGGTTGCTGGCTTGGTTTTCCAAAGCTTGACTAAAGGTTCTGGCTACCAAACAAAGCTTGGATAGAAATTACGATCGCGACATACAACATCCCTCCACCCTAGGGGAAGAAAAATTTAGTATCGTATAAAACGATATTAAATTTTTCTTGTACATTTATGATTGGTTTGGGTGGCTTATGTATGTTATAGGTTTACTGTTCTTTCTAAGTTATGTAATAGTACTTAATGTAATGCATGTACACTACCGGCCAAAAGTTTCGAAGCACCCCTCCTGTTCATAGAAAATGGTGTGGCATTTCTATATTATTGTATAAATTTTGATTTTTTCTTTTTTAATAGAATGGTTGTAAAGTGATAACTGTAATATGGAACCCAAAACGGATTTACGACGTTCATTGTTTAATTGCATGCTCAAACAATGCACTAAGTCAAGAAATTGGGTTTTTTGTTTATTGCCCTTGCCATACAAAATCGAGAAAAAGGGTTATAAAAAACCTTTTTCAGGTACTCAGGGTAATTTTTTTTTAAAGGGGTAATTACTAAAGGTAATTATGAATAATTATTACCATCCATTTTTTACCCTGTGTCAAGTATAAAAGGCTGACCTAGAATATTGACACCATTCTTTGTTCCTCAAGATTCAAACTGACCAAACGTTAAAAAAACCGAAGTAATGCCAAAAAATAAGATTGATATAAGATCTGCAGTGATTACTCTTCATAAGGAAGGAAATTCCGAGCGGATAATTGAGCAAAAATTAAAAATTTCGACTAGTTTTGTGCATCGCACCATACAAAAGTACAAGGATTATCACACTCTTGAGGACCTTCCGCGGTCCGGATGGCCAAGATCGATAAGAAATCATGAGGATAGAGCAATGACAATATCAAGCAGACGGAACAGGAGAAAAACGGCTCCAGAAATACAAGCTGAGATCAATAACAGTCGATCAAACCCGGTATCACTAACAACTGTAATAAGGCGGCTAGAGATGCTGGTCTTTGTGGAAGGATTGCTAAAGAAAAACCCTTACTTCGACCACGAAATAAAAAAAGAAGACTTCAATGGACTCTAACCTATAAGAAATGAAACGAAAAGGACCTCAAAAATGTTCTTTGGAACGACGAATCAAAGTTCGAGCTGTTTGGGTCAAATCGAAGAATTTTCGTCAAACGCAGTGCCCAAGAGAACATGCTGCCGGAGTGTGTAATCCCAACAGCGAAGCACGGCTGCGGTTCCGTTATGGTCTGGGGATGCTTCTCAAGCAATGGAGTAGGCGATTTAATTCGAATCGATGGAATTATGCGAAAGGAGGAGTATAGAACGATTCTGCAGCACAATGCCATTCCATCAGGCCTACGATTGATCGGCGAAGGTTTCGTGATGCAGCAAGATAACGATCCCAAACACAGTTCCAAATTGTGCAGAGGCTATTTAGAGAGCAAACAAACATCTGGAATATTAACAAATATGATTTGGCCTGCCCAGTCACCCGATCTCAATCTAATAGAGCTTCTATGGGTTGAGCTGGGCCAAAAGGTGCGAGAAAAAGCGACTACGTCGACAGAGGAAATGTGGAATGCATTTTTGGAATCATGGAACAATATACAACAGGAAACCATAAAGAAATTAATCGCCATAATACCAAGAATTGTAGCAAAAGTTATTCAGTGCAAAGGAGGTTTTTTTGATGAAAAATCAGTTTAGACGTTTTTGTAAAAATTTTGATAATAAAAATTTTTCTAAAATATAATTTTAATGTAATTTGAAAGGAAACATAATAAAGTTTAAAATTTACAATTAAACTTTTTATTTTTAAAAGCTTTGGATAACTATTGTTAAGATTTGTGGAAATTTCAAGGGTGCTTCGAAACTTTTGGCCGGTAGTGTATGTAATAATATGTGTTTGGTGTTTTGTATGCAAATTTATAATAGACTATATAAAATAATTAACATGTAAAAATAATATATAAAATAAAATAATATAATAAAATGATATAACATTTTGCTGTTGACGTCGGTTCCCATCTTGCCGTTGCTGTGTTGACCATATTGACGCTGGTGTCGTCGTTGACGTTGCTGCGAATGTACATCTTGACGATGGTGTCGACGTTGACGTGTTGACGGTCGTGTCGACGTTGACGTTGCTGTGGATGTACACCCCGTTGTAACAATACCTTCTCCTCGAGTGTTGTGTAGGAATGCTGTTGCTGGGTACCTGACTTGAATGTAGTCGTGTTGTATTTTGAAACGTGCGGCGTGATGCCGAACCGCCTGTTTTCTTCCAATTTTGGTTGGTATTGATGTTCATCACTTGTTGTCTTTGGTAGTATGGTGTTAATGGTTGACCCCATCCTTACCAGAATTCTTATTTGTAAGTAATGTAAGTGTTGGTATTCTTGGCTTCATCTGTAGTTGCGTCATATTTTACATTGGCGCCCTTTTCTGTTTTTATATTAAACTGCTCCTTGCCCGTAATTCGGTCCTGGTTACTGCTGGTATTACAACTCAAAAATTTTACTTTTGTAACTGTTGATGCTGTAATAGGTATTACTGTATTACACATGAATAGGTCGCAGTAGATTGAACTGGCTAACCTTTTACTGCTACTCGTTCGTTTGCGTGGTGGTATATCACCTTCGCCGCCAATCGATGATGCGATACCTTAAGTTGTCTTAGGCGAAACTTTGCCTGACCGTAGATTCTTCTTCAACGCGGCAGCATGCGATTCACTCGCAGGACTCAAAGTAGAGCTGTCATGGGTGGATATGCTGCGAGGCTGCCATGATTTCATAATGTTCACGAGGTTGGTTTCAACCTTGGTTGGTTGGCTTCGTGGTTTCAATGCTGCTTTTTTTCAGATTTCAGGTTGTTGATGGTTATCATTGTTGATCTGATCAGCTGTTCGGTACAGCTACCCTTCCCTCTTCGAGTTGTTTGGGCGTTTTCGTCGCCCTGTTGTAGTATGTTGTTGGACTATGAGTGCGTGGTTTGTGCTGCTGTAATGGGTGTACATTTGGATTGCTGTCCGGTTCTCTGCATGCTGGATTCTTCTTTTATATACATTATTACATATAATTTTTTATTTCTATTTTTCTTTTGTTCTTACAGTATATTTTTAAGCTAATTATACTTTGTTTACAAAGCAGAATGATTTGAATTGTTATTATGTAGTTGTGCTATTTAAATTGTACGTAAATTGTATTTATTTTAATTCAATTAGAAACATTTTATCTTTATCCTACTTCAATATAAATGTTTGTTATTCTAGTTGAATACGCTATTTACTATAAATATTATATTCAAAATTATTTTAATAAAAATTTGTACAAGTATTTTAATAAGTTATTTTTATGTGTAAGGTTTTATATATACACTTGCTCTATTTTATCTATTTTTGGTTTACCATTTCAATTTCATATTATTTTTCTTTGCGGGGTTTTTTTAAATAATAATTTGACTTATTATTTTTGTCGACCTTTATTGTATAAGAATTAAAATTGTTTAGCCTCGAGGTCAATTTGAAATATGCTTATGCTTTTATTTCATCAATTTTTTAATGAAATGTACATATTCTATTTTAAATTACAATTTAATTAAGTTTTAAATTACTTTTATATGTGTACATTATTATTTGTAATTGTACTTTTAAATATTATATATATGTATATAAGAATGTTGTTATTATTTGTGTAATATATTTTTCCTTTTCTCTAGGTTATTTTAAAGTTATTCACCTTTGGTGTTTTATTTTTCTCTTTTTTTTTTTTTTTTTTATATGCTGTTTTACAACTGACACTGCATTTTGTTCGTGTTCGGTTGTTCAACTTGTTCATGTTGTTTCTGCATTATTGCAGTGCTTGCGTTATTCACTTATTTTATATTTATTTGATTTAATCTTTCTTATTTACACTATATATATAATTTTTTTTTTTTTCACATTATATTATTTTTCGTACTTTTGAACAGTATACTTTCCGTATTTATCTTATTTCCTAAATCTTGTTTTCTTAAGCCATACATAAGTTTCTTAAGGCATAGGTGCGAATTTATACGTACGTATATAGTGTATGTGTGTTTTATGCCTTATTCAGGTATAGTTTTACATGTGCATTTATTGATATAATAATTGCAAATGCAAAGTTATGGTGGCTGTTAATTTAAAACGGAACAGCTACTTTACATAAACCGTATATTATCAATTAAAATGAATACAAACTAAAATGTTCAATTAGTTTTTCAATACAAACTAAAGAAATTACTCAAATATTAACTATGAATTTATTTTGTTATAAGTTTTCTTTTTTTATATTTTTACCCTTAAATAAACAAGTTCTTGCTTATTGAAACGCTATTCTTATTTTCTCTTTACTTTCTGGTTGAGTTTTGACTGAAGTTAAACTAAAATTGTTAGTAGTAAAATAAAAATTAAAATATGTTAGTTTCCTACTATCCTATACTATATTCTATCAATCCTATTTTATATATATTTATTCTATCCCAATCCTAAGTCTATTGTGATTAGTTTACTTTAATTTATGACTACTGAATTTAATTTCCTATCCTATTAACCTATTTTCTTAGTTTAAGTGATTCTGATTCCTATGTAATTATCTAGTTAATCCTATTTTCCTATTTAATTGCTGCTATATAACTTAAGTAAGTTATTGTGGAATGGCTTTTCCTTTCCCTTAATATTTAACATTGTCGTAATTGGACTTTTAATTCCTACTACCTTATATGGCCCTATCCATATTGGAGAAAACTTATTTTCCCTAGTTTGATTCTTAATTAATACATTATCTCCTATCTTAAATTCTACTAAATTTAATTTGCTATCGTACTGCTTCTTAGCTACTTGTTTCGCTAAATCTTGATTCTTTCTCACGATTTCGTAAGCTCTTTGTATTTGAAATTTCAGGACTTTATTCGGATCTTCGGCATTATATACCGGACTACACTTTCTTTTTAAGTTAGTCGGCATTTCTGTATCGAATCCAAATAAAGTGCGAAACGGTGTTTGTTTCGTCGTAATGTGGGTTGTGTGGTTGTGAACATGCATTGCTGCAGTTAACCATTGATCCCAATTCCACCCGTCTTCTTTAGCAACTCTCCGCAAATAGTCCGCTAAAGGTCTGTGGCTTCTCTCTAATGAGCCATTTGCTTGCGGATGGTATGGGGTTGTATGTAATTTTTTAATACCCAATAATTTACATGTGTCCGAGAACAATTTCGAAATGAAATTAGTTCCATTATCCGTAATTAGAATTCGTGGAATTCCGTAACGCGTGATTACTTCATCGTAGAAAGCCCTGGCTACAGTACTTGCTTCCGCGTCTGGGATAGCTGTACATGCCATGAATTTCGAAAAGTCATCTTGAAACGTTAAGATGTACTTATTACCAGACACAGTTTCTGGTAGAATACCTACTATGTCCATGTAAACTTTATCAAATGGCCTCAGTGGTGTATCTGTTAACACCATGGGCATCTTTGTTAACTTCGAACTTTTGTTCGCTTGGCACTTTGGACAGTTTTTTACATAATCTTTGATTTGTCTTTGCATCCCTGGCCACCTATATTGTTGTCGGATTCTTAAATATGTTTTTACCGCTCCCTGGTGACCTCCTAATGGGGTGTTATGGAAATCTTTTATAACGGTCTCTATTTGTTTTGAGTTTTCTAATAAAATTGTGGTTTCGTTTTGTGTTATGCCCGGAGTGTCAGGTTCTACAGGCGTCTGAATCTTGCCAGTCTTGAAGTTTGGTCCTTTAAATTGGCTATTCCCTTTAATGGCTGGTGATCAGTAAAAATTTTGAAATGTCTGCCTAAAAGGTATGCTCTGAAATTTTTTGTAGCCCAAACTTTTGCTAAGAATTCCTTTTCTATTGTTGAATACCTTTGTTCTGTGTCGCTCAGCGCTCGGCTCGCGAAAGATATTGGCCTATCCTCTCCTACGTTACCTTGAGAAAGGACCGCGTCTAAAGCTTCATTGCTTGCGTCAGTAGTTAAAAGAAATTCCTTTGAAAAATCTGGATATGCCAACACTGGTGGTGACATGACTGATTCTTTTAACTGCTCAAATGCTCTCTTGCAGTCTCCTGTCCAGACGAACATAGCGTCTTTTCTTAACAGTTTGTTAATTCGGAGTGATATTTTTGCCGTTCCCGGTATAAATTTCCTGTAATAATTCACAAGGCCTAAAAAGGCTTGTACTTCTTTTTTATTTTTAGGAGGTGGAATGTTTTTGACGCGCTCCACCTTGCTAGGGTCTGGAATTGCTCCATGTTCTGAACACTTGTGCCCTAAATATACGACTTCTCGTCGTAGAAATTGGCATTTGCTAATGTTTAATTTTAAGTTATTTTCTCTAATTACCTCGAAAACCTTAGTTAACCTTTCTTCATGCTGTCCCAGGTTTGTTGCGTACACGACTATGTCGTCTAAATAGACAAAACAATCTATACCCTGAAGTCCTGTCAGAATATGATTCATAAGACGTTGAAAGGTTGCTGGAGCGCCGGTTAACCCGAAAGGCATTCGGTTGAACTCAAAATGTCCTAAAGCTGAACTAAATGCGGTCTTTTCCTTATCCGCTTTGTCAATTAAAACTTGGTGGTACCCACTTGCCAAGTCTAACGTCGAAAAATATCTACTACTGCCTAACTGATCCAATATCTCATCTATCCTAGGCAGTGAAGAAACTTGTTTAATTGTGGCCTCATTTACTTCCCTATAATCTATTACTAAGCGCCATTTCTTTTCTCCGAGAATCTTATGGATTCTCTTTCCTCTTGGTTTAAGAAAGGATCCAATTCTAAATCTTTCATTAAAACAGTTGCGCCATGTCCGCATTACTTATACTGTTGATGGTAGTCCATTGATTGTCCGAAACCTCACTTAGCTTATTTGTGGAAATCACTAAAACTCGGTACAAAGTTGTCACTAAGAATGAAATCTTTTACCGTTGAATTTAGGATTGGTACTTTGATTGGTACAATGACATGTTGTTTGTTTCTTTCCGTTTTGCGTGTTCACAGGACTTTTATTCATGTGTGCCCCATTAAATGTAGTTGAGTTCGAATTCACCGGATTCTTTTGCTTTTGATTCAGTTCGTTTGTACTTGTTTTTGCGTCCAATTTTGCTGCATTTGGTTTGGTTGCCAATTCTGTTGGATTTGGGTAGATTGCCCACTTTAGTGAGGTCGGTTCCATTGCTGGTTCCATCGACTTTGGTTGGTAAGCCTTTGATTTTTGTTGTTCGCTCCACCTCTGTTGTTGTCGTTGGTGTTGCACCTCCAGTTTGTCTCGTGTCCATATTTTAAACATTTTTGGCAATACGGTGTGTTTTCCCTAATTAAACACTTTTCTCTCGTATGCCCCCGTTTATTACAGAATGAGCAAATTATTTTCTCTTGTGGTGCTCTGGAAACGTTTAGCCTTTCTTCTGGTCTTCTATATACCACGGGATTATGTACAGGCGGTCTTGTGAGGGGCTCTATCGAATTCATATTAATCATGGGGGTCGTTGGTTGATGTATGGAGTTACTTCTTTGTATCTCGACTAATGTGCTCACTGCTATTTCTATCATTTCCTCCATACTCTTCCCTGTGACGCCTAGCATGTGAATTCGTAACGTTGCATCTTTTAACCCTGTTCGAAACGCCATATTCGCTGATGTTTCTGCCATAGATACGAGTGCGCTGTCACCTTCTCCCTTGTATGTATCTTTTATTACTTGTAATACTTGCGCTTTTTTCGTATTCAGGCGTCTTGCGAACTGCCTAACGTTGAGTCTAATGATATCGTTGGTAAGTAGGCCCTTCGTATCACCAGGTATAATTCTTCCAGGCTGTTAAACCGTTGAGTGCCTATCAGATCATAAGCGTCTCCGTATAATCTTTGTTTAATACAATCAATGTAAATAGTTTTATTCGCTGGAGTCGCTTCACTTGCAGCTAACTCACACGCCTGTATAAATTTATACACCTCACCTCTCAAATCTGTTGACTTTGTCCCTGAAAACAGTGGAAAAATACTGCTTGTTATTTTGGCTATTTCTGCGATACCCAATTTGCTTTGATGTGTTCCTGATGGTCTGAATGCAGGAAATGAAATTGAGTTATATTCCTCTGGACTGACTATGGCTGGGATGGCTTCCTTATGGTATAGTGTTTGGTCGTTCACTAGCGCTATCTCCTGTTTCAGGCGCCTGTTTTCCTCTTTCAATTCTTGTATTCTTGAATGCGCTTTCTCTAAGGATGCACAGTCTTCTCTTGATTTTTGTGCCGATTTCTGTTCTAACGTTCTATTTAATGTTTCTTCGGTTAAGCCTTTCTTCTCTAATGATTCCCTTGTCTTTGAATCTTCTGTCTTATTCTCTATTATCTGGTTTAGGAATTTAATTAATTCCTCTACTATTGCGTCTGCTTTTTCTACACTTGTATGGTCCTTTAGGTCCCCTACTCTAGACTTTATCAATTCTAAGTTTTCCTTGTTGCCTACTGTCTCTTTCAAAGTTGCCCTAGTCCTAGGTATAAATTCCCCCAACTGTCGTTTCAGTTCTTTATGTGCTCTATCTAATTCTATGTAAGCTTGTTCCTGCAACGACTCGGCCATTAATTAAAGGAACATAGAATCTAGAGGTGTTTATTTTCCTTAATATGTATATTTTAGCGTCTCTATAAATTTGTCCCGATTTTCTTTTGTTTAAAATGTTGTAAACCGACTACTTAGCGTATCCAATTATCGTTTCCTTAAACGTTTAATTTTTTATATTATACTACTCGTATACTTTTAAAACGCGAAACAATTAAATTTTTCATATCGAGCTTCAATTTCCTTAATGGCTTAGATTTCTTGCACGCTTCGTTTATTTCAAGCAGAGACGAGGCGTCAAAATTTTCGTGACTTCGCTGTTCAGCTTTGTTTCAAGCAGAGACGAAGTGTCAAAATTTTCGTGACTGCGCTGAGGTAATTTAAGGCCTCACAGAAAGGAACCAATTACCTGCCTCTATTTTTAAGCGGCCAGCAAAACTACAACGCTTGCAATCTCGAATTCGAACAATTAACTAGGTGAGCTCGTTCGAGTTATTTCTTTGTTAATTGCTTGCTATTTAAAACAACGAATCTAACTTGGCTTTGATTCTCCAAACGATATGAAGTCTCTAAGCTCTTTACTTTAAATGTTTAACTTTTAATTTTGGTTTTTTAAAATAACCATAACCAAAAAAACTCCTTTTTAATGTTTTATTTTATTGTAATTTCGATTATTACCCTATTTTTTTTGAAATTTCATACATTTGCGAATGTATGACGTAATACATAAAAAAAATTGTACGACTTGAACTCGAATAAAATGATAAAATTAATCAACTTAAAATGTGCGACTTGGAAATCAACTACATTGATTGTTAAAATTTATTTAACAGTGTAATTTGAAAACAACCGTCTAAGACACACCCGAAAAATGATACAACGAAAACTTAAAATTAACCCGGATACTGTACGCGTTTTGTTTTAGTATTTGATTGGATTCCTGTTTTCTAACAATTTGCGTTTATCATTTGAATTTTACCACGTTAAATAAATCCTTAAATTTATTTAAGTTAGTAAAATAACTCTGAATTTCGCCAATTTGCTACTCACAGTAACCAATATCGTAAGTTTTAAAAAAAAAGCGCAAAAATTCGTCATTAGTTAATGTTGGCGACGTTTACGTCGTTGCTGTTTATTACTGGCATTAACAAAAGATAACTAGCACATGAACCAGTACCTTTCACCAGGATATATGCTGATTTGTTGGCATTCGGAACTTGAACCGACTGCCTACGCTGAAAATTAAAATGCTGTTAAATAAAGAATTGTAGAATTTGATTATTTTAAATCTGTAGTTATTTTTATTAGTGAACGTACTTTACTTTTCACTAATACCACCGTTTCCGTACTACCGTTTCCTTGCGTTTTGTTCACCTATTGGTTTTTTCTTTCACTTTTTTTTAAATGGTACTTATTTATTCAATTTCATTTCAAGATATGTCGTGTTCTAATTTATTTTATTCTAAAGATACTTTCCACTTAAATTTTTCACACACATTCAAGGTAACTTAAACTTGTGTTTTAGGGCCTTATCATGAATACTCACTCGATCGAAAGATTCGCAACGCCAGCGCAGTCAATTCTGCTCGAAAATTGGTATCATGAATAGTTTTCGACCGTCTTCGTCTGCCTTTGCAAAAACAAAAAAAAAACAAATGAAACGTCAAATATGTTTTGCAGATTTGGTTTGCTTGCAGACCGCACAGTGTTGCCATGTTTGCAATATGTTAAATATCTTTTTAAGTAATTCCTAAAATCGCAGTGAAAGTACGCGGTGGTGGTGTATGGCAACAATATATACAAAACAAATTGGAAATACAAAACAATTGTGAAATACATATTAGTGAACATAAAATTCCTTGCATTTATATAATTTGTATACATTATCAGTGAGTTTTTTTCAGAGATATCAGAAATAGTGAGTGCTTGTGAACATTTTTGGTCAATTATCTATACAATCACTTATTTTTATTTGTTAGGAATAATGATTCCAGGACTTATACTACATAGACGTCGTTTGTGGGAACAGGATTTGGTTGTGCGTATCCACAGAAGGAAGTTGAGGGACATTTCAAATGTTTTAGACATGCCGGAGCAGGAGTAAGTTATAGAATTTATTTTAAATATGTATATGTATATTTGTAATTCTGTAAATTATCAATGTATACAACTATCAACTATTTTATTTTTTTTCTATTGCGAAAAGATTTGTGTCCAATTTTAGAATGGGTAAAAATTGTTTTATCATTCTTTTGGATGAGATGGCTCCGTTGATGAAACGGGGTGTAAAGTCCACGGCGATTCCTCCGATACTCAAATTGGTTGCATTTTTGCGATTCCTTGCAGTCGGTAGCTACCAAAAAGCTGTAGGGAATGAGCACATGGCATCAATGTCGCAGGCAAAGATATCTGAAACCATTCACGAATGTTTGGATATTTTTGAGCAACATATGTGTCCAAAATGGATACAATTTGAGATGTCGGAGGAGGAAGAAATAACAATGAAGCAGTTATTTTACAACAAATTTGGAATTTCTGGAGTGGTTGGTTGTGTGGACGGCACCCACATCAAAATTAAGTCACCAGGCGTACTTAGGCATTTATACTATAATAGGAAAGGTTATTATAGCATCAATGCAATGATTGTAATTACAATAAATTTGTATATAAACTTCATATAAAAATATGCAACAAAAATATACTGTTTCGTTTTAGATATGTGATTTTAACATGGTGATACGGTTTGTGGATGCCAGATTTCCAGGGTCAAACCATGATGCGTTCATATGGAGAGTAAGTGCGGCAGAGCGAATCCTCAAATCAGCTTTCGATGCAGGGAAAAGGAATACATGGCTACTGGGTAAGAATATTTTCACATTGTGTGCTAAAATTTATTAATTTTGTATATTCCAGGAGATGCAGGCTACCAGCTTCTCCCATACTTGATGACTCCATTTCGGCAACCACATCATCAGGCTGCAGTTAATTACAACTCAAAACTGACCAAAGCACGCAACGTTAACGAGCGCTGCTTTGGTGTTTTGAAAAATCGGTTCAGGTCCATAATTGCAGAAAGAGGCTTGCATTACTCTCCGGAAAAGGCAACACAAATTGTAAATACATGTTGCGCATTGCACAACATGTGCATTTTTTATAAAAACAGTTGGGTGTTGACGGAAGAGCCGCAGTACGACGAGTCTACGGGAATTGAAATTTATGATGGGGAAGCGCCATCGACTACAGCAGTGGCAGTGAGAGAGGCGTTGGCACAATCCATTTATGGATTGTTAAATTAAATTAATAAAGATTTCGAAATTGTTAATTTAAAAATTGTATTTCACTGTAACTGCAAGAGATACGATGGGAATCGAAGGAATTTTTCGATGCACGGTCATATTAGAAAATATCCAAAACATAAGATTTTTTAGCAAGAGCTATTTATTATTTAGCTATAATATATAATAAAATCACATTCATTGTGTAAACTCAAAACTTAAAATAAAATCACATTCTTTGTGTAAACTAAAAACTGAAAACTTAAAATAAAATCACATTCTTTGTGTAAACTAAAAACTGAAAACTTAAAATAAAATCACATTCTTTGTGTAAACTAAAAACTGAAAACTTAAAATAAAATCACATTCATTGTGTAATGTAAAAATTGCAAATTCATAAAAAAAATCGCATTCACTGGTGATTAGAGGCAATTTTCTCCAGCGATGCAGCTATTCGCCCCAACAAATTATTTTGCTCTCGGAGCAAAAGAATATACGTTTCCTCTTCAGTCTTCCTTCGCTTCGGTACCGGCGAACACGGCAGAGGCGAGGTTGGCGTCGGCTCTGGCAAAGGTTCTGTCGTTAAAGTTGCGGTCGTCAACGTTGATACCGAGGCTGCAGAAGTGGAGGCTAAAAAGAAAAAGTTAACAATTTACATTAGATAAATAATCGATATGAACAATAAATACAATATTATCCACAATACCTTCGTCATCCCTGACCCTCTGGGACAAGAGCTCCCGGTTGTTCACATTTTCCCCGTGGAATTGTCCAACGGGACAAACATTTGCCGTTAGGCTGATTATTTTATCAACCTCCTGCTCCGCAGGGGTCAATGAAGACAGGCACGGAGATCCACCTCCCGTTTTATTCCTTTCAATGGCGTTGGCCGCCAACTTCCGCTTGGTCCTCGACTTCAAGTCAGCCCAAACCTTATGAGATTATGAAAACATATTTATATATTGTACAATTACATACATATATATTTTACAATAAAGCTTTACCTTTTTCCACTCTGCCGTGCTTCTGTGGGGAGGACCGAGGGCATTCAACTTTGACCTGATGGCCTCCCATGTACCTTCCCACTGCTGCCGGTTAGTTCCAAACACTGGAGCGCCAGTTGCCATCTCGGGCCGTTTCCGCAGCTCACGCAACAGGCAATTAAATTGCTCGCTTGTTGCAACTTTTGCGCTGAAAAAGTAATTGAAAATTGCATATGAGTAAAATTTGTCTGTTTTGAAATAAAAATGAGGTAATAAAACCAATTTTGCACTTTTTATCGAGCTCATAACATACCTTTTCATTTTTTCACTTTGAACTTCACTTTGGTGGTATAAATTTTTCGCACTAGACTACAGCTTTTTGTTTTCGTTTGGATTTGACAGATAGTTCGCACGTCTTCGTGTATTCTAAATACTTGAAAAATCTGCAAAGCATGTAAAATGCCTTTAACTATCGTACGTCTTCGTGTTTTGGTTTTTCGGCGCAGCGTCGACAGAATTGAAACAGCAAAGCGTCAATTCTAAGCAAAAACGACGAAAAACACAAAACAGAATCGGTGATAACTTCGTACGATTCGTTCGAGTGAGTACTCTGAGTGGTCACTCTTATACTTTCGATTTCAATTTAATCCTAACATTATTATTTCACTTTTTGAAATTTCCTGGCAACTTTATTTCTAAATTATTGTTTCACTTCCTATCTTTCCTAAACTATTCAGCTATTGATAATTTAAGTATCTCATTCTACTTACTTTTCTCCTTATCGAGCGATCCTCGGCTCGAAAATAGCGCCAATTTGTTGTAGTTCTATCGCTAATAGGGACGTCTTCTGATGGTCGTTATCCCAAGGCAACGAATGAAACTCCTTGTTGTAGATTTGTAATTATTTTATTTTGTAATTATTTTAGATTACTTTATGTTTGTATTACGTTAGTTTGTATTTATACTTTATATTTAACACTTTTACTTGTAACGCTTAACACTCCTTTTATACCTTATTACTTTTTTTTACACTTCTGACTATAAACTAATCCGCGACCTTATACGCGCTTAACGACGACTTCTTCAACTGGGAATTCTCACAAGACTCCCATTCGAATCTTTTTCTGGTTTGCAATCTGGCACCCGTCGACCGAACCAAAGTGGGTCGGTGTTGGCGCGTGTCGCAATTTCCATTATTTTGCAGTTTTTATATTTCGCAATGTCAATATCGGCAGAATTAAATCGTTCCCAATTTAATTCTTCCGCGTTTGGTTTTGGATCTTTTTTATTATTTCTTCTAACCAAGCGTTTTATGGTCACTGCAAAGAGCTATGATTTTTATAGCTTGGAAGCTCGCTACTTGCTAGCTTCCACGATCCATACCAATGCTAAACGCTATGGTTGCTGGCTTGGTTTTCCAAAGCTTGACTAAAGCTTCTGGCTACCAAACAAAGAACTGCGGTTGCAGGCTTGGCTTTCAACTTTACTTTAACGAAAGCTTGGATGGAAATTGCGATCGCGACATACAACACCCAGTGCACCATTCGCCTAAAAGAAGGCGTGCGAAGAAGGTGTGTTAAGAGTGACTGTGATTGCGATTTGCTCTGAATTTAATTCAGAAATCTTAAATAAACAATAAACAATAAAGTGTTTTGAGTTAACTAAACTCAAAGTTGAAAGTTAAAAGCTGAAAGCTAAAAAACTCTGCACTTAAATAGATTTCTTAACATTTAAAAGTGCCAAGAGTTTTAAAGAACATAAAGTTGCCGAAGAAATTTTGCGTGTCAACAATTACTTTTTCGTGGCGCCGCGATTAGCGGTCCAGTGACCCAGCGAGAAGTTTTTGTGAATGTGCATACCCAGTAGACAGTAGTGAAAAGTTGAAACATTGCTGATAATTGGTATTGCCAGCAACTTGTTGCTGTCAACATTTGTTGATAAGCATAATGCTAGAGTGCAATAAGTGCAGAAGTACAATCCGTGGAGAGTCAGGCCTGAGATGTGCGGGTGTATGTGGAAAAATTTACCATACAGCTGCGAGATGCTCGGGGCTGGATCAGAGCACCAACAACATATTGGGAGCGAATAAAATGATCCAATATATATGTGAAGACTGTATCTTATACATCCACAATGTGGATATGGTCTTAAAGGATATGCAAGATAGTGTCAATAAAAACAATAGTTACTTAAAAGAATATAGAAGAGAATTTGAAGAGTCACTCAAATGTAGTGAACGCGAAATAAAAGTACTGCTTGAAAGTATCGAAAGAAGATATAGTGAGAGATTAAAGTCTATGATAGTGGCTCAAGAGACTTGTGAGAGAAGCGTAGACGAAATAAAAAAAATGCGCACATACATAGACAACTTCGGAAACCAAACTGAATTAATATGTGAAGAACTTAAAAAAAACAATAAAGAGAACGAAAAACTATGCATAGAAATTGTGAACAATGCACATGTGGGCGGTGCTTCGCAATTGTCATTTGTAGAAACAGTGAAGAAAAATGTAATACAAGATACGAAACCAAAAGCGATGCCACAGTTGCGAAAAAAATTACCACTGATTCTAACGCCAAAAAACAAACAAAAAACTGATAAAACAAAAGTAGATCTGAATAAAAATGTTTCACCAACGAATTTTAGAATAACCAACATTGAAAATAGAAATAATGGAGTGATAGTTATTGAAAGTGAAAATAACGAAGATCGAGAAAAATTAAAAGACGCTATAGAAAAAACAATGAGTGAAAACTATCAAATTAAAGTACCAAATGCAATTAATCCGAGATTTATAATAACAAATATGGAATTTAAACATGATAATAAAAGTATTCTTGAAAAATTAAAAAAACAAAACTGTGTTATTGGAAATAGTTTGTTAAAATTAGTGAAGTATTATGAAGTAAATAAAAACAATCGGGTGTACTACAATGCAATAATTGAAACCGATAAAGATTATTTTCCGAAGGTGATAGATGCTGAAAAGCTAAACATAGGCTGGGAGCGTTGTAAAGTGTTTGATGCGGTTGAAGTCAGATTGTGTTTTAAATGCAAAGGATTTAATCATAGAGCAGCAGAATGCAAAAATGATGAAACATGCCTAAATTGTTTAGAAAACCATAAAACAAGTGAATGTCAAAGGGAACGAATAACAAAGTGTATTAATTGCGTTCGTACAAACAAACGACTAAATCTAGGACTTGATGAAAATCACGATACATTAAGTAGAGCGTGCCCTGTATATCAAAATAAACTTGAAATTAAAAGAAAACAGATTGGTTATTAGCAATCAAACAAAATAACTGGGTTATATACGAATATTCAGGGTCTTACTAATAATTTCGAGCAACTAGAGTTAATGGTGGACAACAAAAAAATAGATCTTCTGATTTTAACTGAAACACACATGACCGATGATACTCATGAAAGAGAAATTTAACTTAAAAACTATAACCATGTAACATGTAATTCAAACTCAACAAGAACGGGAGGTGTAATTATATATATAAAAGATAGTTGGAAAATAATTAACACAATAGAAAAGTCGATTGAATCCAAAATGTGCTTAGTTGCATGTGAATGCAAATACTCCAATCAAGATATTATACTTGTGGCGGTGTATAGATCACCGAGTGGTTCCGAAAGAGAATTTTGTGACTTTTTTCAAGAACAAATTGAATATTTAACCGAGTTACCCAAAAATATCATTGTTGCAGGCGACTTTAATATTGATTGGTTAAAAAATGACATATACAAACGAGAAATTGAACGTATAATAAATGACAATTGTCTAATGCAAATAGTTAAAGATTACACTAGAGTTACCAAATATACGAAGACTTTAATTGACTACGTGATAACAAATATGTATGATCTGAAAGTGAATATTAATCTAAACAACAAGATATCTGATCATGAAATCGTTGATATGGAAATAATCGTAAAAAATTACAAGTATAATGCAAACTCTGGTGAAACTAAAGTTTTTAAATACAATAAAGAAAGTTTCTTAAACAAAATTCAAGATTCAGACACACTATATATCCCAAGTAAAGATATTCATTATAATGCAATGAACTTTGAAAATGTGTTAAAAAATACAATAAATCACTTTACAAGTGCAATAGTAATATATAATGACAACAATTCGAGTCAGTGGTTCAATGAAAATTTGAAATCATTAAAAAACCAAAAAATTAAAGCATATCATAAAGCTCGGGTGTTAAAAACACATGAAAGTTGGAATAAATACAAACATATTAGAAATGTGTACAAAGTTAGTATAATTAACGCCAAAAATAATTTCATTAATAATAAAATTGAACGACCCAATACGCAGAAACAAATGTGGGCTGCAATAAAAAATTTGGTACTAAAGCAAGACAAAAGAAAAATCGAGAACATAAATTTTAACGGAATTTTATACACGAGAGACTATGAAATAGCAACTAGATTCAATGAATATTTTATCAATTTATTTAAATTTAAACAAGTGACGAATAATGAATTAAAACTAATCATTAGAAACTTAAAAAATAAATCAGACTTTGAAAGAATTAACACAAAGATGATATTGGGTTGTACTCGGGCAAACGATCTTGAAAATAATTAATATGTCATTAGAGAACGGAGAGTTTCCACGATCGTGGAAGGACTCGATGATAACGCCTGTACAAAAGGTATCAAAAACAAAAAAATGCGAAGAATTTAGACCAATCAACTCCTTAAAGACTATGGAAAAAATTTTAGAGAAAGTTGTCAAACAGCAGCTAGAACAATATATGGAAAATAGTAACCATTTTGTAAAATATCAATCTGGATTTCGGAAAAAATACTCATGCGAAACTGCTGTTAACTATGTTATTAGCGATTGGAAAAGTGTGGAAAATCAGATAAAAATAATGGCGCTATTCCTTGATTTTAAAAGAGCATTTGAGACAATTGATAGACAATTATTACTAGAAAAGCTCTACATGTATGGTGTTGAAGGTACCGAACTTAGATGGTTTGAATCGTATCTATCACAAAGGACGCAGAGAACAAAGGTGAATGATGAAAAATCTGAATTTTTAGAAGTGGAAAATGGCGTCCCGCAAGGGTCAATCTTGGGCGCACTATTATTTATTATTTATATTAATGATATGTGCTCAGTTATAGAAAATTGTAAAATAATATTGTACGCAGATGATACTTTATTATATTCTGTAGGTAGAAATGAAAAGGAATGTATTGAGAAACTAGTACAAGACATTGAAAAAGTTAATGTGTGGTTAAAAATGAACAAACTTAAGCTGAATGAACAAAAAACAAAAGCAATGAAAATTAATATGAACGGTGAAGAAAACATTAAAATAAATGGACAAGTCATAGAGGAGGTAGATAAAAGTAAGTATCTTGGGATAATAATAGACAAAGAGCTAAAATTGAAAGAACACGTTGAGTATATATGTAAAAAAATTGGATTTTTTAAAAGAATACGAAGTAAAATTAATAATAGCAATAAAAATCTTCAAACAAATCAAACAAAAAAAATCAAACAAATAAAATAGGAATATTGTTCTTCCATGCTGTATACATGTTGAAATATGGGTCAAATGGGAAGATTACAAAAGTTTCAAAATAAGCAATGAGATGCATACTTAAATGTAACAGGTATACGAATGTTAAAACAATGTTAGATACCTTAAAATGGCTAGATGTTAACCAAAGACTACAGTTAAATACTCTAATGTTTATACATAAAATTAAAAACGGAGAAGCACCAACATATCTAGTAGAAAAAGTTAATTTCGTAGGTGATGAACAACCATACCAACTAAGAAATGCAAGAGACTTCAGGATAAAGTATCAAAGCAGAGCAGCAGCGAGAAATTCCATTTTTTATAAGGGTCTTCAATTATTTAATAAAGTACCAAGCAATATAAAATCCGAGAGAAACCTGTATGTCTTTAAAACACTATGTGTGAGATATTTAAAATGTTAAATCTGTTTAAAATTTTTTATATTTTATATTCTATTAAATTTAATATTGTATAAGTGTATTGTAAAGTATTGTATTACTAATAAAACATCACTACTACACTACTTCTCTAACACTTCGACAAACACTTTGTTCAACAAAAAACATAACTTGGACAAACGTTGTATACAGTTCGAAAGGTCACTATATCAGCTATTCCTGAAAAGTCTAGCCGTGCACAGGCAAGGATGTGGCGTCAGTGGCCAATGTTACCCAGTGTACCTCCAGAAGCACTTCTCATACACATTTTGTTCAACAAGAAACATAACTCGGACAAACGTTGTATACAGTTCGAAAGGTCACTATATCAGCCACCAACACCTGAAAAGTTTAGCCGTGCACAGGCAAGGATGTGGCGTCAGTGGCCAACGTTTGGTTACCCACCTTCTCATACACTTCGACAAACACTTTCGAAAGGTCACTATATCAGCTACCTATTCCTGAAAAGTCTAGCCGTGCACAGGCAAGGATGTGGCGTCAGTGGCCAACGTTTGGTTACCCAGTGCACCTTCTCATACACTTCGACAAACACTTTGTTCAACAAAAAACATAACTTGGACAAACGTTGTATACAGTTCGGAAGGTCACTATATCAGCTACCTATTCCTGAAAAGTCTAGCCGTGCACAGGCAAGGATGTGGCGTCAGTGGCCAACGTTTGGTTACCCACCTTCTCATACACTTCGACAAACACTTTGTTCAACAAAAAACATAACTTGGACAAACGTTGTACACAGTACGAAAGATCACTATAACACCTACCTAACTCTAGTCTAGCCGTGCACAGGCATGGATGTGGCCTCAGTGGCCAACGTTTGGTTACCCAGTGCACCTTCTCATACACTTCGACAAACACTTTGTTCAGCAAAAAACAACTTGGACAAACTTGTTCAAGTCGAGCCTAAACTTTGCGAGCTATTTCAACTGATGTTGCTGTTTTTTTTCGTCCACCACCATAGCGTTTGGCAACGCTGCCTGTATAATTATAACGATTTATGGTGCGATACACAAACATTTTATTCACTTTGAGATGCCTGAGCTCAGGATCAATAGCTGATTGTGATTTTCCACTCAAATATAACGCAATCACACTATTACGTTTGAATTCCACATCGAATAACTTTTATTCTATAATGCTTACACTCAAATGCTTGCATATACAGTAAGGCCCTGCTTAACGGGGTTCAATCAAAGTAGAGCGTAATGCGAAACAGCGCTAAACTATCTTAAATAGTACATAATGGGGTTAGGGGAAGATGGATAGAAAATTGGTTAGGCATTAAATTTAATAATTATGTTTTTTTTAATAAAAATAAAACAAAACATTTATTTCTTACAAAAATAAAAACAATATAATCGAATGTACTTATAAAAACAAATAAAATTCTAAGTCAATCAGACCAGCGCTTAACCGAAACAGCGTTAAGCGGGGTCTTATCGTAAACTTTTTTGGATATGTTATGTACATATTTGGAAACATAGCGCTGCGCACAATTTCGGGAAATCCTCGGGTTGAAATAAAAGAGCGCTAAACCGAAACAGCGCTAAGCGGGGTCTTACTGTATATTGCTTGTAAACAATATAAACAGCTGTCATTGGTATGAATTTAATAAAGTTGGCAATATCGCATTGCAGATATACCGGTGTGAAGTTGGTAACACTTTAATCGCCTAATCCTGTATATATCTAACGAAAGGAAAGAATTTAATATTGGGTTAAGCATATAGGTTAATAATACATTTTACTTAGTAAACCAGTATGAGTGTTATATACGGCCTGGTCGAATCTTAGATTCCCTACACCTAAAACTTTTGAAAAAATTTAATCGATGGTCTTCATGCATTTCGCTTGGAAAGTAACACCACGCAAAATGCTGCTACTTGCCTGCCAAATGACGAACTCCACAACTCAGTCCAAGGAGTTCGATTTATTATCTACACTTATTTTACACCGCCGGAAAATAAGAATACCGGAACACTTCTTTTAACAACAACAACCGCTCAAATAACTCCAACAACAACACCACAATGAACGTGAAAATTGTACATCTTTAAATTAAATACAAATAAATGTAATTTCTTGAAAACAGAAATAATTTTTCTAGGACATTTAATAACAGACAAAGGAAACAAAACAGACCCAGACAAATTTGGCACAATAAAGAATTATCCAATTCCGAAGAACGCCGAAAAAACCAGACGATTCGTAGCTTTCTGTAATTATTACAGGCGATTCATAAAAAATTTTTCAGAAATTGCTAAATGCTTAAATTCACTATGTAACGAAGCTCCGGTTTGTCCGGTTTATAGCCAGGGTATGGTCTCAGTCGTTGTCCGAGATCCTGTTACAGAATTTTAAAGAAATTTCAGTAACCCTCTTGATTTCAAATACAAGCTTTATTTTCTCTCTTAAATTATAGGCACAATGGTGTAGATGTGGATCGATACGCTAGTGAGATTGAATGGTTGATTCGCCGCTTTAATTGATGCTGGTGGGGATCGTTGTTGTGACGCTGGAGAGTAGCGTTGCTGCCGAGACAGGCTAAACTGATGCTCCTGCGTCCCTGTCGACTCCCTAAGTCGATCGGTCCAAAGTTCGTAATCGCGGTATGTCTGGTCCAGGCGGAACCTCTGCGGCAGGCGATCGTTTAGATTGCGCCTACTGGTTGAGGGTATCTAGGATATCCTTGGCGCAGTGGAACGATCGTCCAGATTACGTACCCACGACGCAAAGGCTTCCCCGACTACTCTGAGGACCACGTAACTGTTGTGTCGCTTGTCCGGGTGAAACTTCTGCAGCAGGCGATCGTTGAGATTACGCCTACTGGGTAAGGGTGTCTAGGATGACCCTGGCGCGGTGGAACGATCGTTTAGATTACGTAGCCACAACGCAAAGCTTCCTCGACAACCCCGAAGACCACGTGCTTGTTGCGTCTTTGGTCCAGATGGAACTTCTGCAGCAGGCGATCGTTTAGATTGCACCTACTGGTTGAGGGTATCTGGGATATCCTTGGCGCAGTGGAACTATCGTCAAGATTACGTACCCACGACGCAAGGCTTCCCTGACAACCCCGAAGACCACGTGCTTGTGGCGTCGTCGGTCCAGATGGAACTTCTGCAGCAGGCGATCGTTTAGATTGCACCTACTGGTTGAGGGTATCTGGGATATCCTTGGCGCAGTGGAACGATCGTCAAGATTACGTACCCACGACGCAAGGCTTCCTTGACAACCCCGAAGACCACGCACTTGTTATGTAATCTGTCACTGTCACTAAGCCCTAGCTCTACCCGCTACTTACTCAAGTGTGTGTCGCGTGTCCTGCCTCTTGGATTGGCCCTTGATCAGTCAACCTGCGTTGCGTTTGCCTCTGTTGACTCCAACTCCTGCACGTGTTGTCTCGTTGCTGGTTCCTCGTCGACTCCCTGTTGGATGCTCACTGCTTGCTGCGTACAGTGTACGTGTTGTCTCGTTGCTGGTCTCCCGTTGACTAACTCTTTGATGCTCGATAATTGCTTAGCTTTCGTACGTGTTGCCTCGTCGCTGGTTTCTAGTTGACTCCCCTTGCTTGCCTCGATGCTTCGCTGTTGACTTCGTGTGTTTGGCGTGCTCTCTTTAACACCTCATGCGCTGACGGCGGTGGTTTCTTTAACTACTAGCGTAACTACTACTACAGGGTAGTTCCGAGTTTCCTTAATTTCTATTTCTAACTTTATAACTTAAATTCTATTAGAGTTACTTAAACTATTATTATTAAACAATATATTTAAACCCGCTTCATGGTTAACATTTGTAAAAAAAGGAATAAAAATGGATATATGATTAAAGAAAAATATATGTTGTGGAATTTAAATTCCCGTAAAGAATTTAGATCATCACACCCCCTCTCTACTCCGGGGTGAAGCGCACGCTGACTCTTCCTCTTCGGGAAATGCGGATGGACACTGGTTGGCCTTCGATGCGACGTCGGGCATTCAACTGTTGGCCCGGGCGGCATCTCTGCTGGCAGCGTTGGATCTCCTCGGCTAGGGCTGGCGACCACGGGTCAGTGGGGGTGTGTGTGTCTTCGGTTCCCCTGGTTTGTGTGGGGGACTCGGGGCGCTCAGGACTACCAGGTCGTTGATCGAATTCGTCAAATAGGGCCTCATCTAGCGTTAGGACGTCTTCCATTTCCTCCAAACTTTGGAGGATTAGATCGTTGATGGCGTCTCGTTCCTCTGGGTGATGGTAGTCGGACTGGAGGATGGCGTTGTTGCCTTCGATGCTGGTTGGTGCGAATGAAATTAGTGCTCCTTGCGCCGTAATTAGTGAGGAAGGTGATGCCGTGAGTGTTGACTCGGGGTACTCTGGTGCAGCGATAATCGGTACAGCGTTGATCGGTATGTCTGGCGCAACGTAGGTTGGCTCGTCATACCATGGTGCAGCGATACTTGATTCCGTGTTGAGCGGTATGTCTTGCGCAACGGAGGTTGGCTCGTCATACCATGGCGCAGCGGACTCGTCGGTTGCCTCCGGCGCGGCTAGTGTGACGTTGGGCGGCACGTCGGGCGTAATCCTTGTTGGCTCATCGTACCACGGTGCAGCAATGAGCGGTGCGTCTGGCGTGATGTCGAGCGGTACATTGGGCGTGATGTCTGTTGGTTCGTCATACCATTGCGCAGCAATGGACGGCGCGACGGATACGGTGTTGAGCGTTGCGTCGGGCGTAACGCGTATTGGCTCATCGCACCACGGTACCGTAACAGGCTGCGTGGCTGACATGGCGTTGGGTAGTTCAGTGGCCCTTGTACTGGATCTCCAGGTGATCGGGCGTGGTAAATCCCTCGGCCAGGTAGGGGCGTCATCCCATACGTCGGTGTCCCGACGGGTTTCGATTACCCGGAAGTGGTAAATTGTTTTGATGCACCCCTGCTCGCGCACCTTTTCCCTTTCTACCTCGGTGGTATACCACACTTCCTGGGCTGACCAGTCCTGGTCGTCGTCCTCAAAGTCGCTCGCATTTTGTGGTTCCGCACGTTCTTCGCCCTGGGTAGTTACTTCGCCGTCCTCATCAGCATGCTGGTACTCGGGTGGCGTTGGCGTATCCCTGGCTTCAGGGTTGTACTCCATTGGTTCATCATCGTCGTAGAGCCTGTACGCCGGCGGTGGAGGTGCATCACTATCGTGTAGCTGATCCATGGGCTCCTCCTCCACTTCGGAGTCGGTGTCCATGGGTCCGAATGTACCTTCCATGGATGGCTCCGGTTGCACGACTCCAACAAAAATCACGTCGTCGTCTGATGACGGGTCGTTCACCATCTGTCGACGGGTATCCTCACTATTCAGGCACTCGCTTGTTGGTCCTCTTCGTTCCTCCCCTACCAGTTCTCCTTTTTCCTGCTCTCCCAGTCCTTCCTTTTCTTCCTCCACCGTGACACGGATTGGTGATCCCATCCGGCGTAGTCTTATTCTTTCGGTTCTGCCTCCGGGGTTTATTACTTCCGCTTGCCACTCCTCCCCGAGGTGGCATGTCCGTGGGCGTCCCCCTTGTAGGCGTTCCAACCGTTCCCTAAAGTCTGCGCAACTTTTTTCAAACCTGGCTTCGTCTTCCATCATGTGCACTGTTCGAAGGTTCGCGATCGACTGATTTGATGACTCGCCACTGTTGCGTATATGGCATTGACGATGAGTATGCTGGTCGTTAGCTAGCTTTTGGCTGTTAGGAGTGTCTCTTGGCTGCGGCGTAGGTTGCTCTTCGGAATGGTTTCTTTGATGGAATTCTTTCAACGTGCAAATGTGGGCATTCTTTGTGTTCCCACCCTCCAGTTTGTGTACTTGAACGATGACGGGGGATATGAATTTTTCTACCCTATAGGGCCCGTCATAGCGCGGTGCGAGTTTTGCCGCGAAACCTTCTATCGCTTTAGAAAGGTGGTGCTGCTTTACCATGACGAGTTGGCCTATCTGTGGCTTCCATGGCCCGCGGCGCAGGTTGTAGTGTTTTGCCTGGACTTGCGTGGCTTGGTTCATATTTGCTCTGGCGACCTCCAAGGCGTTCTTGAGCCGCTCCACGTGTTCGCTTACGGAAAAATGTCTTGTGCCAGTCCCGGTTGTGTCCCTGTCGTAAACAGCATCAGGCAGGCGTGGTTCTCGTCCTTGCACGAGGTAGGCTGGGCTATACCCAGTTGACTCTGACGTGCTCGTATTAAAGGCTAGGGTCAGTTCTGGCAGGAGATCGTCCCAGGTGTTTTGCTTCCCCTCAACATACTGGGCGATCATGGTTTTAATGGTCCGGTTGGTTCTTTCGGTGGGGTTTTCCTGTGGCGTGTATGGTGCGGTGCGTTGATGCCTAACCCCCAAGGTTCTTAGGAAAGTTTCAAATGCCTTGCTCGTGAATTGGACGCCGTTATCGGAGATGAATACTTTGGGCGTCCCAAAACGGGCAAGAATCCGTTCACGAAAAGCTTTTATCAGGATGGCGCTGGTAGCTTGTCGACAAGGTATAATCTCGATCCATCTTGTAAACTTGTCAGTGAAGACGAGCAGCATATTGTTGCCGTGTTTCGATCTCGGAAGTGGGCCCACGAAATCGGCACACACCACGGCCCATGGTTCCTCTGCCATTGTGGAGAACATTTCGCCTGCCGGTCGTTGCTGTGACGCTTTGAATTGTTGGCAGCTTTGACAAGTGCGTACGTACCGGCACGCTTGTCTGAACATACCGGGCCAGTAATATCTCTTGGCCAGCCGATTGATGGTTTTACGAACTCCGAGATGGCCTGCACAAGGCTCATCATGATTTTCCTTTAAGACCTGTTCGCGCAAGTGAATGGGTATGCACAGCTTCCACGGCGTGGCATCGTCCTCCTCTAACGTTCGCGGTATGTGTCGATAGAGCTTACCGCCTTCAGTTATGTAATCCGGAAACCTTCCGGCGTCGTTGCTGACCTCCTGGAACCGTCTCTCATACCATGATCCTACTTCGGGTGTCCTTGCTCTGACACTGAGGAGGGTTTCCACGGGTTGTCGTGACAGGGCATCTGCGACCACATTTTGCTTTCCTCGCCTGTATTGAATATCATACGTATGCTGCTGTAACTCGAGCGCCCATCTCGCTATTCGTCCTGAGGGACTCTCAATCGAGTTAAGCCACTTCAACGATAGATGATCGGTGATAATCGTGAACGTATACCCTTCTAGGTAAGGCCGCATCTTTCGTACTGCCCAAACGATGGCTAGGCACTCCTTTTCGGTGGGCGAGTAATTCTTTTCGGCCCCGTTCAGATGTCTGCTGGCATACGCGATTACTCTTTCCTCCCCCCCGATGGTTTGGGTTAGTACCGCTCCGAGGCCATAATCGCATGCGTCAGTTTGCAGTACAAAGCGCTGACTAAAATCCGGGCAAGCTAGAATTGGCGCCTCCGTTAATCTCCGCTTTAGCTCGTCGAATGCTTCCTGTTGCTCTGGCTTCCACTTGAAGTGCTTTCCTTTCTTTAAGAGTGAGGTTAACGGGTGGACAATCTTGGCAAAGTCGGGTACGAATCTCCTATACCACGATGCGATACCCAGACACTGGCGGAGTTGGCGGACATTTCCTGGTGGTTGTAGTTCTTTGATGGCGGCCACTTTCTCAGGATCCGTATGGATACCCCTCTCGCTCACGACATGGCCCAAATACCTGATTTCCTTTTTAAAGAAGTCGCATTTATCAATATTAATGCGTAGTTTGGCATGTCTCAGGCGTTGGAAGACTTCTTTAAGATTTCGCATGTGTTCCTGTAGTGTTCCCCCGGTGACGACGATGTCGTCCAGATAGGCGAACGCATGGGGCTCCATGTCAGGTCCAATCACGCGGTCTAGCGCTCTCTGGAATGTTGCGGGGGCAGAGTGCAGGCCAAACGGCATAACCTTCCATTGGTATAGTCCTCGTCCTGGGACGGTGAACGCCGTGAACTCCTTACTGCTTTCCTCCATCGGAATCTGCCAGTACCCATTTTTGAGGTCGATACTGCTAATGTACTTGGCGTTTCTGAGACGTTCCAGGATGTGATTCATTCTCGGTAACGGGTAGGCGTCTGGCACTGACCTGGCGTTTAGCTGACGGTAGTCTATGCATAAGCGCCATTGTCCTGTCTTCTTTTTTACGAGGACTATTGGTGCGCTGTATGGACTCTGCGATGGCTCGATGCATCCACGCTTAAGCAAGTCTTCAATCTCTTGGTCAATAACTTGCTGCATTGTCGGGTTTCGCGGGAAGTAGCGTTGCTTAATGGGACGATCGTCCCTCATCACTATTCTGTGCGCAGCCACATTCGTTGTTCCTTCAATGCTTTCGAACTTGCTTATTTCCTCACGTAAAAACTCTTGTATCCTGGTTTCATCTGATAGTGGGATCTCTCTCGTGGTTTTGCATGTGATCTTATTCTCTACCACGGTGCCTCCTTCTTCGCTCAGAGTCGCACAGAGTCCTCCGCATTGTATCACCGTTCCGATGCTGGTGAGGAAATCAAGGCCGAGGATGACGTCGTCGACAACCTCCGGTATGACAAAGAAAGTGGTCATTCGACTTTGATTTCCCAACGTCGTCGAGATGTTAAGGGTTTCGTGAATCTCTTGTTGCACCCCGTTTGCCATGGACACCTGCCATCTCTCTCTTGTCATACTGCCCTCGTCGCGGAGTTTCTCAGCCACGTGTTGACTGACAAAGCACCGAGTCGCACCAGTGTCGAGAGTCGCTTCCACCAGATATGCTCCTAAGGCTACTGTAGCGATGATACGCCGTCCCTCTACCCGTAAATGATCTATTGTGGTCGAGTTTCCTGTACGTTGTGCTGACCGTTCCCTCGACTGGATGGCCAGCGATTGGCGTTTCCCTGATTCCGTCTGCAGCATTCTATAGTCCGAATATTTCTGCGGCCACATTCCCAGCAGAAGATTAATCGAGTGCCTCTGCAACCGTTAGCGGCGTGCCCTTGCTGGCCGCAGTTTCTGCAGGCTGAGCGTGCGTTTTCCACCACTTCAACTCCTACTACCTGCCGATGTATCTCGTTCGTACGCCGTCGTGGTTGCTCGTGTCTTGGCGTTGGTGTAGGCGGGATTGGGTCACGTGGTTCCGCGATTGTCTGAAGATTTTCGAAGTCGCCTGCGAGACTCGTCAGCTCACCCAACGTGGCAAAGTCGCGTCGTTTGACATATAGCTGCATTTCGTTTCGACTATTCCTGTAAATCCTGTCTAGCCGCTCTCGTTCGGTCAACTTTGTATGACGCATCAAGTTCTGCATCGTCAGCACATACTCCTTGAACCTCTCGTTCGGCCGCTGGGTCCTCTGTCTTATGTCGTCATGGAGTCGCTCGAAATATCTTGGGGGTAGGAAGAATTCCAGGAAATCGTTCTTAAAACTGCGCCACGATAACCATTTCTGGTTATTGTTCCTGAACCACTGAAGGGCTTGCGATGTAAAGAAATGTGGCATTGTTCTTGGAAGGTGATCCGGGTTAATATTATAGAGCTCCGAGAGCTCTTCTACCCGTTCAATAAATGGGAGGGCGTCATCCCGACCATCATAGGATACTGTCCATTTTCTAATCCTTTCGATAATCCCGGTGTTTGACGAGTGTGTCAGGTACTGATCTTCGTCGCGCCGATCTCTGATGGTGTCTGTGTGGTGTGCTGTTTTGGTTGAATGCAGTGTGCCTGGAAGCGAATACCCTCCATCGGGAGGTATCGTGAGCGTTAGCTCCTTGGATGTTGGTTTCGGGACTTCTGCAGCTGTTGGCGGAAGATGCTGAAGTGTAGCCGATCCTGGTGAAAGGCTACGGCGATGCTGAGCCTCCAGCTCGTTGAGGCGTTGTACCTCCGCAGTGTCTAGGTTTTCGTCGCGTGCGAAGGCGGCAAGACTCTTGCGTAGTTCCTCCACTGTTCCACTGGTTTCGAGACCGAACTCTTTCGCGTAGGCAAGGAGATCGTCTCGACGAAGTTCGTGTATCCAGCCGGTTCTGACCATTTCGGTGGATTCGGTTCTCTAGCGTATCTTTCGTGCCACTTAGTGTATTTGTTTTCAAGAGGGTCCCTGCTCGGGCGCCACTGTAACGAAGCTCCGGTTTGTCCGGTTTATAGCCAGGGTATGGTCTCAGTCGTTGTCCGAGATCCTGTTACAGAATTTTAAAGAAATTTCAGTAACCCTCTTGATTTCAAATACAAGCTTTATTTTCTCTCTTAAATTATAGGCACAATGGTGTAGATGTGGATCGATACGCTAGTGAGATTGAATGGTTGATTCGCCGCTTTAATTGATGCTGGTGGGGATCGTTGTTGTGACGCTGGAGAGTAGCGTTGCTGCCGAGACAGGCTAAACTGATGCTCCTGCGTCCCTGTCGACTCCCTAAGTCGATCGGTCCAAAGTTCGTAATCGCGGTATGTCTGGTCCAGGCGGAACCTCTGCGGCAGGCGATCGTTTAGATTGCGCCTACTGGTTGAGGGTATCTAGGATATCCTTGGCGCAGTGGAACGATCGTCCAGATTACGTACCCACGACGCAAAGGCTTCCCCGACTACTCTGAGGACCACGTAACTGTTGTGTCGCTTGTCCGGGTGAAACTTCTGCAGCAGGCGATCGTTGAGATTACGCCTACTGGGTAAGGGTGTCTAGGATGACCCTGGCGCGGTGGAACGATCGTTTAGATTACGTAGCCACAACGCAAAGCTTCCTCGACAACCCCGAAGACCACGTGCTTGTTGCGTCTTTGGTCCAGATGGAACTTCTGCAGCAGGCGATCGTTTAGATTGCACCTACTGGTTGAGGGTATCTGGGATATCCTTGGCGCAGTGGAACTATCGTCAAGATTACGTACCCACGACGCAAGGCTTCCCTGACAACCCCGAAGACCACGTGCTTGTGGCGTCGTCGGTCCAGATGGAACTTCTGCAGCAGGCGATCGTTTAGATTGCACCTACTGGTTGAGGGTATCTGGGATATCCTTGGCGCAGTGGAACGATCGTCAAGATTACGTACCCACGACGCAAGGCTTCCTTGACAACCCCGAAGACCACGCACTTGTTATGTAATCTGTCACTGTCACTAAGCCCTAGCTCTACCCGCTACTTACTCAAGTGTGTGTCGCGTGTCCTGCCTCTTGGATTGGCCCTTGATCAGTCAACCTGCGTTGCGTTTGCCTCTGTTGACTCCAACTCCTGCACGTGTTGTCTCGTTGCTGGTTCCTCGTCGACTCCCTGTTGGATGCTCACTGCTTGCTGCGTACAGTGTACGTGTTGTCTCGTTGCTGGTCTCCCGTTGACTAACTCTTTGATGCTCGATAATTGCTTAGCTTTCGTACGTGTTGCCTCGTCGCTGGTTTCTAGTTGACTCCCCTTGCTTGCCTCGATGCTTCGCTGTTGACTTCGTGTGTTTGGCGTGCTCTCTTTAACACCTCATGCGCTGACGGCGGTGGTTTCTTTAACTACTAGCGTAACTACTACTACAGGGTAGTTCCGAGTTTCCTTAATTTCTATTTCTAACTTTATAACTTAAATTCTATTAGAGTTACTTAAACTATTATTATTAAACAATATATTTAAACCCGCTTCATGGTTAACATTTGTAAAAAAAGGAATAAAAATGGATATATGATTAAAGAAAAATATATGTTGTGGAATTTAAATTCCCGTAAAGAATTTAGATCATCACACCCCCTCTCTACTCCGGGGTGAAGCGCACGCTGACTCTTCCTCTTCGGGAAATGCGGATGGACACTGGTTGGCCTTCGATGCGACGTCGGGCATTCAACTGTTGGCCCGGGCGGCATCTCTGCTGGCAGCGTTGGATCTCCTCGGCTAGGGCTGGCGACCACGGGTCAGTGGGGGTGTGTGTGTCTTCGGTTCCCCTGGTTTGTGTGGGGGACTCGGGGCGCTCAGGACTACCAGGTCGTTGATCGAATTCGTCAAATAGGGCCTCATCTAGCGTTAGGACGTCTTCCATTTCCTCCAAACTTTGGAGGATTAGATCGTTGATGGCGTCTCGTTCCTCTGGGTGATGGTAGTCGGACTGGAGGATGGCGTTGTTGCCTTCGATGCTGGTTGGTGCGAATGAAATTAGTGCTCCTTGCGCCGTAATTAGTGAGGAAGGTGATGCCGTGAGTGTTGACTCGGGGTACTCTGGTGCAGCGATAATCGGTACAGCGTTGATCGGTATGTCTGGCGCAACGTAGGTTGGCTCGTCATACCATGGTGCAGCGATACTTGATTCCGTGTTGAGCGGTATGTCTTGCGCAACGGAGGTTGGCTCGTCATACCATGGCGCAGCGGACTCGTCGGTTGCCTCCGGCGCGGCTAGTGTGACGTTGGGCGGCACGTCGGGCGTAATCCTTGTTGGCTCATCGTACCACGGTGCAGCAATGAGCGGTGCGTCTGGCGTGATGTCGAGCGGTACATTGGGCGTGATGTCTGTTGGTTCGTCATACCATTGCGCAGCAATGGACGGCGCGACGGATACGGTGTTGAGCGTTGCGTCGGGCGTAACGCGTATTGGCTCATCGCACCACGGTACCGTAACAGGCTGCGTGGCTGACATGGCGTTGGGTAGTTCAGTGGCCCTTGTACTGGATCTCCAGGTGATCGGGCGTGGTAAATCCCTCGGCCAGGTAGGGGCGTCATCCCATACGTCGGTGTCCCGACGGGTTTCGATTACCCGGAAGTGGTAAATTGTTTTGATGCACCCCTGCTCGCGCACCTTTTCCCTTTCTACCTCGGTGGTATACCACACTTCCTGGGCTGACCAGTCCTGGTCGTCGTCCTCAAAGTCGCTCGCATTTTGTGGTTCCGCACGTTCTTCGCCCTGGGTAGTTACTTCGCCGTCCTCATCAGCATGCTGGTACTCGGGTGGCGTTGGCGTATCCCTGGCTTCAGGGTTGTACTCCATTGGTTCATCATCGTCGTAGAGCCTGTACGCCGGCGGTGGAGGTGCATCACTATCGTGTAGCTGATCCATGGGCTCCTCCTCCACTTCGGAGTCGGTGTCCATGGGTCCGAATGTACCTTCCATGGATGGCTCCGGTTGCACGACTCCAACAAAAATCACGTCGTCGTCTGATGACGGGTCGTTCACCATCTGTCGACGGGTATCCTCACTATTCAGGCACTCGCTTGTTGGTCCTCTTCGTTCCTCCCCTACCAGTTCTCCTTTTTCCTGCTCTCCCAGTCCTTCCTTTTCTTCCTCCACCGTGACACGGATTGGTGATCCCATCCGGCGTAGTCTTATTCTTTCGGTTCTGCCTCCGGGGTTTATTACTTCCGCTTGCCACTCCTCCCCGAGGTGGCATGTCCGTGGGCGTCCCCCTTGTAGGCGTTCCAACCGTTCCCTAAAGTCTGCGCAACTTTTTTCAAACCTGGCTTCGTCTTCCATCATGTGCACTGTTCGAAGGTTCGCGATCGACTGATTTGATGACTCGCCACTGTTGCGTATATGGCATTGACGATGAGTATGCTGGTCGTTAGCTAGCTTTTGGCTGTTAGGAGTGTCTCTTGGCTGCGGCGTAGGTTGCTCTTCGGAATGGTTTCTTTGATGGAATTCTTTCAACGTGCAAATGTGGGCATTCTTTGTGTTCCCACCCTCCAGTTTGTGTACTTGAACGATGACGGGGGATATGAATTTTTCTACCCTATAGGGCCCGTCATAGCGCGGTGCGAGTTTTGCCGCGAAACCTTCTATCGCTTTAGAAAGGTGGTGCTGCTTTACCATGACGAGTTGGCCTATCTGTGGCTTCCATGGCCCGCGGCGCAGGTTGTAGTGTTTTGCCTGGACTTGCGTGGCTTGGTTCATATTTGCTCTGGCGACCTCCAAGGCGTTCTTGAGCCGCTCCACGTGTTCGCTTACGGAAAAATGTCTTGTGCCAGTCCCGGTTGTGTCCCTGTCGTAAACAGCATCAGGCAGGCGTGGTTCTCGTCCTTGCACGAGGTAGGCTGGGCTATACCCAGTTGACTCTGACGTGCTCGTATTAAAGGCTAGGGTCAGTTCTGGCAGGAGATCGTCCCAGGTGTTTTGCTTCCCCTCAACATACTGGGCGATCATGGTTTTAATGGTCCGGTTGGTTCTTTCGGTGGGGTTTTCCTGTGGCGTGTATGGTGCGGTGCGTTGATGCCTAACCCCCAAGGTTCTTAGGAAAGTTTCAAATGCCTTGCTCGTGAATTGGACGCCGTTATCGGAGATGAATACTTTGGGCGTCCCAAAACGGGCAAGAATCCGTTCACGAAAAGCTTTTATCAGGATGGCGCTGGTAGCTTGTCGACAAGGTATAATCTCGATCCATCTTGTAAACTTGTCAGTGAAGACGAGCAGCATATTGTTGCCGTGTTTCGATCTCGGAAGTGGGCCCACGAAATCGGCACAAACCACGGCCCATGGTTCCTCTGCCATTGTGGAGAACATTTCGCCTGCCGGTCGTTGCTGTGACGCTTTGAATTGTTGGCAGCTTTGACAAGTGCGTACGTACCGGCTCGCTTGTCTGAACATACCGGGCCAGTAATATCTCTTGGCCAGCCGATTGATGGTTTTACGAACTCCGAGATGGCCTGCACAAGGCTCATCATGATTTTCCTTTAAGACCTGTTCGCGCAAGTGAATGGGTATGCACAGCTTCCACGGCGTGGCATCGTCCTCCTCTAATGTTCGCGGTATGTGTCGATAGAGCTTACCGCCTTCAGTTATGTAATCCGGAAACCTTCCGGCGTCGTTGCTGACCTCCTGGAACCGTCTCTCATACCATGATCCTACTTCGGGTGTCCTTGCTCTGACACTGAGGAGGGTTTCCACGGGTTGTCGTGACAGGGCATCTGCGACCACATTTTGCTTTCCTCGCCTGTATTGAATATCATACGTATGCTGCTGTAACTCGAGCGCCCATCTCGCTATTCGTCCTGAGGGACTCTCAATCGAGTTAAGCCACTTCAACGATAGATGATCGGTGATAATCGTGAACGTATACCCTTCTAGGTAAGGCCGCATCTTTCGTACTGCCCAAACGATGGCTAGGCACTCCTTTTCGGTGGGCGAGTAATTCTTTTCGGCCCCGTTCAGATGTCTGCTGGCATACGCGATTACTCTTTCCTCCCCCCCGATGGTTTGGGTTAGTACCGCTCCGAGGCCATAATCGCATGCGTCAGTTTGCAGTACAAAGCGCTGACTAAAATCCGGGCAAGCTAGAATTGGCGCCTCCGTTAATCTCCGCTTTAGCTCGTCGAATGCTTCCTGTTGCTCTGGCTTCCACTTGAAGTGCTTTCCTTTCTTTAAGAGTGAGGTTAACGGGTGGACAATCTTGGCAAAGTCGGGTACGAATCTCCTATACCACGATGCGATACCCAGACACTGGCGGAGTTGGCGGACATTTCCTGGTGGTTGTAGTTCTTTGATGGCGGCCACTTTCTCAGGATCCGTATGGATACCCCTCTCGCTCACGACATGGCCCAAATACCTGATTTCCTTTTTAAAGAAGTCGCATTTATCAATATTAATGCGTAGTTTGGCATGTCTCAGGCGTTGGAAGACTTCTTTAAGATTTCGCATGTGTTCCTGTAGTGTTCCCCCGGTGACGACGATGTCGTCCAGATAGGCGAACGCATGGGGCTCCATGTCAGGTCCAATCACGCGGTCTAGCGCTCTCTGGAATGTTGCGGGGGCAGAGTGCAGGCCAAACGGCATAACCTTCCATTGGTATAGTCCTCGTCCTGGGACGGTGAACGCCGTGAACTCCTTACTGCTTTCCTCCATCGGAATCTGCCAGTACCCATTTTTGAGGTCGATACTGCTAATGTACTTGGCGTTTCTGAGACGTTCCAGGATGTGATTCATTCTCGGTAACGGGTAGGCGTCTGGCACTGACCTGGCGTTTAGCTGACGGTAGTCTATGCATAAGCGCCATTGTCCTGTCTTCTTTTTTACGAGGACTATTGGTGCGCTGTATGGACTCTGCGATGGCTCGATGCATCCACGCTTAAGCAAGTCTTCAATCTCTTGGTCAATAACTTGCTGCATTGTCGGGTTTCGCGGGAAGTAGCGTTGCTTAATGGGACGATCGTCCCTCATCACTATTCTGTGCGCAGCCACATTCGTTGTTCCTTCAATGCTTTCGAACTTGCTTATTTCCTCACGTAAAAACTCTTGTATCCTGGTTTCATCTGATAGTGGGATCTCTCTCGTGGTTTTGCATGTGATCTTATTCTCTACCACGGTGCCTCCTTCTTCGCTCAGAGTCGCACAGAGTCCTCCGCATTGTATCACCGTTCCGATGCTGGTGAGGAAATCAAGGCCGAGGATGACGTCGTCGACAACCTCCGGTATGACAAAGAAAGTGGTCATTCGACTTTGATTTCCCAACGTCGTCGAGATGTTAAGGGTTTCGTGAATCTCTTGTTGCACCCCGTTTGCCATGGACACCTGCCATCTCTCTCTTGTCATACTGCCCTCGTCGCGGAGTTTCTCAGCCACGTGTTGACTGACAAAGCACCGAGTCGCACCAGTGTCGAGAGTCGCTTCCACCAGATATGCTCCTAAGGCTACTGTAGCGATGATACGCCGTCCCTCTACCCGTAAATGATCTATTGTGGTCGAGTTTCCTGTACGTTGTGCTGACCGTTCCCTCGACTGGATGGCCAGCGATTGGCGTTTCCCTGATTCCGTCTGCAGCATTCTATAGTCCGAATATTTCTGCGGCCACATTCCCAGCAGAAGATTAATCGAGTGCCTCTGCAACCGTTAGCGGCGTGCCCTTGCTGGCCGCAGTTTCTGCAGGCTGAGCGTGCGTTTTCCACCACTTCAACTCCTACTACCTGCCGATGTATCTCGTTCGTACGCCGTCGTGGTTGCTCGTGTCTTGGCGTTGGTGTAGGCGGGATTGGGTCACGTGGTTCCGCGATTGTCTGAAGATTTTCGAAGTCGCCTGCGAGACTCGTCAGCTCACCCAACGTGGCAAAGTCGCGTCGTTTGACATATAGCTGCATTTCGTTTCGACTATTCCTGTAAATCCTGTCTAGCCGCTCTCGTTCGGTCAACTTTGTATGACGCATCAAGTTCTGCATCGTCAGCACATACTCCTTGAACCTCTCGTTCGGCCGCTGGGTCCTCTGTCTTATGTCGTCATGGAGTCGCTCGAAATATCTTGGGGGTAGGAAGAATTCCAGGAAATCGTTCTTAAAACTGCGCCACGATAACCATTTCTGGTTATTGTTCCTGAACCACTGAAGGGCTTGCGATGTAAAGAAATGTGGCATTGTTCTTGGAAGGTGATCCGGGTTAATATTATAGAGCTCCGAGAGCTCTTCTACCCGTTCAATAAATGGGAGGGCGTCATCCCGACCATCATAGGATACTGTCCATTTTCTAATCCTTTCGATAATCCCGGTGTTTGACGAGTGTGTCAGGTACTGATCTTCGTCGCGCCGATCTCTGATGGTGTCTGTGTGGTGTGCTGTTTTGGTTGAATGCAGTGTGCCTGGAAGCGAATACCCTCCATCGGGAGGTATCGTGAGCGTTAGCTCCTTGGATGTTGGTTTCGGGACTTCTGCAGCTGTTGGCGGAAGATGCTGAAGTGTAGCCGATCCTGGTGAAAGGCTACGGCGATGCTGAGCCTCCAGCTCGTTGAGGCGTTGTACCTCCGCAGTGTCTAGGTTTTCGTCGCGTGCGAAGGCGGCAAGACTCTTGCGTAGTTCCTCCACTGTTCCACTGGTTTCGAGACCGAACTCTTTCGCGTAGGCAAGGAGATCGTCTCGACGAAGTTCGTGTATCCAGCCGGTTCTGACCATTTCGGTGGATTCGGTTCTCTAGCGTATCTTTCGTGCCACTTAGTGTATTTGTTTTCAAGAGGGTCCCTGCTCGGGCGCCACTGTAACGAAGCTCCGGTTTGTCCGGTTTATAGCCAGGGTATGGTCTCAGTCGTTGTCCGAGATCCTGTTACAGAATTTTAAAGAAATTTCAGTAACCCTCTTGATTTCAAATACAAGCTTTATTTTCTCTCTTAAATTATAGGCACAATGGTGTAGATGTGGATCGATACGCTAGTGAGATTGAATGGTTGATTCGCCGCTTTAATTGATGCTGGTGGGGATCGTTGTTGTGACGCTGGAGAGTAGCGTTGCTGCCGAGACAGGCTAAACTGATGCTCCTGCGTCCCTGTCGACTCCCTAAGTCGATCGGTCCAAAGTTCGTAATCGCGGTATGTCTGGTCCAGGCGGAACCTCTGCGGCAGGCGATCGTTTAGATTGCGCCTACTGGTTGAGGGTATCTAGGATATCCTTGGCGCAGTGGAACGATCGTCCAGATTACGTACCCACGACGCAAAGGCTTCCCCGACTACTCTGAGGACCACGTAACTGTTGTGTCGCTTGTCCGGGTGAAACTTCTGCAGCAGGCGATCGTTGAGATTACGCCTACTGGGTAAGGGTGTCTAGGATGACCCTGGCGCGGTGGAACGATCGTTTAGATTACGTAGCCACAACGCAAAGCTTCCTCGACAACCCCGAAGACCACGTGCTTGTTGCGTCTTTGGTCCAGATGGAACTTCTGCAGCAGGCGATCGTTTAGATTGCACCTACTGGTTGAGGGTATCTGGGATATCCTTGGCGCAGTGGAACTATCGTCAAGATTACGTACCCACGACGCAAGGCTTCCCTGACAACCCCGAAGACCACGTGCTTGTGGCGTCGTCGGTCCAGATGGAACTTCTGCAGCAGGCGATCGTTTAGATTGCACCTACTGGTTGAGGGTATCTGGGATATCCTTGGCGCAGTGGAACGATCGTCAAGATTACGTACCCACGACGCAAGGCTTCCTTGACAACCCCGAAGACCACGCACTTGTTATGTAATCTGTCACTGTCACTAAGCCCTAGCTCTACCCGCTACTTACTCAAGTGTGTGTCGCGTGTCCTGCCTCTTGGATTGGCCCTTGATCAGTCAACCTGCGTTGCGTTTGCCTCTGTTGACTCCAACTCCTGCACGTGTTGTCTCGTTGCTGGTTCCTCGTCGACTCCCTGTTGGATGCTCACTGCTTGCTGCGTACAGTGTACGTGTTGTCTCGTTGCTGGTCTCCCGTTGACTAACTCTTTGATGCTCGATAATTGCTTAGCTTTCGTACGTGTTGCCTCGTCGCTGGTTTCTAGTTGACTCCCCTTGCTTGCCTCGATGCTTCGCTGTTGACTTCGTGTGTTTGGCGTGCTCTCTTTAACACCTCATGCGCTGACGGCGGTGGTTTCTTTAACTACTAGCGTAACTACTACTACAGGGTAGTTCCGAGTTTCCTTAATTTCTATTTCTAACTTTATAACTTAAATTCTATTAGAGTTACTTAAACTATTATTATTAAACAATATATTTAAACCCGCTTCATGGTTAACATTTGTAAAAAAAGGAATAAAAATGGATATATGATTAAAGAAAAATATATGTTGTGGAATTTAAATTCCCGTAAAGAATTTAGATCATCACAACTATTAAAGAAAACCAAATTCACATGGACTAAAGAACACCAGAACGCTTTCGACAACCTACAAGAAAAATTAATGAACCCACCGATATTACAATATCCCGATTTTTTAAAACCGTTTATTCTGACAACTGACGCTTCAAACTACGCTCTTTTTTTTTTTTTTTTTTTTGGGACTGACTTACCTGACTTGACTGACGAATCCAGATTCGCATTCAGAGAAACCTAGCAGTTTGCGAACAAACAGAAAAGAAGTATTTACAGAAAACGATATCGTAAATATAAATGTAAACGTAAAGAATAATGATAATCCAACGAAATTCGTTTCGACTCTGGAGAGTTATCTTTATACATGAATAAAATGAATGCATTGTGTGAAAAAGATGAAATATTTACAATTGTTAACAAAGAAGAATTTAAGAAGTTATTTAATGAGTTGCAACATAAAAACAAAAATCGCGCATATTTGAAGATTTTAATATATTAATCCCCCAGAAAAAATTGATGACGATATAATAAAATACAAATAAATGGATGAATACCATAATTACCCTATAGGAGGACACTTAGGAATTAGGAAAACAAAAATAAAATTAAATCAAAGGTACATTTGGAAAAATATGAGCAAAATGATTAAACAATGTATATCGAAATGTGAAAAATGTAAAATTAACAAGCAAACAAAACACATAAAAGAAAAAATGGTACAAACTGATACACCTAATAATAGTTTTGAAATTATATGTATAGACACTGTAGATCCTCTAAGAATTTCGAATAATTTTAGATATATCTTAACAATTCAATGTGAATTGACAAAATTTGTAGTAGCACATCCAATAGAATTTAAAGACGCAACTACAGTTGCAAAGGCATTAGTATGTTACGAGTTTTGCTTTCCAGCCATGGATGAAGCTCAGTCTGTCCGGGGTTGCTCGAAGGGGTCTCGTAACCCTCCAAGTTATTCAACCGCCACACGAATTTCTAACGACTATTTTCACAGTCTAGCACTGACTCTTTGCAGAGTTCAGCTCGGTGGATTGGCTGTATTGGTTTTTATCCTTATATCTACTTAACAATTTCTATACTTATGATACGTACAATTAATGTGGTTTTGCCTACACGAATCTAAGGGCAGAGTGCCACGCAGCAGACAGTTTACCTACGCAAAATCACCTAAGCAGGAGCTCTTAACCAGTGTGTTTCTCTACGGAAGGCCTAAAGTAAGGGCTTGGAAGCTCAAGTGCTTCCCGGCGGAAGGCCTTAATTTATATAAGGGAAAGCGAAAGTGATTCCCTGCGGAAGGTCTAAAGTAAAGGCTTGGAAGCTCAAGTGCTTCCCGGCGGAAGGCCTTAATTTATCGAACCAAAATGCTGGTTACGTTAATCTCCTGTTTAAGGGACTTTCCTACCGGTGGCGTGCAAATATGGTTGCACGCCGGTGGCTTGCGCCGATAGGTGAATGATAGGGCATTCACCGGTGACCGAAGTCGATAGGTAATATATAGGGATATTACCGATGGCCGAAGCCGATAGGTGAAAGATAGGGCATTCACCGGTGACCGAATTCGATAGGTAATATATAGGGATATTACCGATGGCCGAAGCCGATAGTGAAGTCTCAAGATGGGTTTAGGATCTTAAGTATAAGGCTTATCTTATACTCAGCGCAACTCGAATTTGAATATTTTTGCCGTAGCCTTTTATGAGCTGGCTGTCGTAAGCGGCACGCGAATTATATGTGCTTAGTGAGCGCAAACTACCAGTATCGATAATTTTATTGTATATTACGGCGAAACCGGTTTTCTATTGTTTTCGTTGATGCGTGCTAGAGAGCTGCACAAGATGTCTTGAAACGCACATCAAGCCGCAACAAAAATTTCAAGCCTTGCACTGCTTGCTTATTTTGCTTTCGAATTAAGACATTGACTGCCGAAAGCGTGCTGATAGCAAAGCACAACAAAGGCAATAGTATTCATTGCCATTCGTTGCTTTTTTGAACGAAAAGGCAATGCATAGCAATGCATGACAATTGCTATGACAATTGATAACGCATGGCAATGTAAAGCAACGAATGGTGCTAAACTCAAACGAAGACTCATGCAAAAGAATGAGATAGCTTCATATCACTGCGCATCGTTGCCGACATCATAGCAGTATTGCTATTTTCGATGTCTTGTTGCCTTCCGAAAGGCACTATTGCCTTTTCTGCTTACAATTCAAGCCTTTCATTGCCTTCACAGAAAAGCAAAGCAACACAATGCCTTGTTCGAAGCAGGTAGACGGCAAGGCAGTCACGGCTTGTTCGGGTAGTTGCCTTGAAGTGTTCGTGTCAAATCGCTCATTTGTGCACGACAGTGCACTGCAAGGCAATACTGTGGCATGGTGCCTTTAGCAATTCAAGACATCCTGTGCAACTCTCTAATGCGTCCACACAACAGTGCAAACATACATTTTGAATATCAATAAAACAAAATAAATGTTTTGTGGCTGGCGGGATTTGAACCTGCGACATGAGGTTTCTTAAGCTCGGTTTTATTTTTAACAAAAGAGAAAAAGAGTGTTTTTGTCGCTGGTGGGATTTGAACCTGTGATTATTTAATGTATTCTGTCCATTAATGCCGCGACTGCGCTGCGACTGTGTTTACGCTGTTTTTCTTTGTTTTGTCTTACTTACTTCTACATTTTGATATTTCAGTTTTCTTATATTTCTAGCTTATTAATCTTATTTGTAATAATCTTATAGTTATCTTATTTCTAACGTTGTGCACGTTACAAGTAGAACAATTTATTCGCAAGTATGGAAATTTTAAAACATTAAAATCAGATAAAGGAACTGAATTCACGAACATACTACGAAAAGAAATATGCCAACTACTAAAAATTCGACAAATTTTTTCCACACCATATCATCACGAGACCTTAGGGTCAATAGAACGAAACCATAGGGTACTTAACGAATACTTACTAGCATTTGCAAAAGAAGATGACTGGGACAAATGGGTACCGCACTATGTATTCGCGTACAATACCACACCACACGTTCATACAAATTATTCACCATATGAATTAATTTTTGTAAAATTACCATCAATGCCTGATGATACATTAAATAATAATACAATTTCTTATAACCTTGATAATTATGTTAACGAATTAAAAGCTAGACTAAGTTTATCCTTAAGAAATGCAAAAGCTAATTTAACGAAATCTAAAGAAAGACGTGTAAATAATCAGAATAATTGTAATAATTCTAATTTTAAGATAGGTGATAAAGTATTAGTAAGAAATATAAACAGAAAAAAATATCAAAAACCATATCACGGTCCTTACATTATAATATGTAAAAATGGAGTAAACTCGGCAGTAATGGTTAACGGCATGAGAAAAGAATTTCATAACAATTTATTGAAAAAATTCTAATAAAAATATATATTTCTTCAAAATATATATTTTTCTTGAAAGGGTGAGGGTGTAGTGTACCACACTAGTCACCATGACTGCTTCATAAGCGACAGTCAAATTGACCAACGATAGGGTACACGCAGCGCATAAAAATTGCAGCGTTTCCTGTTGGAGCGTTGACCGCGCTAAGTTCGGCTGCGTGTGCTTTAATGCTTTCTTTGCGCTGCCGACGCATTCTGTCGGGAGTGCGACAGAAAATAGTGCAGCCGATAATTATATACAATAATTTATATACATTGTATTATTGATTGGATCAGCAGAATCCGCTGACCAATCTCTCACCGCATATTATGTAATAATTTTGTGGTACGAAACAAAGGATATTTGTATTTGTTACAAAATTTTTGAATTCTCTCTCGATTGCGATTAACGCACAATAAATTTAAATTCAATATAAGCGATTTCCGCATGCCTTCCAGTCATAAAAAAATCCCAAACTTCATGTTGCTATTCAAATTAAAAAACAGATTTACAAACAAAACGACCGACTGCTCATTCACAACGGCTCGAAGCTGATCGGAGCTGTTCACTAGCTCAGAGCTCGGAGCTGATCGGAGCCGGAGCTGCTCACTAGCTCTGAGCTGCTCACTAGCTCAGAGCTCGCAACTGATCGGAGCTCGGAGCTGCTCACTGATGTTATTATTTTTTGCTCCGGCTCGCTCGTGCTCTAAAAAAAAATTGGGATCAACGACTCGGGCTCGCTCGTGCTCTCGTAAGAAAATGCTCTTTTGAGCGAGTCGAAGCGCTGAGAATTTTTTCTGTTGCTCCTGCTCGAGAGTGCGGGCGAGCCGGAGCGAGCAGTTACGAACCCTGTATTGAAGCATAGAGAAAGAATAACAAGAGGGCGAATCTTGAACAAAAATATTTTCCATGGTCGATCCAGTACTGGATCGAGTTTTCACTCATTTCTGAGTGTTTCGCGCTCTTCTCTTTTGCTATTGCCAATGCTAATGTGTTTCCATTGCTGCTCTGAGCATTTGTTTCCTATCCACTACTGGATCGTTGATACATTTCTGAATGCTTCGCTCTCTTGCGTGTTATTTGCTTCTCATTGCCATTGCTTTGTTTTTGTATAAATACAACTCGGATTTGCTTGTATTCCTTCATAAATGATTATGCGTAAGAAGAGTTGAGCGATGGAGTCTTGTATGTCAAAGGAGATGAGAATGAATCGGTTGATCGATTTCTTCTTGAAAGCAGGGGTTGAGGGAACAAGGGAATTTGACTTCTTTTTGGTTCCTTTACAATAAAAAAAACAGGTGCTTACGTCTATAAGTCTATCAAGTTTGGATTTTTTTCCCGCTAATTTTTTTCGTTTATTAAAGGAATTTCGTTTTGTTTTAACATAAACTGTTTAGTATTTTAAATTAGGTTTATTATTAAATTAGGTTATTGTTAATTGTTATTTTATATGTATAAAATTATAATATAATTGTTGTACCAATATTTCGTTTTATTGACAGCCCATAGGCAATGCTTCCTTAATAGAACTAAAATCATAAATATTAAAAAGTTTAGTCCTTAATTTAATTTTAATAATAGTTTTGGACACTACAATAACTACTGGAAAATACATAGACGGTCAGACAGCAGCACTACAGTTGTTAGTACAAAATAACAAATAAAAGTCGATCTTCCGATTCCTTCATACTCATAAAAAATGTGTTCGAATTGCTACATAATATAAATATTTTCTCTGAAATATTTCCATTCTTTCATTTTTTATTTTTGCTTCCATTTACTTTTTATTTTTACTCGAATAAGGTATTAGATGTGATATATGCCGACTAAGTATTCTTCTTCTTAAATCTTCTGCCTATACGAATTCTTCAAGAGCACGCTATGCTCGGAACGTAGATCGTGCCAGCGCTTTACATAGCTTGGACATCGAATAAGAAGTAGAACAAAGCTACGAAAGCAAAAATTCTTTCAAAAACCCTAAAATGCAAAATTTAAAACGATTCCAGACGGACGGACGGCTGCACATGGTTTGTTATTGTAAGAGAAGCAAAAGAAGACGAATCGCACCGTTCTCCTCATCGCCCTCTGTACACCAGAAATTGATCGATTCTTTCTTTCGCACTTTACTTGGCATACGAGTGTTGGATCGATCTCTTCTTACGCATATTCGCTTACATTGTTAGTGCAAAATAACAGCAGCAAAGTCGATCATCCGCTCCGAGAAAAAAATTACACACTGACTCACAAAGTCATCATGCATATGTAGATCCGAATAATGAGAGAAAGACACAAAGCAAAAATTGAGAAACTGAAATTGCTTGCTCTCTGCGTGTTGATTCATTTCGCACTCATTGCGCTTCTTCGTTTCCCTTGCGGACCGACCGCTTCCATGTCGCCGTTGAGTACATTTGGCTGATTCGGCCTCTTGTTATTCTTTCTCTATGATTGAAGTGAACGTGCATAAAACCAATATTCAACCCAATACTTTAATTCCTCTACAAAAAGTTAGTTATATTATTTTAATTGATAATGATAGAATATGCTAATTTATTATTTACTGTTTGAAGAATTATTTAAAAATAGGGATAGTTTACATAAAGTAATTAACATAATTTTGCATAGGGTATTGAAAATTGTTTAAATTTTTGTGTATCTATTTACATATGTAGGTCAAGATATCAGAATTATTACAACGATGAGACTATTTATTATCGTTCAATAAATAATACCTACCATAATACTAAGGCTTATATACAAGGTAATAATAATTAAATTAATTAGAAAATAATTGTTATATTAAGTGCTTTAAATTTCAGCTGTTCCACGACCTAATGCTAATCAGACTTTATCATCATCAGCAATTGTAACTGCTTCAACTACAGGAATGGTTGCAAATGCTACTCTCAATGGCCGTTCGCATAATACTAGCGGTGGTACCAGCAATGCAGTAGGAATGCGATATCGTCCAATCCCTTATCAGTTCGTCAAAAAATAATCGATTTATTTATAATTCTGTTACATATTTTAAAATTGATATGGTTTTCCATATCACCTTTAGGTACTTTGGAAAACCGAATACTTTATTTATCAAATATACTGCATTTAATTATATTAGGCATTTAACAAGTGATATAAAAAATAAATCCTAAATATGTTCGTAGTTGACGAAAGTAATCAATGTACCAAAATCTACCAAAGTACCAAAGTTGGTGTAAGTACCCTATTGTTATAATTTGCCATTTAATTTTAACCACTACAGCCTCTTACGTATTTTCGACGTATTTTGATAAACAGGCATGCTTCTCGTTTTTGCTTTTTGTTTTCGTGAATACGATGTTTTACTACAGAAAGAACAAACACAGACAAAACGAGTCCAATTAGACGTATGTTTTTTACATGAATTTTTTCACTACGCCAAAAACATACAAATTCTGTATGCATTTGTGACTCGTTTTCAACCCACATTCGTCAGTTACTGTGTACACGAAGATAAGAGACCAGCAAATTATTGTCGTCAATAATAATCAGTTAGTATTGTCAGATCCCTACACAAGGGATTTGCACTATAGAAAATGAACATACGATACACCCTTGTGCAAATCAATGTGTACAAGACATTTTTTATTTAAAAATGTATTTTTTCATAAAATACTAAAACCTAATTGCAAACTTGAAAATGTTAATATTCAATATGCCCACCCTTGGCTTTCAGCACCATCTTAACGCGTTTTGGAATACTTTCAATGGGGCATTTACAGTTATTTTGAATTTTTCTTCCTCCTCCCAAATTTAAAAACAGACTCGGTCCGCTCTGTTTTGTTTATGTAATCCATCTTTCTGAGCCTCATCCTGCAGTTAGACCATAAATTCTCTATAGGATTTTTTAGAAATATGTGGCAACACGAATCCTCACCATATTTTGTTTCCCTTTCTCTTTCACATTCTTAAATCCCTTACAACATTTTTGTAGTTTTAAGTCTGAGTCTTGAATAATGACACGAATCACGAGTGGGTTATCCAGATGCGTAGTGTGTTGACGCACAGTGAGTTGTGGGGCTTCGCGAATGGAAAAAAAGTTAAGTCAGAAAAAATGACATCCGCGGAATTCGAGCGTTGGTGCGCGGGCGACGAAAAAACTTGCAACAATATATTTGGGCGTAAAACCAAAACAGTTAGTGCATATAAAGCACTGTAAATCAGCAGCAGAGGCATGGAAAAAATTGGCAGAAATATATCAGCTAAGCGGACCGGCGAGGATGATCCCTTTATACAAGAAGTTGCTTGTTTTAAAAATGATGCAAGAAGAGACCGCGGCTACCCATTTAAATAAATTTTCATATATTGTGGAGCAGCTGTCAGAGGTCGAAATTCACATGCCAGACAAATTATTGTCAGTAATTTTATTGTCCAGTTTACCACCAGAATATAAAAATTTTGTAGTTGCAGTAGAAGCAAGAGGTTCATTGCCGAGTGTAAGTGCGTTCAAGGTAAGAACTTTGGAAGAGAGTGAACGCAGAAACCAAAAACTAACGATGCACTCGAAAACGGCAAAAGTGTCGATCAACAAGCCTTTGTGGCGCATTCTTCAAAAGCAAAAAATGTACGCCACAAAAATAACGGCAAGTCTAACGAAAAAAACAATATTAAATGCTTCAAATGCGGACAGGGCATTCCCTAGCAAATGCTTTGCAAAAACGAAGACCAAAGGCAACTGGAAGGGACAAGACAACGAATGAACAGAAACAACAGTACTCGTATACAACGATAGCAGCAACAAACACGCAAATTTTTAATCGCTTTATGTGGTGTTTGGATAGTGGTGCCACGGCTCATATGTGTAATGAGAGAAGCTTATTCTCCTCATTTCAAGATCACAACGAGAGAGTAGTGCTAGCAGGAGTCAGTTTTATCGTTGCCAAAGGCATAGGACAGGTTAGAATCGAAACACAAGAGAATGAAGTCACGCTTAAAAATGTATTATACATTCCTGAATTACAAGGAAATTTTATGTCCATAGGGAGAGCAGTTGAGAGCGGACTGTTCACGATTTTTGACAATAGTTGTGCGCGTATAATAGACAAACAAGGAAAAGAGGTTGTCGAGGGTCCAAGAGTAAACAATCTATTTTTATTTTATAACTTAATAAACGCATGTACTAGTGGCATAGGACTGTCAAGTGATGTAATGAAATGGCATAATAGATTCGGACATTTGAACTTCGATTCTCTAAAAGAATTAATAAACAATTAGTGCGCGGAATAAAATCAATTAGCATAAACACAAATGTAGTGTTTAAAAAATGTAAAGTGTGTTTTAAGCTGCATGACGTGCAATATACATACATTGCCGTTTGCAAGTGCTGAAAAAATGTCCAAATCCGTGTTAGAGTTAATCCACACAGATGTGTGTGGACCGTTTTCAACACATTTATTGACGATTTTTCCAAGAGAATATTTTTTTTACTTTATGAAAAATAAACACATTTATTGACGATTTTTCCAAGAGAATATTTTTATACCCTACACACGAAGTGAATAGGGTATATTCACTTACTGCTTCCGTTTGTAACGCATTAAAGGAGGCGTGACAGGTATAGAAAAGTATATATATTCCTGATCAGCGTGACCTCCTGAGTCGATTTAGCCATGTCCGTCTGTCTGTCTGTCTGTCTGTGGAAATCACGATTACAAGAGAACGAATAGAGATATCTTCATGAAACTTGGCACGAATATTGTCTATCGCTAGAAACTCATCGCTATTGAAAATGGGCAAAATCGGATAATTACCACGCCTCCTTTTTATAGTGAACATAAATTCATCCATGCTTATAGCTCAATTTCTTAGCTTGTAGTACGAATTTGAGGTTGAAATTTTGTCCAGAAGTCCACTGTCTCCGACCAAAACAGATCACCGAAAATGGGCGTGGTCCGCCCACTAATTAAAGAAAACTCGATTACAAGAGAACGAATAGAGATATTTTTATCAAATTTGGCGCGAATATTGTTTAACCTTAGAAACTCATTGGTATTGAAAATCGGACCATTACCACGCCTACTTTTTATGGAGAATGTCAATTCACCCATGCTTAAAGCTCAATTTCCCAGGTTGTAAAACGAATTCGCGGTCGAAATTCTGTCTCTGACCAAAAAAATACTACCACAAATGGGCGTGATCCGCCCATTAATTAAATAAAATTCCATTACAGAAGGACGAATAGAGATATTTTCACCAAATTTGGCATGAATATTCTCTGTCATCACTGGCTATTTAAGATTGAAAAGGCAAAAAAATAGACCATTGCCACGCCTAATTTTTAAGTAAACGTGTGTAGGGTATACGAAATTCGGCCAGGCCGAAGTTAACACTCTTTCTGGTTTTACTTTATGAAAAATAAAAGCGGAGTTTATAATAAATTCGTTGGATTCATGAATATGGCTGAGCGCGCGACCGAGAAACGCATAAAAATTCACCCATGCTTAAAGCTCAATTTCCCAGGTTGTAGAACGAATTCGCGGTCGAAATTTTGTCCACAAGTACACTGTCTCTGACCAAAAAAATACTACCACAAATGGGCGTGATCCGCCCATTAATTAAATAAAATTCCATTACAGAAGGACGAATAGAGATATTTTCACCAAATTTGGCATGAATATTCTCTGTCATCACTGGCTATTTAAGATTGAAAAGGCAAAAAAAATAGACCATTGCCACGCCTAATTTTTAAGTAAACGTGTGTAGGGTATACGAAATTCGGCCAGGCCGAAGTTAACACTCTTTCTGGTTTTACTTTATGAAAAATAAAAGCGAAGTTTATAATAAATTCGTTGGATTCATGAATATGGCTGAGCGCGCGACCGAGAAACGCATAAAAATAGTCAAGTGACGATGGGCGTGAATTCGTAAATACGGATTTTGATAATCTTTTCCAAAAGCATGGAAGACGCCGTCAACTTACAACACCCTATACACCTCAGCAGAATGGCATCGCCGAACTAACAAATATAACCGGTTGCGGTTTATATACGCAACCGATCACGTAACAAGTCGCTAAAAGATATAACTCCATACGAAGCATGGACAGGTAACAAACCAGCGGTTGCTCATCTGCGAGTTTTTGGATCCATTGAAGTTTCCTTAGACAAAACATCAAGAAAGAAATTCCAGCCAAAAGGCAAGCCAATGAAGATGGTTGGTTATTCGCTTACGTCTAAGGCTTACCGATTGTATCACGAAGAAGAGCGTAAAGTGGTGGAAATCCGGGATGTTCTGTTTGATGAAAACATACAAACAATGCCTGGACACAGAGACAGATTTGTTCTGTTAAGTGAACCTCATTACTGTGAACCGGCACAAGTGACTGAGAATGTACAAGAAATAGAGCTGCCAACGACTTTAAGTGAGACACAAAATTGCATCAGCAGTAGTGTAGCTAGCACAGCAGATGAGGTAGATATTTTTGAGTCGGCAGAATCTTCAGACAACGGTAAGGAGGAGCACAAGGAATCCCCAATTTTTGCGAGAGGCAGGCCGAAGATCGTACGAGAAGGCAAGATTGGTCGTCCAAAGAAGCAAAAAAACACGGTGAATGCAATCCAAATAGCAGCAGATCTAAGCATTCCAATATCTCTTCATGATGCTTTATGTGACATATGAATGCTGAATATGATGCATTGATAAAAAATGAAACTTGGGATTTTGTAAATCTTCCGCCAGGGAAGAAAGCAACTGGATGCAAATGGGTGTATAACATAAAACGGAGAAATAGATCGTTTCAAGGCGAGGTTAGTAACAAAGGGATGCAGCCAGACATATGGAATAAACTTCTTCGAAACGTACTCTCTGGTGGTGCGCTACTCCACGATAAGGATGATTGTAGCTTTGGCCGTTGAACATGAGCTTTATATACATCAAATGGATGTTTCTACAGTGTATCTTCAAAGCGAACTACATGAAGATGTATTCATGAAGCAGCCAGAAGGTTTTGTCGATCCCAAGAATCCAAATATGTTATTCAAACTTAGAAAGTCGATTTATTGTCTGAAGCAGTCGGGAAGACAATGGAATTACACGCTGGATTCCGCTTTAAAATCAATTGGATTTGCGCCTTGCAAGAGTGAACCATGTGCTCAGCAGGCAAGTATAATATAATTGCTATATATGTTGAAGTCCGAACTTATTGAGATTAAAAATTCTATCGCAGATCACTTCGAAGTAGTCGATAAGGGTGCGATGCAACACTTTTTTGGCATAGAAGTGAAACGTGAAGGCCAAACAGGTCCCATTACATTAGGCCAGAAACAATTGGTCACCGAGCTATTGGACCGGGTCCGAATGAAGGAGTGTCGTCCAACATCTACTCCTGTGGTTACCGGTTTCCAGGTGAAATGTGCAGGTGGTGAATGTGAACGTGTAGATCCAACTGAATATCAATCAATTATCGGCTCGTTTATGTATTTGGCTATAACACCGAGACCACCGAGTTCTGTTGCGACAGTTTGCATACAGAATGGAGTATATCATTCTGTATGCAAACTGTCGCAACAGAACTGTGATCCGTACGACGAACATGTAAAGGCGGTCAAACAAATAATACGTTATGTGAACAATACGGCGGGTCTGAAACTGCATTACCACAAGACAGGACGTCCCCTCCAAGCTTTTGTGGATGCAGACTGGGGAGGAGATCCAACGGATCGCAAATCGAATCCTACACGGGATTTGTTTTTGTACTCGGCGGCTGCGCGTTTAGTTGGCAATCTAAAAAGCAGAGCAGCGTGGCTTTAAGCAGTGCAGAAGCCGAATATATGGCGCTTTCGGAAGCTTACAAAATAAGCGATTTATCTCCAGAAGCTGTTAATCGAAATGTTGTTTTATTAATATAACAACACCGGTAGTCATCAATAGAGACGATTTGAGCGCGCAACAACTTGTTAAAAATCCTGTGTTCCATGCGAGAAGCAAGCGTGTTGATATTAAGTATCATCACATCAGAGATTCATATGAAGCTAAATTGATCGATTTAAATTTCGTACCTACTAACGAAATGTTAGCAGATATACTTACGAAGAATTTAACTAAAGCCAAACATATTCAATTTATAAAAATGTTAGGTCTTTCTTAACAAATTTTTGTATGTTGATTTAATGCCCAACAAACTAAATTTAAACACAATTTTATTATGAAGATTCATTATTATATTATTTCGGATTCCTATTGAGGAGGAGTGTTAGAAATGTGTGGCAACACGAATTCTCGTCATATTTTGTTTCTCTTTTTGTTTCACATTCTTAAATCTCTTTTACAAAATTTTTGTAGTTTTAAGTCTGAGTCTTGAATAAAGCCTTCAAGTAAACGGACGCGTTCTTTCGCGTCCGGACATTACATTTATAAAAATGTTAGGTCTTTCTTAACAAATTTTTGTATGTTGATTTAATGCCCAACAAACTAAATTTAAACACAATTTTATTATGAAGATCATTATTATATTATTTCGGATTCCTATTGAGGAGGAGTGTTAGAAATGTGTGGCAACACGAATTCTCGTCATATTTTGTTTCTCTTTTTGTTTCACATTCTTAAATCTCTTTTACAAAATTTTTGTAGTTTTAAGTCTGAGTCTTGAATAAAGCCTTCAAGTAAACGGACGCGTTCTTTCATTTCGGATATTATTTCCACTAGATCCCAATAGGATTGATGTCAGTTGAATTTCCAGGCCAATCTAAAACTGCTATATCGTTTTCAGTGAAGAATATTTTCACAATTTTTGATGTGTGGCAAAGTGCTAAATCGTGTTGAAAAATCGGGTTTTCAACATTCATCATTGTCAAAACATTTGCTTCTCGGGGTGTTTAAAGGATTGCTGAATATGAGCTTGTGAATTTGGCTCACCATCAGAGCAGCGAACGAATTGGTAACGCATTCCCTGAATGAAAAAATGACTCGTCTGAAAATAACACTTGCTTCCAGTCGTCCTGTGTCCATTCCTTGTATTTCTTTGCCCAAACAAATCTACTTTTCTTCATTTGGGGAGTTAAGAGCTGTTTCTTGACAGGTTTTCGAGCCTTTCGCCCAACTTCTCGCAAAAGATTACGAACTATTGACGCTTGCACACTTGTACCCGCAGTTGCTAGGTCTTTTTGTAGATCGTCGCTAGTCTTCGTAGGATGGATTCTACTGTTCCGCAGTAAAAAGGGAACTTCTCTTTTTGTAGTTTTTCTTTTTCGACCACATTTTCCCACCCTTTGTGGTATAATTGTTGCAGTTACTTAATGAAGTTTAAAAATTTTATTAACTGCGCTTTTTAAAAAGTTACACTCCTCTACTATCTGTCTTTGCGTCAATGTGGTGTTGTTAGATAGGGAAATAATCTTAGAACGTATTTCTATTGCGATATCCGTTTACCAAATTTATCCAAACACAGTCAATTTTTTTTAGCGGCCACAACCATTAACCATAACACAAGACACGTTGTTACAATATTACACAAATGATAGGCCCACATGCTATTTTTGAAGCTAGAATATTTATAACGACACTTTCGCAATTCTTGTTTGCAGCTTTTTAACTGTAATTGTAAATAAAATGGAAACCATACATTGTCCACATTAATTTGCACAAGGGTGTGGTTGAAAATTCTTTAATACAATAAATACTTCCAATCTGGCAATGATTTGTGAGCTGAGTTGGTAGACAGAGGAGAACGAATGACAACTACAGCAAAGTGGAGAGAGAAGCTTACGTACCCATACGAGTCTCTCTTGAGAAACATGGAACGCATCAGTTACACAATGACGTTGCTAATTTTGGAATAAATTCATGACCTTACCATTGCGATGTCTATCATTAAACATTTTTTTTCTATTATTCTGTACTTTTTTAAGGAAATATAATTTATTGATATAATTTTGTATTTGAAACTTTTTATAAAATATATATTTTAACGTCAACAAATACGAGTCAACACAAAAATACGACTGTACTACATCATCCACAGAAGTTGTGCGAGCTGCTTTAAGCATGGATTCTAGAGAGATTTGTAGATTTTTTAGTTTAATTTTTAAGTTGATTTGTAGATTTGAGTTTAATTTTTGAGTTGATTTTTTCTGTTGTTATCCTTCTAATTCTAAAAAACAACAAACTAGAGAAACCTTTAAGCAAACAAACAACAACAAACAAAACAAACAAACCTATAAATATGTATGTAAATTTTAATTATTACATTAGTATTATAACATGTATGTATGAGTAATCTTTCACTAATATTTACCAAATAAATGAATATATTGTACTATGGGATAAAAACTATAATCGAAATTCGTATACCTTTTCGTTTTCAATGTCTGTACCACCTATACACTGTGACGCTCGGTGGGTTGTTACAAAAGAAAACACAACAAAAAGTCAAAAGTGTGTTTTTACCCCAGCAGTGAACAAGAAAAAAAGAATCTTAAAAAAATCATAAAGAGTGCTATATTCGCTATATAAGAAAACGGCATTTTAAGAAAACGTTATGTTAAAAGAAAGAACCATCACAAAACAAGATTTTTCAACTTTTTGTATTCGCAAAGCAACAATGAACAAGTAATTAATATACCAACAAAAAAAAATACAAATCAATGCCTAAATAATGGTAAAAGCAACGCATATTAAATCAACAAAAGAGTTGTGAAAAGAGTTTCTTGACAGTTAAAAAACTGAGTAATCATGATTTTTGTTGCATATTTCGTTGATTGTGCATTAAATTTGGCTTTTTTTTTCATTAAACTGTTGTAAGTACTGCAACTTAAGGTAATTGATAAACGAAAATTCTATAAAGAACCAAAAAATAGTGTTGTTTTGCTAAACAAATTGAAAAATGGAATTTATTTTCAATGTGTAAACGTTGTGTGTTACACATTTCGTGATTAGTTAATATAAAAGACTTTTTTCGTTTCGAATGTGTTGGTGAATTCAGGCTTGGGTGTAGTAAATTAAAAAACAACGCATACAATTTTGAGAACTCGGGAGTTTGCTTACAATATTCAGAAATATATTTTGAGAGAGTAATGCAACTCTTGTTCTTCTTCATAGCAATAATCTAGAAATATTATTTTCTAAATACGTAAAAAAGACCAAGGTGACAGTTTTAAATCCAACGCATGCTTCTAGAAATGTACAGTTAGTTAGTTAAGTTTTCATAAAAATTGGTCATTTCACAAATTTAGTCAGCTGTTTTTAACCTACCACACGTATTTTTAGCCCAAAGAGATGCCAACGTATTCATCATGTTTTGTTGAATAATAAGATGTGATGTAGTTTAATATTTACTTAATTGTAATTTTGTTCTTTTGGTCTTAAATTTAAATCGTCAAAACCGCGACAATTATTAAATGCAAAATAGTTTTTCTATTAATGTTTACGTAAAAACCAAACAAATAATAAATAATGAAGTTGGTTTGTTGGTATCCCTGCAAATAACTCACCCCATCATTTTGTGACGGTGTGCTAACAAACCAAAATGGTTTATGTTTTCAGTTATCTTGCTTTGTAATAGCCGCTTTTAGCTTGTAGCAAGGAAACAATTTCGCCATTTAATTCACATACTGTACGTGAACACGCGGGCGTGCATTTTTTTCAGCTCGCTCACGAAATAAGAGGAGTTTCCAGTCTTGTAGTCTTTGGTTAATATACTTATATTATTATGTTACTGTTGGTACCGGCTGGCCTCCTTGCAAAGGTCTCACATAGACCATGCAGACCTTAGTGTTGCCAGTAGGTTTTTTGCATGGAGTAGATCGTTTCAAGTTGGTCAGAAAAGTTTAGTCCTTTGTCTCTACTTTAGGTGGGTTGTGTTGGGCTGTTCATGGGGTCATCTTTTGTACACCGAAGTAGAGAAGCGCAGCAAGTAACCGAAAAATGCCTCCGCCGCTTGATTTAGGCTGTCACAAGCGGCCTAACCACCTGGACCGACTGCCAGCTAACTTGGACACTTGCAGAGCACATGCCCTAGCGTCTCCTTCACCCACTGTCATTGTAGCTAGTCCAAGTTTATGAGCGTGGTTCGCAGTAAGGATATGTCCTCTAATTGTCCCACAAGTTTATTGTTCGTTGGTCATTGTAGTGCTTTCACATGACTTTTGAGGCTCTGCATGTGGAGACGCACCTCCATAATTTTTCTGCCTCCTGCATTATTTCTTGTTCAACGATTAGATCTAGTTTCGCGTAGTATACCGCAGCGCCTACTCTCTCTTCCATGTGGGAACCGTCTGTGAAAATGTTCGAACCCGTGTCTCCGGCGTTGATGTCTTTGCGCCATCCTTCCGCCTGAAGTAACCGTTGGTTTCCTGTCTACATTGAGTTTTGGTGTTATGTTGTCTATGGGGTATGTTGCTTTATTCATACCCTTTATTTCGCCGTGGCCATATGGTAGGTAGCCAAATTGACCCGTGGCTTTTTTTTTGATTGAGGTAGGAAATGCTTTTACGCACACCAGTGTTTCTGCTTGAACCAGGTCCGCCGATAGTGTGGGACTCCCTTGTTTGCAGAGTACCCACTAAAACCGTCCTCTTTCCTTGGGGGAATAGTCGAAGCAGACCAGAACAAGTAGGTCCCTTTTCGCCCCCACGTCCCTTGGCCACTGCAGGCGGCCGAACGAGTCGAGCTCCCGCTTCATGACCAGGTCCCTTGTCAACGCAAGTGCGTTCTTAAACCATGAATCCCAGCGTCGAACGTCGTCGTTACGACCGTTCACACTGAGTCTTCTGACTGCCAGCGCCGGGCAATGCTTCACTATGTGATCCGCCGACTCTTCATCTTCTAGGCACAGCCTGCAGACGCCATCCTTCGCAAGACCCATCTTATGGAGATGGTATCTGAAATTGCCGTGCCCGTGATCAAAGAGATTAGCCAGCTAAGACTGTCTCTTCTGAATCCGAGTAGTCGTCTGGCCTCCGAACGGCTGCGAAGCGGTTTGATAATAACCATCCTCGCCTGACGACACGTGGTGAGGTTCCTCCACCTTCGTGCATGTTCAGAGTACAACCACTCGTCCATCGAGGCCCTTACCTTCCCGTCGCTAATAGCGACTCTCGGCTGGAATTGACGTTCGTCCGCGCCATACTCTTAATCACCGCCTGGTTATCCAGTGCTAGCAGGATACTGCTATTCCGCACCCGTGGCTTTTAGTCGCAGAGCAACTTTTTTCACCTGGTTTCTTATCCATACTTCAATGTGTGGGAAGATTAGCAGGGCATTCATACCTGCAGATGGTTACTCCTCATGGCTCCTGTGATGCATAATTCAGCCATCCTTTGGGTCCTTTTCAGTTTGGCTGCATAGGTTTTCTTGTCTGCCGCCGGCTACCATACTAAGTCACCATGCAGTAAAATCGGGCGCATTATCGATTGAGCAATGTGTTTAAGACGATGTTCCATTGGCGAGGTGATAAAAAACCTTCTAGGTGTGTCTCTATTGGCATACACTATAATGGCGGCTCCTCCCCATTCCGTCGTGACCTTTCTAAGTTTTACCCACCATTCTATCCATTTAGCTGGGTGTATTCCAATTGTTCTCATGCTTTCTACTATTTCCCTGGGTATTACTTTACTGAAAGCTTTCTCGAATTTGTGTGTTCTTTTATCTGCTTTCGGTTTGAAAACAACTCTTGATGTTCTCCAGGCTTTTTTTATATACCTTAGTTTAGATAGATTTTCGTAACATGTGCTGGAAAATCGCCGCCCCGTACTGGTGATTTATATCGATCGAATGAGTTATTCTCCCATCTCACCATGTCCGATAGCCCAGCGCGTTCTTCCAATTCTCGTGAGTGTTCTTCGATGTCTAGGTATGTACGTCTATGCAGTTTGGGAAGCGTGAGTCCAGAAGCGCTATCAACGTTACCCTGTTGCTTTCAGCCCACTCCCCGTGACATTAGCTTTCTCATCCTAGCCAATTCATTTGAGTTCTCGATCTTGGTGCAGAGGAGTCTTTCTCCAAGATGTCTTCTTGACTGCCCTGATATCTTTTTTGTATTGACGAAGCAGATATTTGTATTCCGCACATAACTCAGATTTGTCTGTGATCTTTGCCGCTTTAAAAATATCTCGTAGATTGCGCTTAATTTCCCCTAGGTGGAATAAAGCACCAGGAAGGTTTGCCCTTTCGGACGGGTCTTGTAATGCAACAAGCAGTTTTGTATGAAAACATTAATGCATCCTCTACTTTGTCTACAATGTTTTCAATGTTCCCGACATTCCTAATTGTTGCTGGTAGACCTATTTTCTTGTTTAATACCTTTTCGTACTGTGTGTATTCCAGGGATTTCTATACCCTTCAGGGGTAGTATTTATATTGCAAGATATGTGGTATATATGATGTATTTATGGTCTGAGGAGGGTTGCGAGAGCACTCCAATCTTTGACCACGTCAATATATTTGTCAAAGATAGTGACATCGAGCACATTCTCGCAGAGTGGGCCCTTGTAAGTAGGTTCCTCCCGGTGTTCCTCCTGACCCTTGTTTCGTCCACAAGAACCCTTAGGTTGTCAGGGGGGCTTCTCTGTTGTGGGCCATGTAGCAAGATGCGAGGAGCAAAGCTTTTCTTCCGTCCTCCATCTCCACAACCGTCAGATCGTCAGTGCTGTAATAAGAGAGGAGGATAGGTCCAAATCTGCGTTTAATGAGTTTGGCGGACCTGTTTTTAATTACCGTAGCTTATGTGAAAAGCGTGTAGGTCTGTGACTTTAGACCCGATACCCTGTTTCCTGAGGATATCCAGGTTTCCTGGACTTCGGTCACGTCGTAGCCGCCCTCATCTGGTATGAGAAAGAGGCCGGCTGAGGCAGTTGTAATGCAGGTGCAGGTTAACCTGATTTAAGCGGATAAAGGATCTCCGCCTGCTTCGTGATATACAGGAAGTAGTCCTGCCCCCATCTGGTGTGAAAGATTTCGCCACATGCAGAACCTGCCACTCACTGGTTGACACGTCAGGGTTCCGCCTCTGAGAAGAGGCTCTCTCGGGCTCTACCACCCACAAAGTGAGGACCTTTACCTTAGGAATAGAGAGAATGAGTGATCTATCCACTATCTCACAGTTTGCGTCCTCCCATAGGCCCTGGAGTTTCTGAACCACTCCCTTTAGCCAGGTCATTTGGTCATTGCATTTCACCAGCTTTACCCTATTAAACCAGCCTGCGCCATCAAAAAATGGCATCGGTTGCCTGACATTCCTTTTAACGAGCAGCCTTTCGAGCGCAGCTTTTGATGTTGTCGCTTGTGGGTCGTTACGTTTGGTCGTTTTTGTTGCGTGATAACAATACTTCGGTTTTTTGCTGGCCGACTTTTTATCGCATTGGACCGTTGCCGTTTAGTGGATAGCTGCTTGGATACATTTTCCTCTATGGAGTCTTGGAACTTTTTATTTTTAGCAGTAAGAAGTATGCTTATATGTACTATGCATATGATAAATGTATTGCTTTTATGTTTACTCTTATGAAAATAATAGATATAAAAACACAAGTGATCCAGAATAAAATTCAAAAACTGTCTAAAGGCCCCACTACAAGGGACGACAAGTTGGCAAACTTGGCAGACAATTACATCAACTAAACAGCAAATGTCAAACTAATATACTTCGAATTAACTATATACTATATGTATCATATATGTAAAAAAATTATATAAAGTATAATTCTGTGAATAAATGTGAGAGAAATCAAATATTATCGTTGTAAAAGTAGTGGCAATATTTTAAGATGAATTTCAATATGTACATAGAGGGGGAAAAAAGCGCTTGGATGAAAGAGTGGTTAAAAAAGAACAAATGTTGTTTTTTGACAGTTTGTCCACCGAATTCTCCACACACATGCCAACTTGAAGCTCCGCCCACAAGTTTTCAAAAGATTTTCAAATTGTCCCAACCAAATGCAACAGCCAAAAAGGTTCGGGGACTGCGGCATACACGGGTATATTTATAAGAAAACAAACGAAGCAAACTTGTCGGTCCGTGTATGGAGTCTTAACAGCAAACACAAATCGGATCATTCAACTTCTCTTGCCATAACTATAGGCAATATTCCCTACAGAGTGTCAGTTTCTAGCATGCCACCTCGGTCTGTCCAGTGGCGTTCCACGCCGTACATCATAATAGTTCGACGCTTTCACTCGAGAAGTGTATCCTCTTGCCACAGTGGTGTGTGATTCACTTGTACTTTCGAGCTTCACAATTAATAAAGAATGGCCTAGAAGTATGTATGCATTTTGTGCATTGTTAACTACTGGGCCGAAAAGTATGTGGTGATAGCAACGTTAAGCGTTGTTATTACCAGAGCAATGATTCTGAACTACAACATCCCTCCACCCTAGGGGAAGAAAAATTTATTATCGTAAAACGATATTAAGTTTTTCTTGTACATTTATGTTTTGTTGAATTGTGGGTGGGCGTATGCTTATTATGGCTTTACTTAGTGTATACTTATGTATGTTTGTGGTTTTCTTTCTTTGTGAATATCTTATGTGTCATGTCAATAATGATTAATTATTAGTAATAATTACAATAATTACAATACAATTAATTGTTAACCATAGTTACAATAGAAACAATTACAATAATAATACAATAATACAAGTGGTAACTGCACTTCTTCGGTGTCGTCTGTGTGTAGGCTGATGATGATTTGATGTTGGTGTTGACCTTGATGTAGCTGTTGAAACTGTTGATGTTACTGTTGACGTTGTCGTTGATGTAGCTGTTGATGTAGTTGTTAATGTAACTTTTGATGTTACTGCTGATTTTGTTGTTCATGTACACCCCGTTGGATTGATGTCTTCTTCTCGATTTGTTGTATAAAACTGTGGTTGGTGGGTAGCTGACTTAGTGGTTGCTGTGTTTGGAACGGCTGCTGTTAATCTTCTATTTCGATTGTTACTGAGGTCGATCACATGCTGTTGTTCGTAGTATGGGGTTGATGGTTTAGGTGTTGCCAAAATCACCATTTGTACCATGAGCTGACTGTTGATGTTCTCGCTTTGCTTTTCGATAATGGTGAGCCGTCTTGAATCGCTGCCCCTTGAGGTAATGCTGTAGAACATGCGTTGTACCACGGAAGAATATGTCGCCGTAAATTTAACTGGCGAAACTGTGGCTACATTAGTAGTTGTCTACTTGCGGCTTTATCGCCGTTGCCGCCACTTGATGATGCAACAATCGATGTTGTTGTATTTGTTGATAAACCTTTTGGCTTAAAGCGATCATAATTGACTATGATTTCGCTGTTGAGCGTCAACTTAATTGTCTCCGCCGATGAATTTCTAATTTTCTCCGCAGGATTACCATGAAGTTATCTTATCGTGGGTTTTGTGTTCTCAAAGTGGTCGACGGTACTGTGTATTCGCACCCACTACAGTAATTAACTATTGCTGCTGTTCGCCCCCTTTGCTGCTTTCCATCTTGTTTTTGTGTGTGATGGTTGCCATTTTGGTTGCTATTACTAAGGTGATCAGCTGTTGCATCTAATGTGCATAATGTGTTGTTCCAGCTACTAGCTACCCTTCCCCCTTTGAGTTGGATGGCGCTTATTGTCGCCCTGTTGTCAAAATGCTGCGGTGTGTTGTTACACTTTTGCTGTTGTGATGGGTGTACATCGATATTCAGGTCAGCTTCTCTGCATGCTGGATTCTTCTTTTAAACGTTATTACAATTACTATTAATTTTTACCTATATTCTTTTTTCCCTCTTTTACAATGTATTCTTATTTAATTTGTTCGCAATTATAAAGATTTAAAGTCATTTTCGTAGCTTATTTTATATTAGTGTAGGAATATTAAGTATTTAACAATATTTTATCTTGATTGAATTCCATTACATAATTTCTAATATTTATCTAATTCAACACAAGTTTCAATTCCTACAATAAATTCTAGTTGAATATGATTTGCTACGTTATAAATACATGTATATCTTGAGCAAAAAAATTTTTTGTACAAGTATTTTAATATATTCCCTTTTTACTTTAATATGTAGGATTTTAAGTACATTTCTCTTCCTAATTTTATTATAATTATATTCTTTGTTACTTTTAACTTTCTTATTTCTTTTCTTTTCTTATGCCTTTTTTCCATTAATTAACTGTACGTATTTGTTTCTAAATTAAATTAAGTTCAAAATATTCTTAGTTGTACTGTAAGTATTTTCTATTTCTTCATATATTTTCATATGCTTACATATATATATAACGTATGTATATAACAATTTTTGTCTTACTTCTTTTTCTCATTGTTTTGATTATGTTTGAAGTTGTTCATTATTGTTTTTGTTGTTTTAAGCTGACGCTGCATTGTGCTAGCGTTTAGTTGCTCTACTTCTACACATGCCTTTGTTGCAGTGCTTGTGCTGATTGCTTAATTCTTGCTTATGTTTTGTTTGTTTTACCGCGAATTAGTTAATATTTTACATTGAATATTTGTGTTCTACATTTTATAAATATGATATGTTTATATATTTGTAAAATATTTTTTTGTATTTGTAAGATATGTAAGGTGTTTGTAAGATATATTTATTTATTATATATTTTTGTAAGAATATTTATAAGAAACAAAGATCTTTCTTAGTTTAGATTTATTTACATTTTCTATTGCAACGATTGCAACTAGATGTACTAAATGTAGTTGTGATATGTAAATTATGGTTATGCATAAACTAACTCTTTATGCATAGATTTCATGTGCATTTATTCCTATAATAAATGCAAATGCAATAGTAATGGCTGTTTATTTCAAACGGAAACAGCTACTTTTCATGTACCGTATATTACCAATTCAAATAACTACAATCTAAAAAGTTCAATTCCAAATTTACAAAAGAAATGGCTCGAATATTAAGTACGAAGTTATTTTATCACTATATAAGTTTACTTTTCTTATACTTTTACGCTTAAATAAACAAATTGTTGCTTATTGAAACGTTATTCTGATTTTCTTTGTGACCTTCGTTTTGAAATTTGTTGAATTTCACTCGTTATTCAAACGTAAGATTGAAATCAATTTAAAATTAATAGTAGTAAATTATTAGTAATAAACTTAAAAATGTTATTTTCATATTATCCTATAATAAATCCTATCAAGCCTATTTTATATATATTTATTCTATCCTACTCCTAATAAGGTGACTATTGTAAATAACTTTATCTAAACTCCTAAAGCTATTTTCTTATTTACTATTATATAATTTAGGTAAGTTATTGTGGAAAGATTTCTCCCTTCCCTTAATATTTAAAACTGTAGTAATTGGACTTTTAATCTTTACTACCTTATATGGCCCTATCCATATTGGAGAAAACTTATTTTTCCTAGTTTGATTCTTAATTAGTACATTATCTCCTATTTTAAATTCTACTAAATTTAGTTTGTTATCGTACTGCCTTTTAGCTACCTGTTTTGCTAAATCCTGATTCTTTCTCACGATTTCATGAGCTCTTTGTATTTGAAATTTCAAAACTTTGTTCGGGTCTTCGGCATTATATACCGGACTACACTTTCTCTTCAAATTTGTCGGCATCTCTATATCGAATCCAAACAAAGTACGAAATGGCGTTTGCTTCGTCGTAATGTGGGGTGTGTGGTTATGAACATGCATAGCAGCAGTTAACCATTGATCCCAGTTCAACCCGTCTTCTTTAGCAAAACTACGCAAATATTCCGCTAAAGGTCTGTGGCTTCTCTCTAATGAGCCATTAGCTTGTGGATGGTAAGGCGTTATGTGTAATTTCTTAATGCCTAATAATTTACAGGTATCCGAGAACAATTTCGAAATGAAATTAGTTCCGTTACCTGTAATAAGAATTCGTGGAATTCCGTAACGCGTAATTACTTCGTCATAAAAGGCCCTGGCGACAGTACTTGCTTCCGCGTCTGGGATAGCTGTACATGCCATAAATTTTGAAAAATCATCTTGGAATGTTAAAATATATTTGTTACCGGATACAGTTTCTGGTAGAATACCTACTATATCCATTAGACCGGTCCTTATTTCTTTTTTTTCGAATTCGTATGACGGCAAGCGCTAAAACCATTTTATTTGATCCTAAAAATACACAAAAAAAATTTGAGCTTGATTGGAAAATTTTTAGCCGTGCCCCCGCCAACATTGAAATGTTTTTCCCCGGTTTTTCTTGAAATGTATCTGGCAGCCCTGTTGGTAAGTACTTATTGAAATGTGTGTGTGTGCGTTTGGCAAATGTGACACACACTCTCTCTTTTTTTGTGGCGGCCCAGTACTGTGTTGTTGTTGTGTACGTCTGACGAAAATTCGCATAAATAAATCATTTTGTATTGGCATTCCAAAGTTAAAATCTTCGAGTGGAAAAGAAATATCAGATGCCGTGTTTAATTCAATAAAAGAATATGAAATGCTTGATCGAGTTGAAATTATCTGCTTCGACACAACTGCTCATAATACAGGAGCACAAAACGGTGCTGCTGCTCTGCTTGAAGGAAAACTAGGTCGCGATTTATTATATTTTCCCTGCAGACACCATATTTACGAGTTGTTGATCCGTAAAGTGTTTGATATTAGAGTGGCTACTACAGCCGGTCCAGAAGTGCTAATTTTTAATCGCTTTAGAAAATACTGGAATAATATTGACAAATTAAATTATAAGAGTTGTTTAGAAGATGAACACATTATTACAGTATTGACAGCTGAAGAACGTGGAACAATTTTAAATTACTGTCTAGATAACTTAAAACAAGCTCATAGCAGACGCGACTACAAAGAATTATTACAATTAGTTGTCAGTTTTCTTGGTGGTACGGTGCCGAATTTTAACACCTTTCGTATACCTGGTGCAACTTCTCATGCAACTTTTCTCTGTTCCTGGTTCCTCATCATCTTTATCTATTTCTACGGGTGTTCCTTGTTGTTGACCTTGGTTACCTGTTTTTGCTTTTGACCGTGTTTGTACGGCTCCTATTGTTTTGTGTTTCTCCTGAGGAATTCTACTTAGCGCATCTGCGTTAAAGATTTTCTTTCCTGGCTTATATAGAATTTCGGAGTCGTATTCCGATAATTTATGCCTATATCTTGCCAGTCTGAAGTTTGATCCTTTAAATTGGCTATTCCCTTCAATGGCTGGTGTTCAGTAAAGATTTTAAATTGTCTGCCTCAGATATATGCTCTGAAATTTTTTGTAGGCCATACTATTGCTAAGAATTCCTTTTCTATCGTTGAATATCTCTTTTCTGTGTCGCTCAGCGCTCGGCTAGCAAACGCTATTGGTCTATCTTCGCCTACTTCTCCTTGAGAAAAAACCGCGCCTAACGCTTCATTACTTGCGTCGGTAGTTAAAAGAAACTCTTTCGAAAAATCTGGATATGCCAAAACTGGTGGTGACATGAATGCTTCTTTTAGTCGTTCAAATGCTTGCTGGCAGTCTTCTGTCCAGATAAATTTTGCGTCTTTACGTAATAATTTGTTAATTGGCAGCGCTATCTTAGCTGTGTTTTCAATAAATTTCCTGTAGTAATTTATTAGTCCAAGAAATGCTTGTACTTCTTTTCTGTTTCTTGGTACTCCTATGTTTTTCACACATTCTACCTTGTAGGAATCTGGTAAAGCACCATTTTCCGAGCATTTGTGTCCTAAATAAACTATTTCCTTTCTTAAAAATTTGCATTTCTCTGTATTCAGTTTTAAATTATGTTCCCGTAATTTCTGTAATACTGAACATAATCTTTGTTGGTGTTGTTTCAGATTTCTACCGTATATCACTATGTCATCTAAATAAACAAAACAGTCTATTCCTTGTAGACCTGTAAGGATATGATTCATTATCCTTTGGAATGTTGCTGGGGCACCTGTTAGCCCAAATGGCATTCGATTAAATTCGAAGTGCCCTAGTTCTGTACTGAACGCTGTTTTTTCCTTATCTCTGTCGTCGATTAAAACTTGGTGATATCCACTTGCCAAATCTAGAATTGTAAAATATCTGCTATGGCCTAATTGCTCTAAAATTTCGTCAATACGAGGAATGGGAAAAACTTGTTTAATCGTTGCTTCATTGAGTTTCCTGTAATCTATTACAAGCCTCCATTTTTTCTCCCCGTCCCTGCCACTTTTCTTGGGCACTAAAAGTAACGGCGAGTTCCACGGTGATGTACTATGTGTTATTATGCCATAATCTAAAAGTTTTTTTACCTGTTTACTTATTTCCTCCCTATGTATTTGGGGTAATTTATACTGTTTTCTATTTATTGGCGGTTGATCTGCGCCTGTTGGGATTTCGTGTTTTAATACACTTGTAAATGAAAGTTCGTCTCCGTCTAATAGGAAGACGTCATGAAATGATTTTACTATTTCCTCTATTGAATTCTTTTCTTCCGTATTTAAATTTTCATCTAACTCAAATTCATTGAGTAATTCATTTATTCTCCTTTTTGCATCTATCTTACCTATGCTATTAATTGACTTAGTACTTTGTATTGTGTACTCGTCGAGATTTGTGAATTTTGGTTTAAATTCGCTATTTATTTCGTAATCATATTCTGTCGTATTTAATATGGGAGCATAAACTGTGTTATCCTTTACATTAACTAATGTATCTCCTATGTAGATTCCTGGATCTATTTCTTCTTTATGAATTACCACATTCTTAAATTTTGTACGAAGTTTTAATGGTATTATCGTAATTGTTCGTGCATCAACTGGTATGCAGTGTTGTTTGCTTTCCTCCTCTATCTGCTCGATAGCTTTTATCGGTAATTCTAAAATAACCTCTTTCTTTTCATTGAAGAGTGTTAAAATCTTTTCCATTGTATTTATAATGGAGTTGTTCCACAAATTATCTCTTCCTAATATGCCGTCTGCTGGTACTCCTTGTTTAAGTGACACAACGTGTAGCGTTAAACGTAAGGACTGTACCTCATTATGACATATAGTAGTTGATCCTTCTGTGGTTACACAACCTCCAAATGCTCCGCTTAATCCTTTTCTACCACTTGTATCGCACACTTCTTTATCAGGCTTGTATCTGCTCCTGTATCTACCAGTAAAATGAGTTTTCCATTATTAGCCTCTGCGCAAGGTAATTCAATGAACACCTCATTTAGTTGGGTTTGATTGCAGTTAGATACTCCTGTTTCTGTATTTCTATTGTTATTTGCTAACTTATTCATTGAGCACGGTATTTTTGGTTTTAAATTTGGGGTTTTCTCTAACTTAATCGGCATTTCTAAATCAACTGCTTCTCCCAACGTATGATTTCTCTCCGTTACATTGTTTTCATTATTATCCGTCTTCCTTAACTTGATATTAATTTTTAAGTCTCTTGAAGTTGGTAACGTTTCAACAATCGCTTCCGTTGTCGGACTTACGGTTAAAACTTTACTTGTTAAAGTTGGTAACGTATCCACAACCGGTTCGGATGTATGAATTACTGTTACTCCTTCATTTGGCCTTAAGTTACTAATATTTTTGGGTCCCCAGATTATTGGCCTATTCTGGGCCCTTGGCAGTTTCCCGGACTATTACTTTGTAACGATTCCCAATTCCTTTTTGCCTCGCAATTTTTTATCATATATCCTGGTCTATTACACCAATGACATAACGTTTGGTTTGCTCTGTTCGGCTGATTCCTCTGCAATCCGTTAAGTGTAGTTGGGTTAGGGTTCATTGCCCGTTTTTGGTTCCCGTTCTGCTGGAATGGGTTTTGAGGCCAATTCTGCTGTGGTCGGTTTGTCTGCCAGTTCTGTTGGACTTGGTTTGACTGCCAATTCTGATGAGGTGGGTTCCATTGCTGATTTCCTTGATTTTGGTTGTTAGTCCTTTGAATTTTATTGCTGTACCCACTTTTGTTGTTGACCTTGTTTCACACCTCCAATTTGTCTCGTGTCCATATTTTAAACACTTCCGACAATATGGCGTGTTCTTGCGAGTCAAACAATCGTCTCTGGTATGACCTCGCTTATTACAAAATGAGCAAATTACTCTATTCGCCGCTCCTTGTGTAGTATTTTGTACCGAAGTGAGTTGCCTGGCAATTTTTTCTCCTGAAGCTATGCCCTGACTTCCCTGTTGAATTTGCTCTTGTTGTTTATACGGCATGGTGGCAGGACGCGCTGCATTCATATTAATGTTTAAGGGGTCTGTGTGGAGGAGACTACTGTTTTCTATGGTTTCGAGTGCCTCTATGGCTAATTCTACCATTTGTTAGAGGTTTTTCTTCGTAACATTGAGCATATAAATTCTCAATGCAGCGTTCTTTAATCCTGTTTTAAAGGATTTCTCTACGGCTCCTTCCACCATACTCAAAAGTGCCATATCACCGTTTCCATTATATTTCGTTCGCACTAACTCTACTGCCTGTGTTCGTAGGGTGGTTAGGCGTCTTGCAAACTGTCGTATATCTTCGTTAAGTAGCTGGCTACAACTTTGGATACCTATTATCACTGACTCTAAGGATACCGTTGGTAAATATGCATTTTTTATTGTGAGGTAGAATTCCTCGAGGGTATTGAAGCGTTGTGACCTCACTAAATCATAGGCATCCCCATGTAACCTCTGCTTAATGCAGTCTATGTAGTCCTGAATGTTGTCCGCACCTACATCTTCTGCGGCTAATTCGCACCCGTGTATGAATTTATACACTTCGCTGCGTAAGTCTGGCGAATGTGTTCCAGAAAAGAGCGGTACCAGCCTATTTGTAATTTTAGCTATCTCTCCTATACCCATTTTGATTTGTGTTGCCACTAATGGTTTAAATGTAGGAAATGAAACTGAATTATATTCCCTTGGACTGGGTATGGCTGGGGTAGGTTCCTTATGGTATAGTGATTGTTCGTGCGCTAGCTCTATTTCCTGTTGTAGAAGTCTATTTTCCTCTTTTAGTTCTTGTATTCTAGCATGCGCCTTCTCTATGGATGCACAGTCCTCTGTTGATTTTTGTGCTGATTCCTGTTCTAGCGTTTTATTTAAAGTTTCCACTGTTAAACCCTTCTTCTCTAATAATTTCCTGTAGTTGTTCGTTCTCGTCTTCTAAGGTCTTTAGTATGTTTTCCTGAAACTGTCTTTCCTTTACATAAGTATCGAACTTATTTTTTAACGCGTTGAATTCTGATAAACAGTCCCTTAAACTTTTATTTTTGTTTTCTATTATATTTTTTAAAAATACTAGTTAATACTTATTAATGCGTCTGCTTTTTCTACAGTTGATATTTCTCCTAGTGCGTCTATTTTAGTTTTTATCAACTCTAAATATTCTTTATTGGAAACGGTATTTTTTAAGATGTTTCAAACTTTTGTCACTAGTTCTCCTACCTGTCTCTTCAAATCCCTATAGTCTTTTTCTAATGCTAAATATGATTGTTCGTGAAGCGATTCTGCCATTAATTATCCTATACTTATTGTTCTAAGTATTTATTTTGGATATTTTTGGAATCAATTAAAACTTTAATTGATTCTCTACAAGCAATTAACTTTTGCTTTTTCAGCTTTAATACGGCTCATTGACACCCTTTTTGGCTGAACACGTTGTAAACATTCGTACGCTTATATATATTATTTTTATTATATTACTTTTTTTTTGTAATTTGAGCTCGTGGCTCAATTCTGTTCGCCCGGTGCCTGACGTACGTTTTATTTTTGTTATTTCTTTGTTAGCGTTTTTGCTACCAGCTGCCGCTCGAAAGCAATTTTGTCGCTTCTGGCCTTGTTTGAAGTTCAAGATCAAGTTTGTGACCTACTTCTTGTTGCAATGAGTTTCTTGCAATTAAGCATAATTTATTTTATTTATTGTCTTGCAGTTATCGCTGCCAGCCTGGTAATTATTAATTAATGTGTTATTAAAAAATACTAACGGATTTGTTTGTTGTATTTATACTTTTCTTTATTGTTTAAAAATACTATTATTCATTTTACTTCACTTGGTTAAAGGAGCGATCCTCAGATCGTAAAAACGGCTGCGCCAAAATGTTGTATCTAGTATCCTCCAGTAGGATACCAGAACAAACGTAATGTCGTAGATCCTTCCTCAAGAAGGATCACTAACAGTGCTTTTATGTGGTGGGGTTGTCGTCGTTGGTCCTTCGACGTGAAGGGCCACGGACGCTTGTGCCACGGGCAAGGATGTGCCGACCGTGTGGACTTACTGTTGGGATCAGGCAAAGTTGCCGCAGGTGGATCCCTTGGACGACGGTGCCACGGGCATGACTGTGCCGAATGTGTGGACTTTCCTATCGGGATCCGGCAAAATGCCGCAAGTGGATCCTCTTGCCTAGTTACCACGGGCACCAAGGTGCCGCCTTTGTGGTCCTTTAACCTGTCGGGCAATGCTGCCGACTTTCGACAGGTGCTGAAAATAAAGCCTTGGCTTAATTTTCTTACGTTTATTTCAATGATTTTTCTTCCGACTTCTTGGTCCTTTTACAATGTTATGTACTTCAACTGTGTAACTGCAACTTCAGAACTTTTACTCTATACTTCGCCTGCTTAACTTTAACTGCTTAATTACAACTGCCTTCTTTCAATCCGAAACATGGGTTTATATCTCTTCTGAGATTCGTTGTTGGCCAGAATCATTTCCGCACCGTTCTGCAATTCTCTCAAGAATTAATTTTGACACTCATTGCAAATTTGGAATGCGATCAAGCTCGCGCGCTGTTCCACTTAATGGAATGCGATCAAGTTCGGCTTTTATCTAGGCCACAGTGGTGTGTGATTCACTTGTACTTTCGAGCTTCACAATTAATAAAGAATGGCCTAGAAGTATTTTTTTTTTTTTTTTTAAATGAGAGGAAAGCAATCGAAATCCTGAGTGCGAGACTTCAACTCGCTAAAACCTCTCCCCCATGTCTGTTGGTCCCCCCGGAACTACCGTCAAGTATACCGTCGGGAGGCAGAAGGAGCCTAAGCTCAAGCGTCCGTTTACGTCCTATTGTCAGGCGTCTCTAACTCTACCGTCTCTTTTGTTAAGTTGTCCGTTGCGCATTGCGCTCGCGTTCTAGCCTGCGTTGCCGCAGCATAATACTTACACACAGGGATTGGACCGCCAGCCAAGCTTCCGGCGACTGCAGCATACTGCCGATAATGCTGCTCGCTGTTGATGTTCGGCGCAACACACTTTCGATGTTTGAACGCAATGCCTCGCATTCAAAAAAGATGTGGTTCGCATCTTCGTGGCCACTGGAGCACCACCCACATATTGCGCTCGTATCGTGACCATACTTACACAAATAGCTGCGGAAGCATCCGTGGCCACTGATCATCTGCGTCAAGTAGAAATCCAGTTCACCGTGCCGTCTTTCAACCCAACGCTTCACGTCTGGTATAAGCTGATGCGTCCATCGACCTTTGCTGGAGCTGTCCCACCGATCTTGCCACTTGGAGAAGGTGACACTCGTTATTTCTTCGAGTTCTTGGGCTGTGGTTCTTCTACAGCTTTCGACTCGCTTACGATATCGCGACGTGATTTCCGCGACCAACAAATCTGCTGATGGTAATCCCGCAATCACCCCAGCTGCTTCGTGCGAAATGGTTCGAAAACCGCAGCAAACCCGCAGAGCACATAATCGGAAGACACGATTTAATTGCCGCACGTTCTTTTTGGTGTTTAAGGCTTAAGCCCACAGCATACATCACCACCGATGTAACTACTTTCGACAACAGCACTCTGCGCTTTTGACTGGGCCCATATGTGTTAGCCATTATACGGGCTAAGGCCGCATAGTCATTGCCTTGCCGCATACCATTCTGATGTGCGCGGCAAATGACAATCGGCAGTCAAGCCAAACACCTAAATATCGAATGGCTGGAGCAGATTTTATTATTTCTCCATCGATATTCAACTCCACAAACTCTAGCTTCTTCCTGCTCGTTATTAGAACAGCTTCTGTTTTTTGAGTAGCCAAATGCAGTTTGTTTTCCGCTAGCCAGGTTTTAATAGTGTTCACCACACTGGTCGCCAAAGTTTGAAGCTGGTGCAGATGTTTAGCCACAATCACAACCGCAACATCGTCCGCATAACCAATTATCTTTACGCAGCTTGGGACCGGAATGCGTAATACAGCATCATACATCAGGTTCCATAACAGTGGCCCAAGCACCGAGCCTTGCGGAACTCCAGAAGTATGCATTTGGCCTAGAAGTATGCATTTTGTGCATTGTTAACTACTGGGCCGAAAAGTATGTGGTGATAGCAACGTTAAGCGTTGTTATTACCAGAGCAATGATTCTGACCTACTGAATTTTGCATTGATCACAACAAACAAAGCGAAATCATTTTATACTTTCCAGATAGTATAGTATAGTATAGTTTATAGTTTTGGATGAGTTTTGCTAACTTTTATGTTGATTTACCTGTGTAAGTTAGTGTAAGTTTTCGCAAATCTCCTGATCTTGTCTAACAGGTCTTTTTTGTACCCAGGTATTCTTTGTAATCTTATATTGTAATTTGTTTTTCTGTAATTTTATTTCTAATATTGAACGATCCAACTCAGAAATATTATCCACTGACCTACAGTCATCGGATCACATACCAATCAACACCTTAATAGACTAATTCGATCAAACAAATACTAACATTATGAAGACAATGAACCAAAAATACAAGACGCTAAACAAGAAACTCAATAAACTCTTACAAACTCAAAATGAACACACAAATGAAAAGGAACAAGAAGTCAACACACGGCCGAACATAAATTCAATGCCAAGAACTTTGTGAACTCGACCAAAATCGCCATTGACAGAGATGAAACACAACTACACTCAATTCTGTTTTTACACGGTCGTGTTTTATACGGTTTTGATATAACACGGTTTGAAAATAAACAAATTTTAAATTTTTTTACACGATTTTATTCCATTTAGCACGATTCAAAATTTTCGACTTACATTTTTTTGGTTAAATTTTATTTTTGCGAAATATGTTCATATAACAAATTAGGAGGAATTCCCTTTTTGTTGATACAAGCAAATTTACTGGTCAGAGCAATTGGAAATAGCGCAAATATAGGGGCATTCCCTTTTAGTGCATACAATCAAATTTATTTGTGACAGCAGCTAGAATGTGTTAATATTTGCTGAACTATTTTTTTTCTTTAATAACTATGCTTGTGTAAAAACACATTATATATGTGATTTAATAAAATAAACCTGAATAGTTGTTCTTAAAAAATCCTTGTTTTTCACTAATTTCAATAGGTTTTAGAGATAAGGAACCAATCACCTATTTTGCATACGAATAATGTCTTTTTTTACACGGTTTTTTTTAGCACGGGTTTTCCTGGAACCAATTTCCGTGTAAAAACAGAATTGAGTGTACTGGAAAAGGCGGAGGAAAATTAAGCAAACAATTGCAGATGCGGAAATGGCCATATCACAACTGCCAAACGAAGAACAAGACCATGCAAAACACATGTACAGAAGGATAATCGAAAAAGTTATCACATGTAAAGAAAAGGAAAATCAGAGCAACAAAAATAAAATTATGAAGAACCTAAACCAAAAACTTAAGAGAAATAACAAGATCACAACACAACCGTACTAATCTTCAAAGAGGAATATATAAATAAAACGGGCAAACTAATCACGGAAGCAAACTGCAAGAAAATAGCAAAAGGCCTCACGAGGAATATCAAACAAGAATTAGGGGTGTAATAAAAAAGGCAACAAAAATAATAAAATCAAACCAGGCACACACACTGACAATCATGAACTCCTCAGCACCTCCAATGATCGCACTAACAAAGATACATAGACAAGCCGATTATGAGGCCGATAATCAACTACAAATCGGCATTATTACAAATTGCAACATTACTTGACGCAACAAAAAAAGAGACATCTCGGTACAAATTACAAACACCCTAGCACCGATACTGCGCCATAATAATTTCAAGTTCAACAACAGCATTTACTGACAAAAAAACGGACTAAGAGTGGGAAACCCAACCTCAGCAATACTCATGGAGGTTTTCATGGAAAGACTAGAAGAACAATATGTTTGGAGCTTAATTACCTTTTTTTGTAATTCCCTACTTTCGACCTTATATACATTTATTTCAATCCTAACAACCTGGAGAAAAAATGACAGTCCACCATCTTGTTTTCTAGAAAACTTGAATAGAAAATAAATTAAGCAAGAAATATAAAAAAGAGTTTTTCTTAAAACTTCGCATACAACACAACACAATACATGGAAGATCTCACGGCCAACCTAGGAGTAACATTCTACGCAAGGTACGTTGACGACATCATATGCGTATTAACAGGGAAGAACAGATATTGGACTATTTCAACACAAAAACATAAAATTCACAACAGAGACGTAAGGAAAAATAAATTATCTGTAGCCAATACACTTGACTATAAAATATACAGAAAACCCACAGACAATAATACACAACACATCAAACCACCCTCAACTGCATAAAAACGTCGCATTTCGACAATTAATAACAAGACTTGAACGAACACCTTTAGAAAAAGAGGCGTATGTGAAGGAACTAAACACCATATATGCCATAGCGACAACGGATACAAAAAGACCTAGTAGACAAGATCAGAAGATATGCGAAAACGACAAAGACAGGAAACCAAGAAAATGACGAAAAGAACTGGACAGTAGTAACACACAGTAAATCCACATACAAATTAGCCAAACTCTTCCAAAAATACAACTGTTTTGTTCTGTTTGATAGTGATTGAATTTGGAACTTGAACCAATTCCAATCCCTTTTTATTTATTTATAAGAGTATATTCGGAACTTGAATCAAATCCACACTTTGTACTGTTTGAGTAATAGTATTGGGTTTAATAAGTACACATTGATTCTGAGCTGAATACTAAAAATTTCTTTATTGAATAGCTTTAATTTTTAGATAAAAACACTTAACCATAAACACTTAAGCATAAATAACAATAAGAAAATAAAATACGTACAACAAATATTGCCTAATTGGCAAAGAAATATTGCGAAACAATTATTAAATTCATAAGAAAGACAAATTATTGAAAACGCTACATTATTGCGCGTCAGCAAATTCGAAAGGTAAATTAATTGCATTTGAATTCTGTCATCGACCGCCAGCGTAACATGAGTGCAGTCAATGACATTGAGCCATGCTCGCAGTTGATGACCCAGTTCAAGGTAGAAAAAAGTGCTTCCGTTAGCATAGCGGATCGCGACAAGAACATTCACATAGCATTTAAATCACGAAATAACTTGGGACGAATATTACAAACCTATATAAATAAAGATCCACTAAACAAATAAGGCGTGTACAAACTAACCTGTGAATGTCATTACAGCAACATAGAACAGGACGCAAGATGAAAATAAGATTTCGCGAACATATAGGAGACTATAACAGACACAAAAACCGAGTGCAACAACGGAGTCAAACTTCGCAAACCACATGTTTAATAAAAATGTACACCAACGCACATTAGAAAAATAGTCAAGCTACTACATGACAACAAAAAGGACGTCTAAACGTATTAGAGAACATGGAAATTTATAAACAGAAAACTTACGACGGAAGAATAATGAATGAACAAACAAACAAACCACATCTGACGTAATATTCGAGACCCTAAAACTACTCTGTGGAAAGAAAAACAAAAACAACGGAATAGCCATAAATAAAGCACTGAAAGGGTCCACAAAAACAAGCAAAACGAAAATTTGTGATTTTTACCTACACAGGACGGTAATACGACCGTATAATTAGACGAAAAAAACGCAGAAAGGTATAATTAGTTACCAATTAGGGACAACGATATACCTGCGCGCATAAGACGATCTTAACCAAATAAACATAGTAATATTATTTATTTATTGTAATCTATTATAAAATTGTATAATAAGAAATATTTATACAGCACTAGCAGCTAGGCTATCGGCTTTGGTTCGAAATGAAGTCAGAAAGTTACAAATCTTTTACATTATTTACTTAGTAACGGATTTATAATATAAATAAAACTTAAATCAAATAGAGTTCTGTAAATTTAAATTAGAAAGAAAGTTGAAAATTATATTTACATTGAAGTCAGTTGGTTGGGATAAAATTGAGGAAGGTGAAGTTTTAGAGAAGAGATTGGATCGTATGTGAGGTAGTGAAGGGCAAATATCTAGGATATGGTGGATTTTTAGGTTGGGATCGTTGCAGAATGGGCATGTATGTAGGTGGTGCCTATTTATTCATTAGGTGGAGGTGGGTTAATTTAGTGTGCCCTTTAGTCTCGTGAAACATTTACTTTTTAACCCTAATTAGCACAAAATATTATGTGCTGAATTAGTACTTGCTGTCAAAAACGAAACTGTAACACCAAATAAATATATACATGATGTGAAATAAAAGGTACATTTTAAATAAAAAAGTAAATCATGATATTTCGAGTTACTACAATTTATAAGGAAAAAGTTAAAACATTTTATTCACTAAAAAGGTGTCATTATTGACACCAATGCTAATTAGGGTTAAAGGCGCTGGACGATGTTGGTATGTATGTATAATTAGACCACACGGTTTCGACATCACTCCTTAGTCTGCTATGTGCAATCCTTGTGATAAAGTAACTAGATGCTGGAATGAAGGAGAACACCGGATGTTTAGGAACGTTTTTGGCTGCTATGTCCGCGTTGTCGTTGCCTATGATGCCTGTGTGACCTGGGATCCACATTAACTTAGTCTTCTCTGTCATGCTGATTAGATGTTGTCTGATGTTATTAATTACTACATCTGAGTTATTGTTGTTTTTGACTGCATCAAAGACGGATTTGCTGTCTTTACAGATTACGTGGTCTTCTTAGACTTTTTGCTGAACTCTAAGGCTAAAGAAACAACTTTGGCCTCAGCATCGAATACAGTGGCAGTATTGGACCATGAAGTGGTGTTTCGCCAATGTCATCAATAACTGCAAATGTGACATAGTCCGCAGTTTTGGAACTATCGGTATATAGAAAGAGTCAATTTTGGTTTCGAAGTTTCTGCGTGGACTCTACAAAAAGTTTCACATATGCTGACGCAGGAGTTTTGTCTGATAAATGATAAATGATTTAGAGTTGGGGTACCACAGTGGAATCTTTTGGCATCTATAGACATTTCGAGCTGTATCTATATCGTAATTACGCGCTAATTCAATATGCTGACTGATGGAAGAGGGTTTTTCGGCTTAGTTCTTTGTTTTTTGGCAAGATAGATGACTTTAGACAGCAAGCTAGAATTTTCGCAAAGTAGTTTATGTATATTCAGAGATTTTAGGTTAATTAAGCGATTTTCGAGATTTTCAAAACCACTTTCAGCTAGCATATGTATAATTGGTCTTGTGCGGAAGGCTCTCAGGCTCGATCTTATGGCAGAATTAAAGGGAGCTTTTATGCAAGAAAGGTAGGTTTTTGGGCAGTTTCCATAAATGGGTAATGCGTAATCCATTTTGGAAAGGATAGTTAGTTTTGTGATACTGAGGAGAGAATTGGTATGGATTTGAGTCTTATAAGATGCAAGGTAATTAATAACGTGTAGTGTCTGCTTACTTGTTTTGCTTTTGGTATGTCTATGTACAGGCCAAAAACTTTTAAAGAATTAACATCTTCAATGGCTGCATTATTATAAAATAAATTAATGGAATTACAATTTTTTTTACAAATATGAAGATGTTTAGATTTGTCAGTTGAAATATTGCCTCCCTATATTTTAGACCATAGGTCTCGCAGGACATTATGGAAGTTGTTTGTAATTTGACAGTTATCTTGTTGTTTAGCTATAATATATAGGTCATCGGCATAGATACAGTGTTCAAGCCTTTTATTATTTATTATAATTTTACTGAGTTCATCAAAAGCAAAACAAAACCTGTTGTCGATAGTAGTGAGTCTTGTGGAATACTGTAGTGTGCATACCAACATATTTTATTTTTATATTTTATTTATTGTTGTGCTTAATGTAATTTAAAATTATTCGGACACGATCGCATTTCCGCAATGTTCCCACAGCCAATTCGAGCGATCGCATTTCCGCAACGGTCACACACAAAATCCATTCCCATACGCGTCATCTATTTTGTCGAGCACGAGTTCTTACGCGTGCATTAACTACAGGGCAAGGCAGCAGCGCTGTCATCAACTTCATTATAAAATACCCAAATTGATGGTAATAATTTTTAGTATCAATTCAGAACTCAAAATCATCATGACATTTTCTATTTCTCAATGATTAGCTGGTTTTGCACTAGCTATTCTAACAAACTAAAAACTTCCAAGGATTAACTTCTGGTTTTGCACTAGCTATTCTAACGAACTAAACACTTCCAAGGATTAACTGGTTTTGTACTAGTTACTCCAAAAACAAAGGAATTAACCGGTTCTGTACCGATTGAATCCCGTAACCACATCACGTCAAAAGAGGCGTAATCACGTAGTAAAAAAGCCACGTGCTTGAGAGAGTATTATTAACTTTACTTTGAAATTTTCTACCGCTTAAGAATGATTTAATATAATTATTTTAGGCACAGCTGATCATTCTGACAATCTTTTTATATAATGAAGATCCCAACTCTGTTGAACACTTTAACAAAATCAATCGACAGAATTGAGATATGATTTCTTGCTGAGATTTTTGCAGACCATATGATCCAAGTAGAAAAGAGCATCTATTGTACCGGAGCCGGACAGAAAACCTACCTGGTTAGGAGAGATTAATTTGTTTGATTTTATAAACCGGAAGCAAAGATACTAGTCTGTATGACTCCACAATATCCGCAGATTTATTAGGTTTCTTTATTGAATTGCAGTTTTGTAGACTTGAGCAATAATGCTAGAGTCAAATATATTGTTAAAATGTTTAAGGATCCGAGGCTTGAACATAAATGGTGAATTTTTAATCATCAGGTAGGGGATTTTGTCGATTCCAGGAGTTTTACCCTTAGATGTTTTAATAGTGGATTCAAGCTCAATGTTAAGTTCGACAACTTAACTATTCTTTCCCGCGATGCGCTGCATATTTGAGTCTCATGTTTCGAATTTTTATATTTTTAAATTCACACGATTGCTTTGCGGCTCATATTGCTCGCGAACAGTTCAGCAAATATTTTGGCATATTCATTCTCACAGCAGTACTAAAATGCAATTCTGTATATATGCAATTTATTCGTAGTATTAGTATTGTAAGTTTGTATAATGTATTCATAGGTATTAAAATGTTATAACACAAATTTCCATATTCAAAATAAAGTAATAATCACTCTACATTCGAAATGTTCCCAACTAATTTATTCACAACTGCATTTTTGGTTAAAGTTCCAAAGGCACAATTTATTACAGCCGTTCTGGTTGTGCCAGAATTACACCAAAGGAGAACACATTTTCTCTTTGGTTAAAATTGGGTAAACGCACCCATTAACATTGGCGACCGTGACAGGACATTCGTAGTCCAAATCAAAGGCATCAGTAGCATCGAGGATTCAGCAGACATCGTCGGCAGCATCAACAGCGGCGACAATTGTCAGCTACTGATTAGTGATGTTCATCACTACATCAGCCACAGACTCGGCAGTATCAGCAGCGACGATAATTGCTAAGGACACGCAGCAACTTAGCACTGCATCAGCAGACAATAGTATCATCATCAACATCTGCAACAGCAGAACAATTTTTGGACACCATATCGAACTATGCAGGCTACCGCTAAAATGCAGGAGCTTACACTTAAACAACATGACATTGGGTCATCAATTCAGAACATGCTGAGTAACATAAAAAAGGACTCGAAATCCAGGAAAACCGAGCAATACGCTGAAGAACGTTTACAACGGTTGGATGTACTATGGAAAGCATTCTGCACGCAGCACGACGAAATCATACAATTGCCTGATGTAGACAAGGAACATGACTATTTCCAGAAAAGTACTTCCAGGCAATAGAACGATGCCATGCAACACTCAACGCCATACTAAAAGATGCTAAACGGGCAGTCAACTCAGTATTCATGAACATTTGAGGTATCCATCTTGGACAATCAAATGTCTCTGATGATGGCTCTAACTCGAATGAAAAACGACATAGAAGATGATGCTGCTGTTTCTCATTCATCCACATACTATGGTCTGAAGGCGTAAGTATTAGAAAGGTACCAACAGCAGTTAATTGACAACAATTCTGTCTTGATGGCATCCAAGTCAATGATAGAAAACAAAGATTATTCAGCAGAGACGTTTTACAATATGGATTTCTGGATCCGAAATATAATAATTTCTTTAAAACAACACTGTGTCCAGCTTCGTCTAGAAATCCATGCTGCAGAACCAGAACAATTTTCACCGGTCCAGTTACGAAAAATTGTTGTTCCAATTTCCATTTCCAATTCCAATTTCCATTAATTCGAGAATGTCACTGTGAGCAGTTGTGTTTTTGGCGTTCGCTGTTAAGCTCTATTTACTGTTTTGTTTACTCTGCCTCGATTTCTTGTGTTTGAACGCTGCCGCTGTTTTTTGTCGTTTTAAGTGACATTGTTTTTTCTTGCATTGTTTTTTAATCATCACCGTGTTTAAAATGTCTTGTCCACGAATACAAGAAATGTTTCGGCCTCTCGTGGAAATTCTGCATCACCCACTTTTGGCGCCAAAGTGCTGCGCTCCGATGGGATATCCCCTGCTCAAACTGCTTTACTCTCAGCATCTAACCTAAACACTAAGCTGAATAATCTTGAGGAGACAATTGTTGAGAAGTTGACGGCAGCGCTAACGGCATCTGAGGGGCGAGTACTGCAGAGACTCAGTGAGGTATCAGCTGAGGTGGCGAACATCAAATCTTCAATTAAAAAGATTATTGCGAGAGTCACTGTTGTTGAAGCTGCCTGTGCTGAATTTGATGTTTTGAAAGAGCAGTTCAAAGAGATTAAGAGTTTGGTCGTGCCTGAAAGCGCCGGTGGAAGCTGTCTTGCGTCGAAGCTGAATTCTGAGGTTACTGATTTGAAAGCAAAATTGGAAAGTTTGGAGAGTAACTCTGTTTCATCCGATGTTGTAATAAACGGTATTCCGTTTTTACCGGGAGAGAATCTCGCTGATATTTTTGGTAAGATCTGCTCTTCGTTGTAATTGGGCGCTCCGTGTATTCAAAATATATTTCGTGTGAGACCTACTACGGGAAATAAAAACTCTGCGATTATTGCTAAATTATCTTCAACGAATGAGCGCAATACCTTGTGCAAAGCTGTTGCTGCTTTTCGCAGAGCGAATAATCGTCGGCTGCAGCTCAGTGATGGTGGCCTTGACGGTGAGCAAGTAATTTTTGTGCATGAAGGTCTTACTAAAGCAAATCGTGAGTTGTTGCATTATGCCAACGGGAAGAGAAGAGAGAAGTTGCTGCACGCCGTGTTTTCGCTGCGTGGTAGAGTCTACATTAAAGCAACAGCTGATGGAGAGGCTAAATTAGTTGTTCACAAGGAGAGCGTTGACGCCGTTGCCGTTTCTTAATATTTATTATTTTATGTTAGTATGTTAGTTTGTTGTTACTTAATTTGTTTCTATATCTTAATATTTATTATATTTATTGTAATTTTAATCTTAATGTTAGTTTGTAGTTACTTAAGTTGTTTCTGCCTTGCTCTTTCTTTTCTTTCATTTTTACTCTCTATTCCTTCTTATCTCAGTCTTTTTACTCTTCGTCTATGTCGTTTCGAACACTTGCTAAAATTTTTGTTTGTATTATGTCTGGTATTGCTCGAAGTTGCCCCCTGTCCACTGTCTGGTGTTGACGACAGGTCGAATGGTGCGGTGGGCTGTTATAAGGCACTATTGAATGTTTTTTGCGTGCGATCG
>OX451346.1:26745732-26830008 GCA_949629155.1 Myopa testacea | reverse complement strand
CTACCTGTTTTAATATATTTACCCTTAATGCTCATTCATTGCCTCAATACTAGCGGTGGGAACATCGTTAATATAAAGTAAAGACAAACGTACTCCTTAAAGGTACAATTGTCACAAACATACATACGTTTTTATATATGTATGTAAATAATTTAAATAAATGTTGTAGGAATTGGAATTATTCCTTTATGTTGGATTCTTACGGGGTTCTTGTATTTCATCTTGCTTCTCGCCTAATATAAAATATATTAATAAATTAATTATTAAATATATATAAATAAAAATATTCTCGGACTTCAAAATTTCATTTTTCGGAAATCTGCATCGTTTTTTTACTGTGAAAACATCATGGCAATAAATCGGCAGGTAAAAACGCAGGCTTGGGAATGCATAAAGAAGAAGAAGAAGGCGAGAAACAAGATGAAATAGAAGAACCTCGTAAGAATCCAACATAAAGGAATAATTCCAATTCCTACAACATTTATTTAAATTATTTACATATATAAATACGTATGTATGTTTGTGACAATTGTTATAATGTACCTTTAAGGAGTACGTTTGTCTTTACTTTATATTAACGATGTTCCCACCGCTAGTATTGAGGCAATGAATGAGCATTAAGGGTGAATATATTAAAACAGGTAGCTAAGCAGTAAAATTTACAGCACAAAGGTGAAAACCGCATCGAAATCGGCCCAGCCGTTTAAGAGTTAACTAACTCTAAAGGGACATGCGACTAATTAGAATTATATTAAATAATTAATTAACTACCTGAAATGATTGGATATTCCATGTTTCTTTAAACTCCTTTATAACCCTTAAATCAACAAACTCAACAATAACAACACATGAATCTCCGCAGCTGCCGAAAAATAAGTTGTTATTGTAATGCGATGCCGTCACACGGTCGCTGATACGAAAGGGTACGAAAGAGAAGTTGATAACACACAGTCGGCAATTGCTGGCTGAGCAGTTTATCTATACACCTACTCAGCGACAATTACAATAAATAATTAATTGTCTATCGATGACAAAATTTTATAAAAATCATTCACCACTTATCCGCACTTAATTATTTTCGTAATATGGTATATAAAATGAATGTAAGTACGCACAAACAAATGTATACTTAGTCTTAAATGTAGAATTAAATTAAATAATTAATTTTTAAATAAGTAGTAAAATTTAAATTTTATATAATATTGTGTGCACCTCCCGTAGATAATGACCAAAATCTATTTTGTTATTTTTACTATACATTAGTAAAACAAAAATTGTTCTTTCACAGAACCCTATTATACGGTACATACCCTAAATCTACAAAAGTAACGAAGATTCATTATAGTAACGCCGTTAAAGTTTTTAGTTAGTCGCTTTTTTAACTAGTTCAAGAACAACTTCGTTGCTTCAACGTTAACGACCCGAACTAACTTCGTTGCATTAATGAAAACGATTAGAGTAACGATCTTACTTTCGTTACTTTAACTATAACGATCAGAACAACGATCCTACTTTCGTTACTTTAAATTTAACGATCGCAAAGTAACTTCGTTACTTTAACGATAACGATCAGAACAACGATCCTACTTTCGTTACTTTAACTTTAACGACCGCAAAGTAACTTCGTTACTTTAACGATAACGATCAGAACAACGATCCTACTTTCGTTACTTTAACGTTAACGATTGCAAAGTAACTTCGTTACTTTAACGATAACGATCAGAACAACGATCTTGCTTTCGTTACTTTAAAGCCGAAACCACAATGGCGCGTTAGGTCGGTCGCGCTTTGGCAGATATTATTGAACACACGGGATCTTACGAGGCAATTCACAACAAGACCTCAGGCGTTATATCGTAAATTTTTCCGTATCACGTAAATCTCGTTCAAACGCACTAGTTGTTTCTACTTCAACTAGGTCTGGCGTTTGACATTTCAATTTTAAAAAAATGTAATGAAGAAATAATAAAATATAGAAATGTTAATTAAGATAGATAGTTTTATTTGCTCAAGTGTTAATTTCGTCATTTTCGTCATGAATATCCACGTTTTTTTATTGCAGTACGCATCGTCATTTAGCTTTATAAAGTTGTGCAATATAACTGCAACTTTTACAACGCGCTCTACACTAGTTGGAGCCATAATCAAGGTATTTTGAAGAGTTCAACAGTGCTTAGTAGCATTCGAGCACGACCTATCTAACGCGCCATTGTGTTTTAGAAAATGAAACTCGAGCGTCGTGGAAGATTTTATCGTAAAGTTTTTGTAAAGTCTATCAAACGCCGATCAAAGCGCGACCGACCTAACGCGCCATTGTGGTTTCGGCTTAACGTTAACGATTGCAAAGTAACTTCGCTACTTTAACGATAACGATCAGAACAACGATCTTGCTTTCGTTACTTTAACGTTAACGATTGCAAAGTAACTTCGTTACTTTAACGATAACGAAGGCGTCTGTGAAAGTAACGAAGTTAAATTAACTTTAACTATAACGATAACTAGTTAATGGTTTAACTAGTTGTGCCCAACTCTGCTGAGAGTTTTGACAGTTCTTATATTAAGTGAGCATAACCAGGACTTACTCCTAGAAATCAGGGTTCGGAATATATCTCAAACGAACAACTTCATTTATATCCCTCGCAAAAAAAGATTCCAAATAATGAAAATATTTTAAAAGATGAAAATCTTTTTTTGACTCATGAGTGATATTTATTTTTTTATCCAAGTACAAAAAAGATGTCTTTTTGATGTTGAAAATAATTTCGATGTTTCCAACAAATCTTTCAGTTGTCTGAAATCTTCCCAAAACTGCGTTTGTTGACGAATACTATAGCGATCGTAGAAGATGAGAAAACTTCGGCTACCGTATCATAACGATCGTCAGTGATGAAAAAAAGCAGGCAAAGAATCGCTCTTTGAAGATGAAAATAATTCTAACGAAGAGATCGAAAAAGCAGCGGAGAAGAGTTAAACATATATGGATTATGTTGGTTTTTGGTTGGTTTGCTTCGCGCAGAGACTAGTTGATTTTTTGTATGAATGTGTTTTTGTTTGGATTTGGTAAACGATGATTGAAAATTAAATTTTGCAAGGTGTTTGGAAGTGAGGGAAAGCTGTAGAAGTAAATGCGTAAAATCAAATAAAGTTGGTTATTATAAACTATGGTTATTAAACAAAAAAAATTTGTTTGTGGAAAAAAATTTTTAAAAGGAAAAAAAAACGAAAAATTAAAAAAATTATAATGCAACACGCTGAAATAAAAAAAATTATTTTTTTCTGATAGCCCGATTAGAACCCTTGGCGTAATCTCTCTAGGTGTTCACAATAGAGTTGAGAATCAATTGTTCGACCAACTGGAAGGAAGTAGCTCGTGGTGGACGATTACCTTCCAGTGCCACTATACACACAGCGTCACCTTTTTCAGCGTCAATCCAGCGTGACCGCTTTCCATCGCCCACGATTTTTTGATATTTTCTTTTAAATAAACCTTAGAAAACAAGAAAAAGAGACAACGCGAGTATACTGGGGTTATGGGTATACTGTTGATATTATACATAAAAATAGATGAATGAATAGAAATGAATTGTTGGTTCGTATGAACAAAAAACCTGAAAAAATTTTAAGGGGTTTTGAATGAAAGCTGAATTTGAAATTTTGCATGCTGATACACTGTATAGATGCACTATTAAAGGATTATAAAACAACCGCCCCTAACTTGTAGAAATAGTGTGGCAAGATTTAAAATGGCCATAATGTGAAAACTACAAGTCCTAGTATGTTGAAATATTGCACGCTGTTTGGTTTTACACTATAGAGGTGCACTAGGAACGGATTTAAAAACATCCGCCTCTAACGGGTGGAAATGGGTTTGGCAAGATTTAAAATAGCCATAATGTGAAAATTACAAAGCCTAGGAAGTTGAAATTATGCACGGTGATTGGTTTTACACTGTAGAGATGCACTATGAACGCATATTTAAACATCCGCCCCTAATTGGTAGAAATGGCGTGACAAAATTTAAAATGGCCATAATTTGGAAACTATGGGGACTAGGAAGTTTAAATTGTGCATGGTGTGGCAAAAATTACAATAATTGTAAAACTACATGACTAGGGACCGTAATTTGGTACGGTAATAATTTTATTACTTAAAAAAAATATAAAGAAAATGAAGCAGTATTTTAGGAATTTTCTATGCTAAAGCATTTAAAAGAGGGAAGTTGGGAAAGGTGTTTGGGAGTAAACAGAAGGTCGCCCAGCAAAGTCGGGCAACGGACAAGTTAGTATTATATAAAAATATGAATTGTGCATTTTATGGATATTCCTCACATTGACAATTCTGGTAGTTTCACGTTTGTGGATACGATTCATAAATATAGACCTACATATTTGCAGCGGTATCCATCAAACGGAGCTATACACCTGTACCACATAAATTTCATACAAATAAAGACATAAAGAGTGCATTTCAGTCACTGGAATTGACATTTTTGATAAAATCCTATGACTCTGGGTTGCTATCACACTTTCTTCGCCACATAAATATTGGAAGAACGTTAAAGTTATCACAGCCCAAAGGAGACATCAATCTGTATTCTTTGCTGCCACATAAACGGTTCGTTCTCTTGGCTGCTGGTAGTGGAGTTACGCCGATGTTGTCTCTGATCGATCATCTGTTGCAGCGCTCCTCAAATAGAGTGTAAGTATTTAAGTAACACTCGGATAAAATTCTTACTTCGAACATTAAAAAAAAAAATTCTAATGAAATAGTAATAAACAAAATATCCAATAAATTATAATCATATATATATCGATATATTTATAGAAATATTAGTATTGCTTTAAAATTAGTTTTTAATTCTTTCTAGCGAAAATATACTTTTTATGTATTTCAATTCAAAGGAAGTTGACATTTGGTGTAAGGAGGATTTAGATGCTTTACAATCGCAGGATTATCGGTATATTAAGATGTTTTAACCACATATTTAACTACTAAAAGCTAATTCTTTAACTAGTTTTCAAATAGTGTATGTATTAAGTCAACCCACTTCAACATGGAAAGGTCCTACTGGGCGCGTTTCAATAGATTTTCTGGCACCTACAACAGACAAAAATAGAATGGAGTTTTCTACGTTCGCCGTAATGTGTGGTTCATCCTCATTCGTTCAAGCAACAGAAAATATTTTGAAGTTTATAAACTTTACACAGAAAAATATACATATCTTTTAAGGAAAATGCTCAAAGACTTTTCTTATATTCCAGTACAAATTCTATTTTAATATTATTATTATTAGTTCCTAGTGGAGTATGTCGCGTCCGAGCAACATATCCGCAGTGCACTCTTGACCAACTCAACTTTAAATTGACGTTTATGATAAACATGCACTCCACAGTGACCGAGATTCCTACGGAATGATTAAATCAACGGTGTTTAGCCAAGAAGCGTTTTTCTTAGCTGTTTTTATATTGCTGGCACTTGAACCAGAATATAATCTTGATATTGCTGGCACTTGAACCAGAATATCCCTTTAAAACACAAATCAGAACAACTTTGGTTATTGGCTGCAAAAAGACTGACTTTATTACCAATTGATTCATCCTTTTATAATTACTTAACACTAATACAGAAAATAATAATAATTTACATACACATGGCTAACTAAATGCAAGCATTGCAAAAGCCCCAAAAATGCAACCAAATGCAAATAGTGCAGGTAACGGAAAAATGCGGATGGCTCGTGTTGCATTCTGTTTGCGCGACGCGTGGGAAAATTAAATGCTGAGTTAATTAATTATTGAATTATTAAAGGCGTGTGAAATGATTAATTTCGAGCTTCACAAAGTATAACACGAGCCATTAGCATTTATTCGTTTACATATATACATATTTTGATACGTATAGACATCCTCCCCCCAGTTGAGGACCACCTCAACTTAAACTTCTTCTGTATTGACATTTAACTGAAACTCTGAGATTCTGGGAACCGGAATCGGATTTTGTGCTGCTGTTCTTCTTGCTCGGAGTTGATGATACTTGAAGTAGAGGTAGACCACGATGGCTAGGGTGACGAGTAAGCTGACATAACTAATGCTGTAATGATGAATCTCTTGATGAATCTTGATCTTCTTGTTCCTTTAGCTGCTGGACTCTTGTTTGAAGATCATCTAATTTAGATGTAAGGTTGCCATAAATGTGAAGTGGTGATAATGTAGTCATAGTTATAGATGTATCGTTTTGTAGTAATACTGCAAGATCTATGGTGGTTGCTAATGAAATTGCTGATGTAGTCGTGAATGTTGTGTGGGCCATTATCGTGCTTGATTCATCCTTTAACACACATCCTGGAGGAATAGTAATGCGTCCAATTCCTGTTAATCTTAGTACAGTGACTGAAGAATTGCATAGAACATTCACAGTTCGTGGATGTTCGCAGAAATACAGTATTGCATTGGTTTCTAAAAGTTGTATCCAATGTGGCAATCTTAAAAGCCTTTTAATTGTACATTTTGCTAACTTGGGTTTTTGGATGAAGAAACTCATTTCACAAGATCTGGCACTTGATCCTAGTCTGTAAATTGGATGTCGCAATTTACAGATATATCCAATGGGTGATACTATGGAGCATCCAGTTAATTCTTGTGTAGTTAGAGGGTAGTATTGATCCTGATGTAAGTTGATGCCTAAAAATTCAGCGTGGTCCTCAATTATTACAAACGTATCATTGCTGAGCCTTGTAGGAATCGAAATTACGTGGATTAGCTGGAATGGTTCGTGATCGAATAATGGTAATTGTAATCTAAATATTATTTGAGTTTTCATTATTCTTCCTTCGATTGAGAGAAGTTTATATAACTCTATGCTGTCCAGGTTACTGCTAGGAACCGTTAGGTATGCTGGAATTTGGCTTTTTATAATATTAATTTGGTCCTTTAGTTGAGATGGCTTTAATAGCTCTGGATGAACCTTGCTGTGATGAGCATCAGTAAGGACTTCAAACAACAATGATTGCGTTTTCTGGTAGCTATTGATTACCATAAAAATTCTTAACGATAGGGCGTTAAAAACTTCTGCTCGTTTGTGTTCTTGTGACCAGGAAACCAGTTCTTTGATTTGACCTTGCACATCAGTGAGACCTGCTTGTAAGTTCTGTAGTTCTTCATAGCCTTGTTTCATGATATTTGCAGTAGCGTCAATGACTGAAGTTTGATTTTTCAACAGATTCAGCAGGTGGTTTTCCTTTTGATCAATGTTATTGATTATATCAGACATTTTCTCTGCATACTCAGAGTCCAATATTCCAAATAAAGCATTCGTCAGGGATCCAATAATTGCGAATGGAGCTGCTCTTTTCCCTCTTAAATTGTATGTCGGTGTTAATAAAACATTGAGTTGATCAATTTCTTTCAATTTTGCGTTAAACTGGGATATTGTATCTGCGCATGAGATGAGGTGGTTTAACGGCTGACAGAACTTACTAGCTGCATTTACACCAGTCACGATATTTTCATATTCCTTCCAGTACGAGGTCAGGTTGAAATAAACAACCATATTCCAGTCTGTACTGGTCAAGTAAGCCAATCCTAATGACTCAAAATAAAGTCCTGGTTGAGCTTCAAACGTTTTCATCTGCACGCTGGGGTTGGCAAAAGCTGATCCAATTAACGCTAGAATGACAGACAAGACTGTGATTGGTGACAATCCTCGTTGTCGCTTAGATGCCTTGTCTTCGTTTTTCGCAGGTCGTTTTTCGCGTGGCTGATTAGTTGTTAGTTTTGTTGAGCTAGACGGTACTTCATCATTGTCATGAATAGGTAACTTAAATTGTTGACCATCATTATGTTCAGTTGAAAACAGTGGAGCCAAACGATGTATTGGCCTTTTCCAGATTCCCTTCGCGGTTTTTACATCCGCTACTCTCACGAAGCCATCTTCTCCAGTGTATGTTTTAACAATTCGACCTAAAGGCCAATGCAGAACAGGACTGTTGTCTTCTTTGATGATTACCATAGTTCCTACTTCGATATTAGGTGATGAATCCTTCCATTTGGTTCGATATTGTAGTTCATTCAGATATTCCTTTGACCAACGTCTCCAAAATTCTGCCTTCATATGAGACACCAATTTCCATCTGGTCAGAAGACTTGTTTTAGCTGCTGTTGCGTTTACGTCCGGTGAAGCAGTTAAGGGTTCCCCAATTAGGAAGTGACCGGGAGTTAATGCTGTCAAATCGTTTGGGTCGTTTGACATTGGAGTTAATGGTCTTGAGTTTAAAATGGCTTCGATTTCCGCAATGACCGTCCCTAGTTCTTCGTAAGTAAGAGATGCTGTTGCTGTACTGCGCACAAGAAGATGCTTGGCAGATTTGACGGCTGCCTCCCATAAACCTCCAAAATGTGGAGCTCGCGGAGGCACAAATTTAAATGCTATTCCTTTAGTATTACATGTATTTCGGATGATGTCTTGAGATTTGTTGTTGAAAATTGCATCTGACAATTCAGCCAATTGATTTTTGGCTCCCACAAAGTTTGTCGCATTATCACAGTAAATGTTTTTACAATAACCTCTTCGAGCAGTGAAGCGCTTCAACGCTCCCAAAAAAGCATCAGTTGTTAAATCGCTGACTACTTCTAGATGGACAGCCTTTGTCGCAAAGCAGCAAAACACAGCTATGTAAGCCTTTTGAGGCCTTTTACCTCTACATTTGAAGTGGATCAAAAATGGTCCACAATAGTCAACGCCCGTATTTAAAAACGGTCGTGAAGGTTGCACACGGGTTGCTGGCAAATTCCCCATAATTTGGTTGTATAAAATTGGTTTTGCCCTATTGCATCGTACACAATGTTGGACAATGGATCGTGCCATGCTCTTTCCCTTTATGGGCCAGAATCGCTGTCTTGTCGCCGCTAGTAGTGCCTGTGGGCCACAATGGCGTTGATCTATGTGAATAGATTCCATCAGCAATTTGACAATCGGATCGTTATACGGAATTAACATTGGGTGTTTTGCATCATAAGCCAAAAATGAGTTCGTGAGTCGGCCTCCAACTCTCACTAATCCTCTTTCATCAAGGAATGGAGATAAATGGTACAAACAACTAGTTTTTGCTACGTTCTTATGCTTGCTTAACTGACTGATCTCCTCCTTGAAGTCGATTTGTTGTATTACACGAATGATCACCACAAGTGACTCATTGAGTTCCTTTGGAGTGAGGGCAATATGTTGAGGGCGAGCCAATCTGTTTGCTTTTCCATGGGTGGCGAATCTTAGCATATAGCCCACAATTCTTTGTAGTGTTAAAAAGGAGTTGTGAGAGTTAATGGTGTAAAGTATGTCTTCTGACTCAACTTTACTGACGGTTGCAACAACAGCATTTTTTTTGATTTCTGTGTCATTAATTAGTGCGTGTTCTTTAGAAAATGGAGAAGGCCAAACAGACTCTCTCCCATGAAGAAATGATGGTCCATAGAACCACATATTTGACGATATTATTTCTTTTGGTCGCAATCCTCGTGACAAGATGTCGGCAGGATTGTCTCTTGATCTCACATGTCGCCATTGTTCACGCACTGATATTGCTTGTATTTTTGAAATTCGGTGGGCAACGAAAGTCTGATAAGAGGAAGAACAAGAATTGATCCAATTTAAAACTATTTCCGAGTCTGTCCAGAAGTAATTGGGTTGATCTTTATAATTCAATTCCGATCTCACTCTGTTCATCAGCTGTGCGCTTAGCAGCGCAGCGCATAATTCCAGACGAGGAATGGATTGCGTCTTCAGTGGCGATACTCTTGATTTGGCACAGAGAAGTCGCACTAAAATTGTTCCATCCTGACATGTTGATCGGACATAGATTACAGTTCCATAGGCCTTTTCGGACGCATCAGCAAAGGCATGAAGTTGTATAGATTTAGGCTGATTGTGATTGAAGACGTGTCTCGGAATCTTTGCGTTATTCAATTCTTGGATGTTGTTGCGGAAATTCAACCATCTAGTATACATTTCCAGCGGCAAGGCTTCATCCCAGTCCAATTTCAACTGCCACAATTGCTGAATGAATATTTTTGCAGAAACTACGACTGGTGCTAATATTCCTAGTGGGTCATAGATTCTGGCTAGATCTGAGGTGACTGTCCTCTTAGTAATTCGATTAATGACTTGCGAGCTTGCCTTGATATGGAAAGTGTCGGTTTTTGGTGTCCATACTAGTCCAAGAGTTTTGACAGTGGCATCAGCATTGCTTGAAAAATCTAAGTCCACTTCTTGGTCTGAAACTGGAATGTTTTGCAATAGTTGAGGATGATTGGCACACCATTTGCGTAATTTGAGACCTGCTGTATCTAAGATGGTGGATAACTGCCTTTGTGTATTTATGGCTTCATACAGGCTATTGGCTCCGGATAAACCATCATCTACATAAAAATCTCTCTGAAGTGATTTTGCTCCTGAAGGAAATTGATACTCGTTATCCTTGGCAAGCTGCTGTAAACATTTCGTCGCTAAATAAGGAGCAGCACGCATTCCATACGTAACTGTACGAAGACTGTAGTATCTCAAAACATCATTAGGATTTTTTCGCCAAACAATAAGTTGAAATCTCTCATCTTCTGGATCGATTAATATTTGTCTATACATTTTTTCCACATCTGTAGTAAACACGAACCTTGGAAAACGGAAACGGAGCAATATGGAAAAGATGTCATTTTGGACAACTGGTCCATTGTGCATTATATCGTTAAGAGAACATCCAGACGACGTTTTGCAAGATGCGTCGAAAACCACTCTAAGTTTTGTGGTGCTGCTATCCAGTTTTATTACAGAATGGTGTGGGATAAAGTAATGTGGTGTTAGTATATTTTCGACATTTATCTCCTTCATGTGTCCCAATGATTCATATTCGTCCATAAACTCAATATATTTTGTTTTAAGTTCCGCGTCCTTAGATAGACGCCTCTCGAGTGCAAGGAACCTGTTTTGACAGACGTTAAGAGATTCCCCAAGCGAGGTTGGTTCCTTTGAAAATGGAATCCTGACCACGAACCGACCATCAGACCTGCGACGAGTGTGCTGAGCGAAATGTAGTTCGCATTGCTTTTCTCCCTCACTAAAAGTTGGTTTGTCTTCGATTATAGTGTCCAATTTCCAAAATTTTTCCAGAATTTGGTCTGTTGTGTCTTCGTCTTCACTGCATACACCGCATGTAACAGATCCTTTGCAATTTTTATTTATCCTTCCAGAAAGTATCCATCCAAAGACGGTGTTTTGTAAGATTGGAGTCCATCTTAATTAGTCCAATAGAGAGAAGCTGGTGGTAATACTCAGCGCCTAGTAGAATATCGATATTATCTGGTCGTTGAAAATCAGGGTCTGCCAATTGAATGTTTTTTGGTAAAGGCCATGTCGATGTCTCTATGTATTGTGTTGGTTGCATAGATACGATTTTTTGTAACACAAATGCTTCAAGTGGAACTGTAAAACCATTTATTCTTGACTGAATATTGGTATTAATTCGAAGCGTTGTACCTTTTGTACCTTCTCCAATGCCTTCAATCCATATTGAACTGTACTTAGTTGTTAATCCCAAAGCCTTAACGAGTTTTGCGGTTATCAAATTAACTTGGGATCCTGAGTCCAGAATGGCTCTGCACTCAGTATATTGACCGTTGGTGTTGCTGATTTTGATTCTTGCAGTTGCGAGTAAAACATAATTTCCTTTGACATTTTTGCTTGAAGACATCAATGTTACAGACTCTGTGGAATTGTTTGTTTGTTGTCTATCTCCTTCTTGAACTGAGGTTTTGTCCATATGCAAAAGGTTGTTGTGTTTTTGAGGGCACTTGGTACAACCTCGCATTGAACAATTGTTGGATTTGTGTCCTGGTTTTAAACAATTCAAGCAGCGTAAATTTTGTTGAACAAAGGTAAACCTCTGTTGTACCGTTGCTTGTAGAAACTGCTTACATGCATAAAGTGGGTGATTTCCTGAACGGCAAAAGTTGCACCAATTGACTGTTCCTTGTTTTGGTACAATGGATGCAAGAGCTCGTGCCACACTCCTTTCCTTTTGTCCAAGTACTTCTAATGTTTGGAAACGGTTTTCCAGGAATTTTAGAAAAGGTTGAATTTTCTGATTCTCTTTAGGGTTTTGCAATGATTGTTCATACAAAATGTGACTTTGCTTGTCTAGTTTCTTTACCAATATATGAAGCAGCATTGGGTCCCAGGTAGAGGTTGATACGCCCAGATTTTCTAAAGCAAATAGATTTTCCTGTGTAACGTCATACATGTTTTTTATAGTATTTGCTGTGACATTGTTCTCAGGAATGCATTGCTGTCCTAAAATCCTTTGAATTATTGTTGATGTCAATATCCTTTTATTTTCGTATCTTTGTTGAAGCGTGCTCCATGCGGCCTCATAATTCTCGCTTGAAAGACTCAGATGGCGAATCAATCTTTCAGCTTCTCCACTCAAGCTGGTCTTTAAATACCAAAATTTTTGAATGTTTGGTATTGGTTTGCTGTGGATCATTTGGGAGAATAAGTCGAAAAATTGACGCCATGTTGCGTAATTTCCATCAAACTTTGGAATGTTCACCTTTGGTAATGGTGAGGAAATTTCTGCAGGGATAGCGGCAGTTGGGAATGTTGTTGAGTGGTTGACTTGTACCTTCGATTTAATTGCTAAGTTGACTATGGTGTCTTGTACCAAGTCTTCCATCTCAAAATATCCGTTTTGATCATATCCCAATCCGTTGATTGTGTCATAGTCTTCCAATATAGTAAAGTTGATGTCTTCAATTTGCTGCCAAAGTTGCGTCAATTTTGAGAGTTTGACCTCATAATATTGTGACGGTTGATTTTCATTGACTGATGATAGTGAGGATATGAATCGTTGTACCGAACTGATCATGGCAGATTGTCTCCGCAAAAGTTTAGAGAAATCGTTGGATGTTTCGTTCATTGGATCGATATCCTTGACTGTTGTTTTCCCTTTGGCGGAACTAAGTGGATGATGATCTGGTTTACCCTGCATAGTCCTTGTGGCAGAACTAAGTGGTTGATGATCTGGATTACCCTGCATACTCGTTGTGGCAGAACTAAGTGATTGATGATCTGGATTATCTTCCACTGACGGAGTATCTAACCCTTTTGAGTCCATGAGCTTACGGAATTCATTACGATATTGTTCCGTCAATGATGCGATTTTACTGTAGTAATTTTCAACGAAATAATCATGATTGAGCGGTGCTGGATCCAAAATCCTGATCTGGTTGTCGTTATTCTCGAACCTTTCCCATGAGTCCTCTAACCGACGTAGCCTCTCCTCAATGTAACCTTTAGCCTTCTTGCGTTCTCTTGAGTCCTTCTTGAAATTCGTGATTATCTGTTGAATTTCGTTGCCTAGTTGCAACTGTGACTTGCCTAAATCTTCCATGGATGAGTTGTTTTGATTTGTTGTGTGTCAATTCGAATTGAGCGTGATTAAAATCACGTCGGGGTCACCAAATGTTTAGCCAAGAAGCGTTTTTCTTAGCTGTTTTTATATTGCTGGCACTTGAACCAGAATATAATCTTGATATTGCTGGCACTTGAACCAGAATATCCCTTTAAAACACAAATCAGAACAACTTTGGTTATTGGCTGCAAAAAGACTGACTTTATTACCAATTGATTCATCCTTTTATAATAACTTAACACTAATACAGAAAATAATAATAATTTACATACACATGGCTAACTAAATGCAAGCATTGCAAAAGCCCCAAAAATGCAACCAAATGCAAATAGTGCAGGTAACGGAAAAATGCGGATGGCTCGTGTTGCATTCTGTTTGCGCGACGCGTGGGAAAATTAAATGCTGAGTTAATTAAACATTGAATTATTAAAGGCGTGTGAAATGATTAATTTCGAGCTTCACAAAGTATAACACGAGCCATTAGCATTTATTCGTTTACATATATACATATTTTGATACGTATAGACAAACGGAATTAGATTATAGGACTGAACCGCCCATAAATTTAAACCGAGCTTGCGATTGGATAACCGTTCTATAAGTTCATAGTAAGTTAATTAAATTGAGTAAGAATAAGTCAAGGAACAACTTTAACGTTGTGGAAACACACCAAATTTGTTGTTGTTTTGGTTCTTTTTTGGTTTTTTCTCGTATAGTTATTGAGTTTTAAATTGAAATTCTTATCACTATATCTCCTAACTTATAAAAAATATCCGTTTAGAATGGGTACCATTATAAAAGAATTTTAAATACCTTTTATTTATGTACATACAATTTTATCGATAAACCATTACTTTTGGAAAATACCGACTTTTTATAACTTTAGTGCTTTTTTCCTATTTATTAATTTTTTTTTAAGAAAAATGTATAATTAGCCTATATAATTTTTTAAATTTTAAGAAAGTTAAACATTAGCATAACCATTAGCTTTCTATGCTTTTTTGAGGATCGGTGGATTTAGAAGAACGCTCTTTGAAACGAAAACATTTACATATTTTTACTAAAAATTAAAAATTGTTATTGTTGTTTACTGATGGAAGTGTCAGCTTTCCAATTAGCATTCAATGTTATCGTTGCGATCAGTGTCGCCCGAGTTACTTGCAATTGACCTCACCTATCGGAAAAACGCCACGAACTTTTTCCCCAGACTGAATATAAAACCAGAAAGTGTGTTAACTTCAGCCTGGCCGAAGTTCATATACCCCTACACACGTTTACTTAAAAATTAGGCGTGGCAATAGTCAAATTTTTTTCCTTTTCAATCTCAAATAGCCAGTGATGAAAGACAATATTCGTGCCAAATTTGATAAAAATATCTCTATTCGTTCTTCTGTAATCGTATTTTATTTAATTAGTGGGCGGACCACGCCCATTTTTTGTGATCTGGTTTGCTCAGAGACAGTGGACTTCTGGACAAAATTTCAACCGAAAATTCGTTCTACAAGCTGGGAAATTGAGTTATAAACATGGATGAATTTATATTCACTATAAAAAGTAGGCGTGGTAATGGTCCGATTTTGCCCAATACCGATGAGTATCTAATGATAGACAATATTCGTGCCAAGTTTGAAGAAGATATCTCTATTCGTTCTCTTGTAATCGTGATTTCCACAGACGGACAGACAGACAGATAGACAGACAGACGGACGGACATGGCTAAATCGACTCAGGAGGTCACACTGATCAAGAATATATATACTTTTCTATACCTGTCACGCCTCCTTTAATGCGTTAAAAACGGAAACAGTAAGTGAATATACCCTATTCACTTCGTGTGTAGGGTATAAAAAACACCTAAGGAAAGTCATATAATTCATAAGACTTACATTATACACAGACAGTGTAAAGGGGCTTTTAGTAATGAATGAAAAAAGTTATATAAAAAATCTTAAACTTAGTTTTTCTTGAATATAGTTGTTAGATAAAATATTATTTTACATGAATGAAGCATGTTTTAAATACCTATCCAATGGCAACCGTAAGTTTGTACCATATAGATATTTATAGTTATAATGGGAAGCAGAATTTACAGCATTGATTTCAAACACATTTTGATTTGGTCGCAATTTGGGCGGACAGCCGTTTTCTTATTTTATTGTGCTGGATGAATTTATGGTTGCATTGTGTAAGGCACATTTTTTTTATGGAAAAAATATCTCCACATCCACATATTGTATATATAATATATTTACATTTTTTATAAGTATACACAGTGTTTACGCCAAACACACCGCTCGTCAGGCTGCCTCTCCTGATCTGCCGAAGCCGTGCTCTCTCACGGCGCAGACTTCGGCCGCTCCGGAGAGGCGAGCTAAAAGCTTGACTGCGGGCTGCTCGGCTCTAGCTTTGGCGGTTGGATCCTACTGCATTCACTTTTGGCGTATACCTCAACTATAGAAGACTTGAACCGTGACCGAGCGCAAAACATCTTTTTCTAACTCTAAAAATTTATACAGTGAACAATACGTAAAAACAATTGTGTACAAAAAACACAAGGCACAAACATTTGGTGCCTTTTCCCCTAACCACACAGATTGCGATGTATATAAATGAAATTTATTAATCTTATCTTATTTATTATGCCATGAAGGTATTTTTTTTTAATATAAATAAAATTATGTTAACGTACCAACCCCTAATCTTACTTTTAAGAAATTAGAAAAGCAGGCGGAAACATACACCTATACACCTAAGTTTGCCTAGCTGTTCAGATGAACCACTGACAAGACAATAAAACATTGTAACAAGAACAAGAGATTCTGAGTGGCTCGGCTGGCTATAAAAGCAACGATTGAAAAATTTTAGTCAGTCACCAGGAGCCGGCCACCAGGGTAAGTCATTTAAAATTAAATATTTTAAGTACTTTTCTTCTTAAGCAGATTTCCTCGCCAGGGAATTCCAGATTGGGTGTCGTAGCTGAGCTCTCGGTTGGGCGCTGACGTCTCGGTTGCGTCCGACGTCCATTGCACTTACACACTGGAGCGCTGATCTCTCGGTTGTGTCCAACGGAGAGTGTCAAGTCAGCCGCTCAAGTGTGTCGGACTGGCGGTTGACTGTCGTGGTTGTCTCCAAAGGCAACAGCCATCCTGCTCCCACCCATCACGAATCTCGCCGGTAATAATTAGGTTAGGTATTTTTTTTTGTTTTCAACAGTACTGCACAAAGAAATCCAGAATGAGTGGGTGTCTTGGTTGCGTCCATTCCACGTACGCACTCTGGAGCGCTGACCTCGGTTATGTCCTACGGAAAGTGTCAAGTCAAGCCGCACGACTGCCTCGGTTGTGTCCGAGGGTGGCTGTCACACCGCTCTCGCGCAGAGATTACAACAGCATAAGACAAGATTTTCCCTCTTCACTATATTCATTATATTCCCCTCCAAACTCGAATCAAAGAGCGAACAACTTTCTCACTTCAAACTCGTCGGGAGGCTTCGGGAATGCTAAATCCTTTCCAGATGATCCTTTTTTTCCCGACCCAATTCAATCAGAGAGGGGTCACATTTCGCTTTCCCCTAGACCGGACCTCTAAGCATTAGAATGTAAGTGTACCTATTGTACAATATAAAATAAGGAACAAAATCGCACTTGCGGTTGCATAAGCGGTTGAGATTATTATTAAATTAAGGCTCAAGGCTATTATCATTCCACATTTCTCTTATGGGTGTGAAATCTACAGTGGTTGTAGTGCTATCTGCTTAAGTAGACTTCAAGTTTGGCTGCACGCCGCAGCTCGCTTCGTCTACTCTTTAAGACAACGGGAGTCGGTTTCTCATCTGGTACCGTCAGTACTAGGAATGGACTTAGCCACGTGGCTCAAGCTTCGTATAGTTACTTTATTATATAAAGTAATTAAAAATCGTTATCCAGCGCTTCTTTTCAATCAGCTAAACTTTCTTCAATCTACGAGAACTAGAAATTTACTACTTCCACCCTTTTCAACCTAAATAATTGAAAAATCGTTTTTGCTAAGAAGCATAAGGATCTGGAACAATTTACCACTCAGTACCAGAGAACGTCCATCTGTACACTCTTTTAGTAGGGAAGCGCGTAGAAGCATAATGTCATAACAGATATTTTTACCACAGGAATCATATCCAAAAGCCTTTGCCACTCTACCTTATTCCATATTCATCTGGTTTGTAGGCTGGTTTGGTTTTGCTCGGTGAATCGTTGGCGGCATGGTGAAGGGTATCGCGCACGGATCAATTACATTTAAAACCACTTACTTTAAATTTATAATCTGTGGATAATCAAACTTATTTCTGTTTATTTGAATAATACAACAGATTACACTGAATTTTTTTACTCTTGAATTTATTATTATTTAATTTATTAGTTACCATATAAGCCATAGTATCTGGTATACATCTTCTAACATGTTCTACTATTTACAATTAATTTTGACACCATCTTTTTTGTACGCATATACATATATCGAATAAATGAAAATGAAATTATATTAATTCTTATTAATTAATTATTTTAATTCATATCGGGCTCCTGACACAAATAAATATTTGTAACGGAGAAAGGACTGTGGATATCCGGGGAGCTTCACCTCGGCACGAAAGGACTTCGTTACAATTGTAAGTGCACGCCGAATCTCGTCATTAACTTTAACTTCATTTGATCCAGAGAACGCCACCGCAAAAACGAAGTCAAAATCTACTGGAAAGAGGTGCCCAATCAAACTTAGCCACAGCAAAACGCCAAGTAAGTAAAATGAATTTCTTTCTGCTATTCTTCTGCAGGAACGATCATGGAAAATGGTGTGAGAAAACGTTTTCTGTCGTTGATCCTTCGAAGTGAAGGATCACGGAAATCAAGCCACAGGCAAGGAGGTACCGAATTTGTGGACTTTTATAGGGATCTGTTGCGTACCCTGGTCTTGCCACTCGTCATAACCGGCTATTTTACAAGGTGAGTCCTCAACCCAGCCGGCAGATGACCCGGGGGTAACAATAAATCCGGAAACGGAAGTGCTTAGACGTTCCACCTTCGGAGTTTTCGATCAAATACTTGCTTCCCTTTCCCCTTGCCCTACCGTTGACCATTCCCCAATAAATAAATTTTTAGAATTTCATTTCAAAATTAAACTTCAATAACTCTAACATATACAAAAAATATATTTATGGCTTATTATCTTATTCCAGTGACTTAAGCAGATTAAACACATTTCGATGGGAAGCGCCCTGTACACGGATCTTTTACTTTTCAGGTGGCAATGGAATCGGAGTCGCAGCGGTTTACTAACCCTAACCGACTTCAACGTTTAGTTTAATGACGGTTAAATTTCCTGGACGGAAACACCAGACTCCACACAAACCCGCCCCGAAGACCTCTCCAGGAAAGGACTGTCACTGAGTTACAGAAAAACAAGACAGGGACCAACCTCTGCTCGCCCCTATTCCGTACCCTTACACAAGCACTTATGCTGACGTGTATATATGCATTACATTAAATTTCATGATTTTTGTTGTGAAAGCCTAAAAAAAGAGATTATGAAAATAATACGTATCTTTTTATTTAATGATTAAAGACTTTTTATTATCAATAACGAACATATTATTAGGGGTACCGGTTAATTCGTGCGGTTTTTTTTTTCGAACATTGAAGCTTTATTGTGAAAAAATGGTTACAAATTTAATATTCGCGTGATTTTGCAAGTTCTTGCGTTTGGGATGGATCTTGGTCGAGCAATGTCTCCAATTCGTGTTCTTCAAACTTTTTTGACTGTCCGGGCCGTTCATCGTCCTCCAAGTCAAAATTGCCACTTTTAAACCGTGCATATCACTTCTGGCACGTACGCGCAGCAAGAGCATGCACACCATACACTTCCACCAAAATACGATGACTTTCGGCAGCCTTTTTCTTCATATTGAAGTAACGAAGAAGTACTCCCCGCAAAAACACTTTATTCGACACGAAATTCGACATTTTCAGAGTAAAAAAAGGATTGTTTACGCTTCAGCTAAATGACACATACTGATTCTGAAACTATATGACAGTAGCTTTCCAACACATATTTGGAAAGGTGAATCACTGGAATAAAAGTCATGTTACGCCATCTGTTAGAAAACCGCACGAATTAACCGGTACCCCTATTAATAAAATACATTAATAAAAATAAGATAATAAATAAGGAACTAATGCAAATTAAACAATTTTTTCAAAACATTCATTGATAGAATTCCGCTCATCTAGTAGTAAATTTTTTGCATCACTGTCTAACTCGATTGAGCTAGATTTCCATTTTTGGCGGATATTTAAAATATATGGATCCGATGTGCACAGCAAAACTGCAAGCAGATCCTCATTGGTACAATATCTTGAAATTTTCCTTGTGTCACCAAGTGGAAGCAGACTATTTTCAATAATTTGCTCGCAATGATAAAGAATTTTATGAATTATTGATGGCATATTCCTCCAGGGATATTTTTCGTTGTAAATTTCTGCGCTTTTCTTTGCATATTCACCAAATTTTTTGACATTAATCATACTACTGCATGCTATAACTTCTATTATTATTTTGAATCGCTTAATTAATTCAACGTCCACTCCTGTAATGAAAGCTACCGTTTCAGGATCTGAGAAAAATCTTCTAGCTGTGTTTCCATCATTCGTATTTCCCTCTCCTTGTTTTGGCTGGTTAATTATTAGCCCTATTTTGCGATATTGTTCCTGTATTTAGCTTTTTTCAGCTTCCATTTCTCCTTATTGACTGCATTTTGTCTAACCGTTCCTGTTGCTTCGAATTCTAATTCATAGCCCAATTTGAGAATATGTTCCATGAAACAAATTCTAGTGTGAAGAGGCGACAATCCGAATTCGTATGCCTCTTCAGAATAATTGGCATCTACTGGTGTACTCACGGTTTGATGGCATATTATACAGCTAGAGGACGCCTTAGTATCAGTTAATGCTTGTACGACTTTTCCATCAATCATGGTGAGCAGAAGTTTGAAATCTATTTGAATAATATGGCCATGATACTCAAATAGCCGCGGCTGAAGTTCATCAATTTGCCTCCTAATTTTATTAACTTCTTCGGTTATCACATCTTTTATCACATCACTTACAAAGGCCAAGACAGTAGTGGTTATAGGCGGGTTCTGGCACAAAGGAAAAGTGGGAATAAAATTTAGGAGTGTGTCTTTGCTAAAAATTGGGTTGTGCCTTTGCTATATTTTGCATTGTGTCCTTGCTGAAAGCATAGTTTTAGGGGTTTTTTTAATGATAATTGCGTTTTTAGTAGTTTAGGATTGCGTCTTTGCTAGAAATATGGTTTTCGGGGTGTTTTCTAGGGTAATGTTCTGTATTTTAGCCGATAGGTTTGTAACTATGCTATCGTCCACCAGATGGCCATCGTGAATAAGTGCTTTGGAATGTTCATTTAGGCTTGTGTCTGTGATATTGACTTAAGTTTTTCGTCTTTTAGCCGATAGGTTTACAACTATGCTATCGTCCACCAGATGGCCATCGTGAATAAGTGCTTTGGAATGTTCATTTAGGCTTGTGTCTGTGATATAGACTTAATAATGCCGATCGTTGGCTATACCGAAGTAGATGGCGCTAGTGGGAAGTTTTTAGTGTAGCATACTTTTTTAGTCTTTTTTACTAATTTCTCAGTGCTAGGAATGAATTTGTGATTTTGTCTTTGGTGGGAATAAATAGGGAAGAAAAAAGCGTAGCATACTTTTTAGACTTTTTTATATGACGTGTGTTTGGTATATCGGTAAAGTACTGAGCTATTGTAGAAGTCAGAAGTTTTGCTATGTGGTTGTTGTTGTTGTTATTTATTTTAGGGTATGATTCGCCCGCTGTGTGATAGCAGATTTAAAGATCAAGTGTTTTGTATGTATTATTATAATTTATAACTTATATATTTATTTATATTTATATATTTATATATTTATTTATATTTATATATTTATTTATTTATTTATTTATTTATAATTATAATATTTTTTTCTTTTTAATTTTTTAATTTTACTATGTGGTTGTTGTTGTTGCTATTTATTTTAGGGGATGATTCACTTCGGTACTTTGATCGCCAGCTGCAGCAATCTGGCTCCGAAGTTCTGTGGAATTTCAATTAAATAAAGTCGTAAATTAAGGTTCGGTTGACATTTTAATGGGATAACCTTTTTTTTATCAGCACCTGCACTATGAGGCGTGAGTGTTTGGGTACACAGTAGTAATTTCGGGGCTTTGATCACCTGTTGTGTGATAGTAGGGAAACATGCACGTGTTTGCGGTCGACCTTTTAAGGGATAATCTACAGGCGGTCGGACGGAATAGTCGAAGCTGTTGTTGTAGGAGTTTACCTTGCTGTGTTGTGGTTGTTAATTCATAGACACGTGATAATTTGGGTACGCCGACCTCCTGCTGTGTGTGTGTGTGAGTGTTTGATTGTTGCATCGCTTCAACAAAGGTGTACTTATCACACTCTTGGGACCCTTTCCCTTTCCGTGGGAAAAAAAATATTCAAAGCGTGCACGTGTTTCTCATTCACATGGTTGTAAATGCATGAAATTTTGAACATGATCGTACATGCACTAATTCTATTCTTTGTAAACTCAATATGGTTTAATTTTCGAGGGAAAGCTATTAGAAAATACTTTTGATACGCTATAAGAATAAAAATGTCCCATCAATATAGATTGGATTGTTGATGAGTAGACATGGATAAAGTAAATATTTCCTTATTTTTGAAGCAAGTTCACGAATTTCTAATCAAACAAAGAGAAGCATTGTTGGATGAGCATTATGATGAAATTCTGAAATGCTACATCAAATTAAGCCGTTGCGAGCATGAAATTATAATACAATCAAATCATGGACATCACTATAAATCTTGTTGTTGGGCTTCAAACGAATGTTTCGATGGACCAGACACTTGTGCATGCTACATGGTGGAACGTGTTATTTATAGAATCAATAAATTAATGTTACTATATTCCAGATTAAATAAAATCTAAATCAAATATAAAAAATTTTTTTGTCCAAATAAAAACAAATTTATTTAAAATTTATAAACTGTTTTTTATTAATATATTTTATTTATTTACACAATATAGTTTATATCTTAAAAATACATGTTGGTTTCCGGAAAGTCCACCATCCCCTCCAGACGAAAATTATCCTTGTTTGCTGTCATTATCTTCGTCAGATAGTAGGATCCGTTTGAAAATTCTCTTATAGTTTCGTCGCTGAGGTTGTTGAATCTTGGCGGCAGAAAAACGATGCTGTCGTCCACTTCCATTAGAATCCGCTCGCCATATTTTGTTTTGGTCTTGCGAACAGTTTTTATATTATAGCTTCTGTTCGGCTCCATATTTTTAATACTTAGCACGGTCTTCAACGTATAATTCCTCTCGTTGAAGTCTTCTAATGCGGTCAAAGAATATGAAGAATTCTGAATTGGTGACATTCTGTTTTCGTTTTTTATCTTTTGCTGGTTCCAAATAACTGCAACGACTAAATTGTTAGAGGCGAGGAACGTATTATTTATACACTTTAAATTTGAGTAGAAAAACACTGGAAACAGAACTGAAATTGGGCTAGAAACAAACAATACACACCACCAAAAGCGTATGTGTATGGAGAAGCGAGATAAACAGTGAAAAACAACTCATTTGAGATGGATTGGAGCAGTGAAACAGAGACAGTGGAACAGGTCTTCGTATAGTGTTTAGTTCTCCTGAATCCTAACTAAAAAAATAAAATAAAACTCAATTTGATTTTCTGCTCAAATAAAATAAAACAATCTTTATTGAGTATTTTTAGTGATATTATATAGGAATTCTAGACATAAATGACCACAATTATATGTATTGTAATTTTGATGTTGAGTATAGTTGTAGCGTATGTTCTCTCCCATATACTTTATAATTTCTTGTGGTGGTTGTAAATTTCCGAAGCTATCAAAATATTCATTAATTTTTCCTTTCTTATAGTATGCTACCCAGTGAGTACCTGGACCGCTCGATGAATCCAAGTTGATGATTCCGCATTCTGTCTGGCGTACACGTTTCGGTAGACTATCTCTCATGAAAACGCCTCTAAAATGTGGCAATTGTTTTGTATGCTCCATCAAGTCGATGTCTGTGAGCGGTCTTCTGGGTAGCTTCCTTAGAGGTTTTTTGATTGCGGACTATAATATAAACCTAATCCCTTCTTGTATGGCTTCAGATATAAACCTTTGCCCACAGTTATTTCCTCCATCACTTTATTATGGCGACTTGCTTCATTCAATAATTCTCTACCAACTTTTGCAGCATTAATAGCTTTAAAGATCGCAGATCCTCCAGATGCTAAACCTCCAAGAGCTCCAAGTGCAGTTAAGACTGGCACCAGTGGTAGAAAACCTCCTCTTTTCGGCAAGGGTATGATACGAGGTATCTCAATTGATGCTTTCTTTTTTCTGAAGGACTTGTTTACTACTTTTCGTGCAAATTTAATAGCGCTACGAATATCGTCTGGTTTTTGTTTATTAATAGTCCTCATAGCGTTTTTTACAGCATTAGTGAAGTATTTTTTTGTACATTTTCGTTTAATTGTTTTCTTTATTTTCTTAATATTCCTAAGAGTATTCCCCATACCTAATTTAGTCTTAGCTTTCATAGCACTCGCAACTAGCCAAGCGTTTTTTCTCTCTGAAAAACCTTTGTCTTTGGATTTTGCGCTTTTCCAAGCGTTTTCTTCCAATATTTTATCTGCAATGTGCCTTTTATTGAGATCCTTAGTTTGAGAATAAGCAATATCGTGCTCTCTGCACGCAGCATCTAATGAATTAATTCCTTTATCGCCTCTTGCTAAACGTTTTTCTAATTTAGTTCCTGGGCCGCAGAATTGATAACCAGGTAAATGAAGTTCAATTGGAAGTGCATCTATTAAATTATTTATTAAACCTTTTCCAACTACAGATGGTTTTCGACTAAAACTTTTTTTATAACATACAACCATTTTATATCTTTCCAATTAAATAGTTGCAATAGAAATGAATATAAAGGGCTGATGCTTCTGCTTATATATCAATTGCTAAAATGCGTTTCGTTAAACAAGACAAGAATATCATTGTTAAAAATTTAGATTTGTCGACTAATAAATCATCACATGTAAGACACAGTTCATTGCTGCCGAATTCTATACGAGGGCTACTTGTTGGTCCCTCAAATTGTGGAAAGACCAATGTCATGTTGAGTTTAATAGAGAGTCCGAATGGACTAAAGTTTGCCAATATATATTTGTACTCAAAGTCATTATATCAACCAAAGTATGAATACTTGAAGAAATTAATAGATCCGATAAAAAACATGGGCTTCTATACATTTTCCGAAAATGAAGATGTTTTAGAACCAAATGAAGCTAAAAGCAACTCTATTATGATATTCGATGATGTCGCATGTGAAAAACAAAATAATATTCGAGCATACTTTTGTATGGGTCGACATAAAAATATTGATAGTTTTTACTTATGCCAAACATATACACGAATCCCTAAACATTTGATACGTGATAATGCGAATTTAATAATTATGTTCAAACAAGACGAAATGAATATGAAACATATTTACGCTGATCATGTGGGTACAGATATGTCATTTGAGAAGTTCTCAAATATATGCAGAGAATGTTGGAAAGATAAATATGGATTTGTGGTTATAAGTAAAGACGATCCAATTGATGACGGGCGTTATAGAAAGGGATTTGATAATTATATTCTAGTATAAAACCACATGCATCCTTCTATTATATATTAGTACTTTATATGACTTCAACCTCATCATAAGCTCATAAAAGATCCGATCAACCTCATCAAAAGCAGTTCAAAAGCTGTTCGACCTCATCAAAAGCAGTTCAAAACCAGTTCGACCTCATCAAAAGCAGTTCAAAACCTGTTCAAAGCTGTTCAAAACCTGTTCAAAGCTGTTCAAAAGCAGTTCAAAACCTGTTCAAAGCTGTTCAAAAGCAGTTCAAAGCTGTTCAAAAGCAGTTCAAAAGCAGTTCGACCTCATCAAAAGCTGTTCAAAAGCTGATCAACCTGATACAATAAGAATCAACAGGAGTGCGCAATGGATGAAAAAGTACTTAAGGACATCATAAAGACTAGAAATGTATTAAAGAAAAAATTTAATAGTTTAAAATTAGATGAAGCTGATATGGAGAAAAGATTAGAAGAAACATTTAGCCCCATCACAAAACCTCTAAAAGAAATAGTCAAGCAATCTAAATCAAATGATAAGATCAACAAAAGCAATATCACAACCAATAACAAACAACTCTTTCTAAAAACCAGCACACCGATTAAAGTAAGAAATGAAAAACCATTCAAAGATGAGACTGCAAACACTATTACTGTGAGTAATGAAGATGATGATGATGAAGACCCCTTTTTCTCGCAAATGGATTCAACAGCAGATGCTAGTAAATCACCTAGCAATATATCACATTTATATGAATTGGAAAATCAGGATAAGTTAGATACTCTATATGGACCACATAGAGATTCAGATGGCAAATGGAGAATTGGTAATAAAACATTTGAAGTAGATGATAACAAAATATCTATTTCTAATCATAATTGGAACTTAACATCAGGATTATCTGAACTATTATTCCATAAGAAACCTAAAAATTATGACAATGCAGATCTACAAATGTACAAACAAATTTTACATACTACAAATGCCCATAAACGTGATTATAGCGCAACTAAGCAAACCATGGGGACTAAAGCACCCAAATACAAAATAATAAAAAAGTTATTCAATGAGAATAAATCTTCATCATCATCACACAAAGGAAGCGGTTTAATGAGTGTTAATAAGCACAAGCCAAATTATATATATTGGGATGATCCAAATGAGTTGGTGGATAGGTTAAGATTATTAGTATCATCTGAATCTGCTGGTCACAACAATCATAATAATGAAGTAGTCTCAATAATTGAAGAACTTAGGGAAGCAGATATAATTGTATAAATGCTATATACAATAACAGAAAATAATATTCTTAAAATGAGCGTTGACAAGTTCGGTCATTATTCTCAGCAAGGTGAAAATCAATTAAAATTAAAAAGAAATATTCTAAACACTTTAGGCCTTAATGTGGACCATGATAGAAATGTAAACTTCCAGAAAAGGCGCTTAAAAAATGTTGGAGAACCTAAAGAGCAATGTGATGCCGCTACAAAAGCATTTGTGGTTGAAAGTCTAAATCAGATTATCTCGAAAATTCAAGATGAGAACTCATTAATAAACGCAAATATTTACAAGGAATTCAAACATATCTACACAATAATTCAAAACATACACGGATTCTTAGACGTAGAGTTCAAAAGAATTAAATCTATTGATATAGATAATACATCTTTAGTATTACCAACTGATGATTAATATTAGCATATGATGGAATACCTACAGAAAAAAACTTACATTTTATAAAATAGTTTTTAAAATAATATTCTTAAAATGAGCGTTGACAAGTTCGGTCATTATTCTCAGCAAGGTGAAAACCAATTAAAATTAAAAAGAAATATTCTAAACACTTTAGGCCTTAATGTGGACTATGATAGAAATGTAAACTTCCAGAAAAGGCGCTTAAAAAATGTTGGAGAACCTAAAGAGCAATGTAATGCTGTTACAAAAGCATTTGTCGCTGAAAGTCTAAATCAAATTACCTCGAAAATTCAAGACGAGAGCACATTGCTGAAGGAATCCATCCACAGAAATATTGACCAGAATAACATAAGACTACGAGAGGAAAACGCATTGCTAAAAGACAATATTTACAAAGAAATCACTAGTATACGAGAGGAGAACGTATTGCTAAAAGACAATATTTACAAAGAAATCAATCATATACGAGAGGAATACACAGTACTAAAGGAAAATATTTTCAAAGACATAAATCATATCTTCACAATAACTCAAAATACACGCAGATACATAGAGGAATTAAAAAAGAAACCTAAAATATAGAAAAGAGGAAAAAGAAAAACCAATGTCGATAAAGAGAGGTTTAGTGGAAGAGCTTCACAAGCAAGCTCGTAAGAATTTTAAGCGAAGGCGGGTAATAACCAAGGGAATAGATGATCTCTGGCAGGCCGATTTAGTGGAAATGGGTAATTATTCCACATCTAATGATGGATATCGTTTTCTTCTTACCGTAATCGATACATTTTCAAAATTTGCTTGGGCTATAGCACTAAAAACTCTTCTGACGTAAGAAAAGCTATGGAAAACATATTAAAATTTGGACGAATACCAAAAAATCTACAAACCGATGATGGTAAAGAGTTCTTCAAATATCAATTTAAAAATTTGATGGCGCAATATCACATCAATCATTACTCATCATATAGTATATTAAAAGCTTCAATCGTTGAACGTTTCAACAGAACCCTTAAAGGCATGATGTGGAAGGAATTCAGTTACCATGGATCATATCGATGGATTGATAATTATAAAAATTTAGTCGATAAATATAATGCTAAAATACATAGAACTATTAGAATGGCTCCTGAGAATGTTAACGCTTCCAATGAAACCTCTCTATTAAAGACTGCATATAATAACCTAAAAATTTTCAATAAACCCAAATTCCGCAAGGGTGACTTTGTGAGAATCAGTAAATATAAGCACATTTTTGAGAAAGGCTATACACCGAACTGGACAACAGAAATTTTCAAAATAAAGACTATACAAATCACGAATCCAACAACATATATTTTGGAGGACTATCAAGGCAATTCCGTTAAAGGCGGATTCTATGAAAGTGAACTACAGAAGACAAGATATCCCAATACATACCTCGTAGAAAAAATTCTCAAAACCAAAGGAAGCAGATGTCTTGTTAAATGGTTGGGATTTTCGAATGATCATAACTCTTGGATTAACAATAATGCTATACTCTAAAAATGCAGTTGTATTTTTTATTCTTTTTATATGTATTTGTATTTTAGAATTAAATAAATTTTTTTAAATAAAACCACATTATTCAAGTTTTTAATTTCATTTCTTTCTTAACATTCGAGATGTCTATAACACTTACTCTGAGCGGTAACGAGTCAATTCTTACAGCTGATTACTTTCCACCTATAGAATTGGACAGAAACTATGTGTGTGGTCTCGTTGATTTCCACAGCTACAATTCTATACCTAACGTTGATGCCGACAACAATTTGTTTCACATAGGTAATCATATCATTGAAATTCCAGTTGGTTCATATGAACTCGATGATATTGCTGATTATATTAAAGAGGAATATACTAAGTTAGAACCTGCTGAAAGCCTAAAAATATTTGCAAATCGCAATACACTTCAAGCAGTTGTAGAATCCAACAAAGATATCATTTATTTTAATAAGGGGCGCACAATTGGTTCATTATTGGGCTTCAGTAATATTGAGTTGGAAGCAGGAAAATCACATGCATCAGACTTACCTTTGAATATAACGAATATATCTGCAATACACCTTGAGTGCAACATTGTGGTCGGTTCATATATTAACAACGAACCAGCGCATACAATTCATATGTTTGCAGTGATGGTTAGTTCTGGATATAAAATAGACGAAATTCCGAAAAATGTCATCTATTTACCAGTAAACACCAAACAGATAAGTTCGGTCACAGTTAAGGTTGTCGATCAAAGCGGAAAATTAATTAATTTTTGTGGAGAAACAATAACTCTAAGACTTCATTTAAAACCTCTCGATTAATATGATTATTTACAATAAAAACACACTCGCCCATGAATCTTCAATCATTCCTACATTGGCGGTTGAACAATCAAGATTAAAGGATCCTCAATCAACAAATAAAGGCAAGACATTAACAACGAACAACAAAAAATTTTTAAAATCGCTGGGACTTGTATTAAAACAGAAATAATGAGTGGTATACTAACTGTTACACAAAAACCGATTTACGATGATAGTATTATTAAAAAAGATTATCACAGCTATTCACCGTATTTGCAATCATTTAAAAACAACGATGAAATTAGAATTTCAATTCAAAACCAAGATCTCTATGTTTTGCCCAGTGAGAGTTATATTTATATCGAAGGATTTGTCACTTTAGAAAATGGAACACTATCCAAAAATGGTAAACTGAGAAATAATTTCCTTGCATATCTGTTTGATGAGATTCGCTATGAGCTTAATGGTATGGAAATTGATCGCACCCGACATTTGGGTGTAACAACTGCAATGAAGAATTATGTTTCTCTGAACACGAATGAGAGCAACATGTTGAAAAATGCCGGCTGGTTTTTTGATGAAGAACTGGAAGTAAAAAGCGGATATTTCAATTTCTGTATGCCGTTAAAAAATCTTCTCGGATTCGCTGAAGACTTTAATAAAATTCTGGTAAATTCTAAACATGAGCTAATTTTATCACGCTCCAAGTCAGATGAAAATGCTGTATACTCGATTACTGCAAATGAAAAATTACAATTACATCTAACAAACATCACATGGAAAATTTCACATATAAAATTGGCAGATTATACAAAATTGAAAATTTTCAAAACCATTCAGAGTGCCCAACCTTTAACAATATCATTTCGCAGTTGGGATTGTCATTTTAATCCGTCTCTTACTCAAGGAACGAATCATTTGTGGAATGTAAAGCTAGCAGCACAAAATGAGAGACCACGCTTTATTCTGATTGCCTTTAGGAAAGATAACAATTTTAAGCATTGTGATCTAACCGATATAAAAGTACATCTTAACTCGGATACGTATCCCTACGATGATCTTAATCTGAAATTCGACAGTGATCGTTATGCTATCCTATATGATATGTATGCTAAATTCCAACAAAGTTATTTTATGCGTGAACCACAACCTCTGCTGCTACGTGAGCAATTTAAAGATGAAGCTCCGATAATAGTTTTGGATGTAACACATCAGAACGAAGCAATAAAAACTGGACCTATTGATATTAGGATTGAATGCAAAACATTGAAGAACATTCCAGCTGGCACATCTGCATACTGTGTGCTCATCCACGATAGAATCTTTGAATATACGCCAGTTACCGGTGAAATTAAAAAAATTATCTAAGTTTCTTCAACCTAACATTATATAAACTTTTCCAACTTCTGTACGATGTCATGCATACACTGAAAATTGTACCTTAAAATGTATTAGTCCTAAGAAATTGTATCCATTTTGAAATAAAAGAAATATTTTAAAATTTAAATATACATGTGTTTTTTATTTACAAATTTGTTTCTATTTACAAATTTCTTTTAAGTTCATGAGGAACTAAATATGTATATACATATATATATATTTGTTTTTATTTACAAATTTTTAGGAATTAAATATGTATATATATTTGTTTATATTTACAAATTTTGTTGATTTGATGAGGAATTAAATATATACAATTGTTTTTTTTTATTTATAAATTTTGTTTTTGATTTGATGAAGAAATTTTAAAAATCTAAATCTTCAAAAAATTCCTCATCGTTGCTTAAATCTAAATCATTAATTACATCTATCTTATAATGGCCCCACGCATAAGTGTGGTTACCATCTACCTTAATATACCGCTTATCATCTATTGAACTTAAAGCTATCTTATGAATATGTTGAGTATATATATTATGGAGCTTAGATCTAAATATATACATGTCTCCATAAATTATACTCTTATTAATTAAACAATGCTTATAGTCACTAAGACTTAACTTATCTAATACGGTGGCCTTTACACCTTTGGCCTGCTTTATAGGTCTGCAGTCAAAAACATCGATGGAATACATTTTTGAACGCAGACCTACAAATTCTTTCATAATTTTGCCTTTATTCTCGTCTTTCATCATACCCAGAACCTTGGCATTTTTCTGCGGTATACGGAAAGAATTGTTGGAGGGATATTCGGAAGTATCGAATTTCGAATCGATATCATCCCGAATATCAACATAAAAATCATGACAACGAATTGAGTAAATAAAGGAGTCTGTGTCCATATAATTTAGCTTGAGGTTTGTTGTGAATTTAGGAATCATGTAATCATAGTGGAAATCATACATTTTCCACTTTGACAATTCCAACACAACAAACCCTAAGTAAATTGGTTTATTATAGACTGATCGAGCTCTACTCATTTGAATTGCCACCATATCTTCAGTGAAGTATGATACACTGTGAAAATTGGGCTTAGCAATCAATGCACGAGCTCCTAAACGTCTTCCTCTACTCTCCCATTCAGTTGCAATTTTTACATCTTTCCTCTTGTCAACATTTTCCATCGTCTTTCCATATACGGCATTATTCAATAATTTGAAGAAATTTTTCTCAAAATTATTCTTAGCCAAGGTTCTATGATGAGTATTGAGATCGATATACTGTTTTAACCAACAAGACTGTTTATACTTTAAAACTCTATGAATTTTAGCAAGCTTTAAACCATTCTTCAGACATTGCTGAAGATTCTTATAGTGAATTGTATAAGCAGTCTTGTCAGTTAAGTCAGTTATCAGCTTCGCAAATTTACCATTTGGAGATTTTTTATTTTCTGCGCAAAATGGTAAATCATTGTGAGCGTCATGCAAATTAGTTGGATAAATTAAATCCACTTCCAGAATATAGCCGAAAGATGAATTTTCGGGGATTGATTGTACATCAAATTCTTCAGCATTTTGAATCCACTCAAAACCACCATAAGGGAGATATTGCGACATTGCCCAGCCATATAAGTTATTGGCATCCAAATACATCAAATATTCTGATGGCTTATTGGAATCATAATTCACCATATATTTGTTATTAGCCTTTGAATGCCTCTTAGAGCACTGGACAATGCCTCCCCTTATACTTTTCTGTACGAACATATACATGTCTATATCTGTAAACAACTCTAGCTCTATTTGAGTGGTTTTCAGCATGGCATCCCAGGATAAACCTGGGGCAGTGTAATACTGGCATGGATCCAACTCATAAATATTTTTACAGACTTTCCTGAAATTTTCAAAAATGTCTGTTAAAATAAGAACATCCGTTTTCAGATATAAAAGCATGTAGTCGTTAAGAGTTTGACAATTGAATGTTTGCCAAACCTTAACGGCGTGTTCATAGTCCCCAACCGAACATTGCTTGTTTGTTAAGCGACTGAAGAATTCCTCTCGAGAAGGAAGAGAAGTTTCTTCAAGTCGCTCTAATGAATTTAGGTATTCATACGGGAATACACCTTTTCTTTTTAAAAGACTAAATTCATTATTGCTTGGATACATTTGGTGGATTGTGTGGAAGTCTGACGCTGTTAAATTTGATGCCAGGTCATCCAAACTTGCGGCCATAAACCGGAAGGAATCTAAAAATCTCAACTCAATTGTCTTTTTCTCACTAACTCTGATATGCTTTGAAAGAGAGACGTATAACTCCTTGTTCATAGGAATCACATTTATATCCCCATCAATTAAATTTAATTCCTTGATGAACAAATGGCAGTCATACCCGGAAAAATTATGAAAGAATATGGGGACAAAACTTGCAATTTGGAATTGTAGGTTGCAGCTATTGTGGGCAGGACCCCTATATTGTCCAGTAAGGTGGCAATGATCCGCCACTCTGTCTGCACCCAATTCCAAATTGCAAATATGGCAGTTTTTGCATTGAATTTGATGCATTGACTGCTGAGGAGTTAAGGAGGCCATCGGTGTTATAACACTCAAATACTTATAATATAAATCTAAAATATCCCTAACTAAAAATTCTACGAATTTTGTAGGAGCATCCTCCCCCGAATAAATTACAAATTTACTTAAACTATTGTCATAACTACAATGAATGTTATAACTAAAGGCCACAGGTATATGCTTACTAACTAAATTATTGCTATTATTACTACTACTATCTACACTACTTAAAATACATTCGAAGTCTGCATAGACAACGAATGGGACTAAGAGCTTACGCTCATAATTCTTAAAACCTATGGTCGCCTTATTCTGCTCCGGCATAACTGTGACGACCTTATTACAGTTATGCCTGCCCATGATGTCGCCGCTTCTGGAGTACTGCAGGCAGCTGTTGCAGAAGTATGCCTTGCAGTTTTGCTTCGTAAGTTGGGAGCGTGCCAGTCTACAGAAATTATGTAAAATAAAAGAAAAAAAAAAAGAAATGTGTATAAGTATAATACATTATATTCTTATAAAACAAATTTTATTGAAAAACAATAACAAACAGAAACAAATTTAAAAACAAAAAAAGAAATATTTATAATGTTTTTATAACCTACCTTGAAATATTTTTAATCCACACATAGTGGGATCGATCCATGTCCTGAATAAGAAGCATATTGATGTGATATTTTTTTTCTATGTTGGTGCTATAGTATGGGCCGACTATAGCACTAATATCTTCATCAAACCCAAAAACATTGACGCTTATATCGGCATTTAGCCGTTCGAATCGTTCAATGTCTTTGAGTGCTAGCGGAAATGCTAAACACCCAAAGTTTACAACCATTCCATTAGATAGACTTATCTCGCTATCTTCAATATTCCGAACGTTGTAATTTTGGGGCCTTTGGGGGTTGCGATCAACGGCGGGGCTCAGCGCTGCAGTGACTCCCCATTTAAAACAATAAACATCATTGTTACGGATGTTGATGCAGGCTTCTTATTCAGGACTGCTGGTAGGGGGATATATGAGGAGCCCTTCAATGCCCTGTATTGGTTAATGTTCACTTCTAGATGAGATATCCGCGACAGGCTCCAGCCACTGTCTCGCTCTTGGAATTCGCTTATCTTTTTCACTAAGCTAGCGAACATCTCATCTAGGACGGGCATTATTTGCTCCTCCAGCTGAACTATTGCCATCTTTGTCTGAAATGATTTCAAGTCCACAATCATTTCAGCGTCAGTCGTGATTTTAATAAATTCACAAAACATTTCCAAGTTGAACTTGTACGACATGTGCTTTTCGAGGCTAATCTGTAGCTCTCGGCACATGTCGTCTTTTCCGTTCTGGAAAAATGTTTCCGGCACAAGGGTACCTTCATCCTTATTTTCATATATGAAAGATTCTATTCTTTCATTGAAGGTACCCTTTAAATATTTCAAACTGCTGTTTGTGGATACACAGCAGTTTTTTTTGTGCCTGTTTGTCCTGACGTGATAGGACCAATTCTTTGAAGCTATATTTTCCTTACATCCTGCGCAGTAGGATGTTGTAGTGCTTTGAATTGTCCTCAGTTCAGCTGAAGTACCAGCTCCCATGTTGCCATGCATTTTCTTTTGGCACTTATGTGCTTGCAACATATAATTTCGGGCGAACTTTTTGTCGCATTCATTGCATTTAAGCATTTTTGCTTCATGTATTGTCTTCGTGTGCCGAACTAAATTGTATTTTGCCGTGAAGCAAGTGGCACATATTTTGCATACGAATTGCATTTTTTCAAATTTTAATATATGTGTGCGTGTGCGTGTGCGAATTTTAATTCTAAAAATAAACAAAAAAAAAAATATAAAACTATTGTAAGTACATAAATAAAAATATATAAATGAATATAAATATATTATAAACTGTAATAATATACATACACATTATTTGAAAAAGGAAGAAGAGAAAAAAAGAGGAAAATTCGAATTGAATTCGAACATACAAAAATATTAAAAGAAAAAAAATAAATAAAACAAAAATAAATAAAAAAAAATAAAACAAATAAATATTAAAACGAAAAATAATTAAAAACAAACAATTTTTAAAAATATATAAAAAACGAAAAATAATTAAAAACAAACAATTTCGTAAAAATACATAAAAAAGGAAAAATAATTAAACAAAAATTAAAACAAAACAAATTTACAATATATACATATGTGACAATAACATGGACAACTAGCTAAATTAATTAAATTAACTATTAAAAATGTAAAAGTATAAAAACCAGGAAAAAATGTTTAGAAAATATAAAAAAGTAAAATTCTAAAAAAAAGTAATAAATATAACAGGAAAAATTTAAATAATATACTTCTAAAAAGTAGAAAATAAAACAGAAAAAAATTTACAATCTATATTCGAAATAAAATGGAAAAATAACTAAATTAACTATTAAAAATATAAATGTTTAAAAACCATGAAAAATGTTGAAAAAATATAAAAACTAAAATTCTAAGCAATAACAAATATACAGAAAAATTAAAATAATGTACTTCTAAAGATATTAAAATGAAAAATAATTAAAACAAACAATTTTTAAAAATATATAAAAAACGAAAAATAATTAAAATCAAACAATTTCTTAAAAATATATAAAAAGGAAAAATAATTAAACAAAAATTAAAACAAAACAAATTTACAATATGTACATATGTGACAATAAAATGGACAACTAGCTAAATTAATTAAATTAACTATTAAAAATGTAAAAGTATAAAAACCAGGAAAAATGTTTAGAAAATATAAAAAAGTAAAATTCTAAAAAAAGTAATAAATATAACAGAAAAAATTTAAATAATATACTTCTAAAAAGTAGAAAATAAAACAGAAAAAAATTTATAATCTATATTCGAAATAAAATGGAAAAATAACTAAATTAACTATAAAAATATAAATGTTTAAAAAAACCATGAAAAATGTTGAGAAAATATAAAAACTAAAATTCTAAGCAATAACAAATATACAGAAAAATTTAAATAATGTACTTCTAAAGATATTAAAATGAAAAATAATTAAAACAAACAATTTTTAAAAATATATAAAAAACGAAAAATAAGTAAACAAAAATTAAAATTAAACAAAAATTATAAAATAATCAAAAAAATTTAATTAACTATATGTAAAAAACAAAAAAAAAAAAAAGAAAGATTTGTATGTAGATGAAAAATTATAAAAAAAAATATTAATTGAATCCTAACCAAAAAAAAAATTTCCCTATTCGCTAGATTCGAAAAATGGAAATTATTTGTAAACACCTGCACACGTTGGACATTTTTTTTCCCACGGAAAGGGAAAGGGTCCGCAGAGTGTGATAAGTGCACATTTACCGCAGCGGTACAACAATCACACACACACACACACAACAGGAGGCCAGCGTACCCAAAACGATCACGCTGCATAGTGCAGCTGGCGATAAAAAAAAGGTTGATTTGAGTTGCTATAAATTAACAATAAATACCACAAAAACACCGCAAGGAAAACTCCTACAACAACAGCTTCGAGTATTCCATCCGTCCGCCTGTAGATTATCCCCTAAAATGTCAACGGAACCTTAATTTACGACTTTATTTAATTGAATTTCCACAGAAGTTCGGAGCCAGATTGTTGCAGCTGGCGATAAAAACCCCGAAAATGATAATGGTGCATTTTCATGCGTGTACAAACACGTGCATGTTTCCCTACTATCACACAACAGGTGATCAAAGCCCCGAAATTACTACTGTGTACCCAAACACTCACGCCTCATAGTGCAGGTGCTGATAAAAAAAAGGTTATCCCATTAAAATGTCAACCGAACCTTAATTTACGACTTTATTTAATTGAAATTCCACAGAACTTCGGAGCCAGATTGCTGCAGCTGGCGATCAAAGTACCGAAGTGAATCATCCCCTAAAATAAATAGCAACAACAACAACCACATAGTAAAATTAAAAAATTAAAAAGAAAAAAATATTATAATTATAAATAAATAAATAAATAAATAAATATATAAATATAAATAAATATATAAATATATAAATATAAATAAATATATAAGTTATAAATTATAATAATACATACAATAATTATAATAATAAATTATAATAATACACACTTGATCTTAAAATCTGCTATCACACAGCGGGCGAATCATACCCTAAAATAAATAACAACAACAACAACCACATAGCAAAACTTCTGACTTCTACAATAGCTCAGTACTTTACCGATAAACCAAACACACGTCATATAAAAAAGTCTAAAAAGTATGCTACGCTTTTTTCTTCCCTATTTATTCCCTCCAAAGACAAAATCACAAATTCATTCCTAGCACTGAGAAATTAGTAAAAAAGACTAAAAAAGTATGCTACACTAAAAACTTCCCACTAGCGCCATCTACTTCGGTATAGCCAACGATCGGCATTATTAAGTCTATATCACAGACACAAGCCTAAATGAACATTCCAAAGCACTTATTCACGATGGCCATCTGGTGGACGATAGCATAGTTACAAACCTATCGGCTAAAATACAGAACATTACCATAGAAAACACCCCGAAAACCATATTTCTAGCAAAGACGCAATCCTAAACTACTAAAAACGCAATTATCATTAAAAAACCCCTAAAACTATGCTTTCAGCAAGGACACAATGCAAAATATAGCAAAGGCACAACCCAATTTTTAGCAAAGACACACTCCTAAATTTTATTCCCACTTATTCCCACTTTTCCTTTGTGCCAGAACCCGCCTATAACCACTACTCAAGACGTTTCACATAATTCTCTTCCAATGAAAGCAATAATCTGTTCACATTGCATATGCAGTAAGAGCTCATTACCTGATAATTAAAAAAAACCTAATTGCTGCAAACTATCCCAATACCTTTCCATACTTGAAATATATATATAAACGGAAAACATGTTAAAAACGTTTGCAGTGTGTGACTTTGACTCATATAATGAGTCACCGCTCTAACGCCCGGTGGGGTAAATCGATGCAAACATAATGGGTATAGGCTTTTAGAGAAAACTTCCACAATTGGACAATTGGGTTTATACATGTTTAACGCGCCACAACCATAACAAAAGACACGACGAGGAAATACTTCACAGTCTTGAAACTGATGCCCCTCTGCATCGCAATTCCAACATTTTTGAGGTTGGCGGCCCGCTATGGCATACAGACCCTGCGGCTCACTAGTAATCGACATCTCATCCTCCCAGTCAACCGGATTCCACCACGGCCAACTGTCGCCCGTTCGGAATAGCTCGTGACTGTGCTGTACCGCGCTCCTTCATAAAGTTCTCATGCCGGTGGGCCTCAAATCGTTCAGATCATAAATACGAACATGTAATAATTCATGACGCAGAATAGGTGTTAAGTTATGCGTCAATATCTCTAACATTTCGGGGTCACTCAGGGACTCCCGCAATCGATCATTCATCGAGATCACAGCGTCCAGAAAATCATCAAACTTCTCACCCGTTTTCTGCTTCCGCCTCCGCAGATGTTCACTCAATTCGTAATCGGTTAGGTAACTTCGGAATTTAATTCGAAGTTGGTCGCATAATGCAGGCCATTCCAATCGACCCACTTGACGATGATGTCGCCAGAACCAATCTTCGGCCTCTTCTCCGAAGAGTAAATGAGCATGCTGACAAAGCGAGGGGAAGTCGTTATTCAAACATTGGGCTGTTAGTGCCGTAATCCGGTAAATGAATTCATCGATATTCATTTCCCCCGGGTAACCAGTAAACTTTAGTCGCCATCCAGAGATAAGCGATGACACCCTGTCAGGGTTACCTCGGTGGACGAAAGGTCTCGGGGGTCCCTGGTCCACTGTCATGGTTTGGTTTATCGGATTTAAATCATTTGGCCCGAAGTTGTTGTGAGCCCTAGGAATACTAGGTGCACTTTGAGTAAAGGTGCTACCACAGGCAGTCCAAAACACTCCTCAATGCCTCACGGCACTCGGTCGCGATGGCTCCAGACAAGTGGGATTTTATGCCCTGTACGGTTTTAGCCACTATCTCCCTTACGGATTTCTCTGTTAAGATGGGCGAATTTGAGGGTACCGGAGTACTAAACCCTAATAGGTCATCGGTAGGTGTGTCTGAATTTAACAAGGACATTTGTGTTCGTCGGTTAGTCGGGGTGCACGGCGGTGGTGTGTGTAGGCCCGCGACTGCAGTCACATCTGCTGCAAGAATTGATCTTGCTACATCAGGTCCGCTTGAAACTTGACGCAATCTTTCCTCGACCATTCTCCTAGTGGTGGGTCCTCGCACCATGTTCCCTCCCTGGCTAGATGAACTAATGTGGACGGGTAGTCCGAAAATCCTGGTCTGACAAACTGGGCACGTAGGGTAGGACTGTGACCAGGCATCCAAACAATGCTTATGGAATTCGTGATGGCACGGTGTTTGGGACAATGGTGCTCCGGTCGAGAGAGCCCCGCGACAAATGATGCACATCGGAGCCACCGTCATGACTCCGTTGGTTTTGCTAGCGTTCATAGCTAAGCCAACGTATGTTAATTCCGGTGTATATGATCAAAAAAAAGACAAAAAAAATCCAAAAGATAGAAGACCAAACCAGGCAAATCGTGTTATATGCACTACCACCTACTCACAGTAATCTAATATATTAATCTATATACTACTATTTTGGTATCTTGACCAAATAGCAATTTCACAAAAAAAAATTAATTATAAATATCAAAGCTAAGTAGCATAGCTAATTTTTTTTTTGGGAGCAACAAAATATGTTACACGTCTCAAGAAGTAAGTCACACAACGTAGGGTGTGAGCTCATACAATACGCTGTCTTTCTCAATGGACTCATTTCCTTCTATTCGATGCAGCTCGTCGGTAAACAATTCACGCTGGACATAGCGGCATAAACACAATTCAGCCGGCCTAATTTCTGTTGTTGTTAAATAATTATTTCCAACGCGACGTTTGTCTTTACGGCAATGATGAAGCGGATCACCCAGCCAATAGATCTTAGCAATCTGTGAAATGATGAGAAGCGAATTAACTTTATTAACTGACTGCTAATAAAAGGGTATTTTTTGCGTAGTTCTTCCTTATCATCCACATGTACTATTGATACATTTGATTCGTCTTTATTGGATGGCCAGTTAGTCTCCTCCTGCATCAGGAAGGATGGCCCCTTGTACCACCGCGAATTCGAGCTGAAGCTCGCATTTTCGTTCACTCGGGTCGCTTCGTCGGCAGTATTTTCACTTGTTGGCAGCCATAACCAGTTTGTGGGTTTAGTGGACGATAGGATCTCTGCTATTCTGACGGCCACGAAGGGTTTGTAACGACAGTGCACACTGTTGATCCATGTTATTACTGTTCTCGATTCACTCCACAAGATTACTCGGTTCACATTCACTGAATGTTCTTCCAATACTGTCTTCGCAAGCCGAGTACCCAGTACAGCTGCTTGCAATTCGAGGCGTGGAACAGTAAGTGCCTTTATCGCATCTTGTTTTTGAACATACATATAAATGCTGTGCCTACTTGATTGTGTTCATCTCGATACCTCCAGTACGCAACTGCCGCAAAGGCTTCCCCGCCCGCGTCCACAAACACGTGTAGCTGGATATCTATCGATTTCCCTTTTGAAAAATAAAATCGAGAAATATTAAGTTCATGTATATATGACAAACGTCGGCGCCACTTTTCCCATAAAGTTACTATTTCATCTGGTAACGGTTCGTCCCAACGCACCTCACGCCGCCAGACTTCGCCCATCAATAATTTTGCTGATATTAAAAAATTACTAAGAAATCCAAGTGGGTCATATATCGACATAACGATACTAAGAAGCTCCCTTTTTGTGGGATGCCTCGTGCGTTAATAACATTGTTCTCAACATAATTAAATTTGACATTAAATTCGAATTTATCAGCCTCCGGTTGCCAATACATTCCGAGCACTTTTTCAGAGTATAAGTTGTTTTTGTTGCTTATAGATACAGCTGTCGCATTGCCGCCCAGAGCTTTAAGCACGATCCTAGATTTACTAACAAAATTACGCAGCTCAAACCCAGCGTCACTATGAACATCTCGCACTTCCCATGATATTTTAGCGGCCTCCTCTTCGGTTTCAAAACTGTCGACGAAATCATCTACATAATGGTACTTTGTTATGGCTTCGATAGCGTGCTGGCTATGAGACTGGTGCTCTAACGCATTTACGTATTTAACATACTGGGCTGTGCAAGGCGAGCACGCCGCACCGAAGGTCATAGCCACCATCTCGAATACATTTGGCTGCTGTTCGTCGTCACCGCTTCGCCATAGGAACCGTTGTGCGCATCTGTCATTTGGGCATATTAATATTTGGTGGAACATCTCTTTGATGTCTGCACAGATGGCAATCGCACCTTCGCGGAAATGAAACAGCACAGTTGGCAATGGTTGTAAGTTCTGTGGTCCCTTAAGTAGAACTGAGTTCAGCGCAACTCCCTCACTCTCGGAAGCAGCATCAAACACTAACCTCAACTTTCCTGGCTTATTAGGATTCGTAACTCCAAAATGTGGAAGGTACCACGTTCGTGGTCCTGTCGTCTCTACCTCTGCTGGTTGCAATTTTCTAGCGTAGTTATTTTCTATGTAAGAGTTAATAACATTCGTATAAGCGACGGCAAATTCTTTATTCTTTTTCATTTTACGTTCTATTCCAACTAAACGCTTAAACGCTTTTGAGTAATTGTTTGGCAGCGCTACAGCCACAAGAGCCCTGCTTCGTATCTGCCATTAACTTTTCTCGTTGTGGCCTTTAGTATTTCTTTAGCGCGTCGATCATCATTACTTTCAATAGGTGGCGATGGTTTTATGCCGAAATTCTCAATTTCAAAATATTCTGCCACTAAGTTATGCAAATCTGTGTTATTAATTGTGTTCGCAAATAGGCAAGTCCAACTATTGTCCAACTACTATACACTACCCAACCCAACTCAGTGTTTATGGCATACGGCCCTGATTTATTCGAAAATACAGACTTGATCGGTAACCCTAGATGGCAATGATCTAGTCCGATTAGCAGCTTAGGCTCTGCATTTGTATATGCTGCATTAACGCTTTACCCTGAAGGCATCTGAGGTCGCTTTCGTTTAAAGTTTGGGTAGGCAGTTTAAGGTTAGATACGCCATAAACATTTTTCAGTAGGTGCTTACTTTTCGCATTGATGGCACTTATGTATAGGCTTACTACTAAGGCAGGTTCGTGACCTACCTACCTCCGATCCACTGCATATTTAATCGCCTCTTCTGGCCTTGAAGCCCCAATTCGCGTATTAACTCGTCATCGATCATTGTTATCGAAGAGCCTTCATCTAGCAGAGCATAGGTTTGGATAGTTCTATTAGCCCCGTAAAGCTTGATAGGAACAACACGAAATTGCAAGCCTTTACTGGCGGTGACGCTGGCAGAACAGCTCAAAACGGCTTCTTCGTTAGTTGGCGTAATTTGTACTGTTGTCTTTTCTACTTGTGGCTCATGCAATAATTCGTGATGCTTTTTTTGACACCCGCTGAGTATACATGTTTTCTTAATGCGACACTGGCGTATTGAGTGCCGTTGTTTCAAACAGGAAAAACACAAATTGTCTCTCTCTTCTTCTTACTCTTTACTTTTTTCCCACCGTTCGGATATCGGCGCGTCCAAAAACAACTTACATTTCGTTGGGAGGTGCTGATTTTGGCAAAAGGCGCACCTAACTTTCGTCGCTTTGTCGTTATTTGTGTGCAAGACTGTTCGTTTTCTGGGATCGACGGTCTCTTCTACCGTACACAATATGTTTGCAATTTCATTCAGCCAATCGCTAAAATGTACAATTGTGGTGTATGGTCGTATTTGAGCGGCCCTCATAGCCCATTCAACTTTTTTGCTCATGGGCAATTTGGCAACTAGTTCTTCTAATAACGTAGGATTTTTTAAATGTTGCGACCCATCTATCGATTGCAGGAATACCGTCAGATTTTTTGCTTTAGTCGCAAACTGTATAAAGGCTGTTTTTGAGTTTTCCGCAATCGGCGCCTCTTCTCTAATCGCCTTTAGCTGACTACGTATGAGTAGATCAGGCCGGCCAAATCTAAAAGAGAGTTGGTCAATTACAGCGCCGACATTCTCGGGGTGGATCAACAGCGATTTTACTGTCTCCCTCGCTTCCCCACTTAAGCACTTTATGAGCCTTTGATTATTTTCAAAATTTGTATAATGGTATGTGGCCGTTGATTGATGGTATGCTGTGTAAAATATCGGCCAGTCTTCTGGCTTGCCCGAAAAGGTCGGTAACTCTTGCAGTTTTCTTGGCGCCATTAAATACATACTGTTTAAAGTGCTCGGCATAGTAGTGCCTGCACAGTTATTCAAGCCTCCCGTTACCGACATGTAATTATACGTGCTGCCTGCAGTGGCTCTATCTCGCACACGCACACATGTATTGCCTTGCGGCAGTGTTGGCATACTATACGGCGAAAATGCTATTGGTGGATTTGAATAACTGCCCGGCACTTGATACGTTAGTGGCGTAAATACTACATTTGTGTCAGATTGTGATAGAGTTTCATTTAATCTCACCTTCTGTATGGCCAGTTGATGCTCCAAGGCGGCAATTTGCCTATTCATGCTGTCGACGTCGCTGTCTGATGGGATTTGGCAGGTTGATGCGACGATTGTATGCATCGGTGCTGTGGCGAAGCCAGCATTAGGGGCTTACACCGGTGCACCTAATAGTTTGGAAGATATCGCACTTAAACTTTTGACGTTTAAACGCCCATAAATCCTAAACCAAAGCCACGCCCCAAAAAATTTTAACGGAGTTATATTCAGGGAGTGGGAGACAAGCATAAGTTTGGTTTAGAGGTTTGGCGCAGCCCTCTTTTATAATTACTATGTTTCTTTAATGCGTTGGCTTACGTTTATTTAATTGCTGTAAAAACTTGAACTTGGAATTTGCCTTGACCAGCGCTCGAAATTTAACACTTAATTTCATTTACAAATTAAGGCGAATGTTTATTTCGCAGTTTGCACGACTGGCCGGCACAATTCACAATTTCCAAAAACTTTTCTCTACTCTACTTTTAATCACTCGACCAAAGTTGCAAGCTGCGGCTCGTTTACAATCTTTTTCGTTTACAAATTTGCGGGGTTTACAAACATATAACATCCACACCCCCGTGAATCGGTCCGATTCACCAACTTACTTCACATCTAGAACAGCCAGCTTGGATACTGAACGACGTATTAATCCTGTAGCGGTCCGCACATCTACCTTTCGTACTACTCCGTCGGCTCTACGGAAAAAATCTAAAGTTTTTCTACTTGTCCTCTGCACCACTGCTTTCTGGGTTGATTTGTGTCACATACATAGACCAGATCATCTTCTGCTATTGGTTTCGTGTGTTTACACCACTTGGATCGACGAGTTAAAGTGGGTAGATACTCCAGGATCCACCTCTTCCAAAACGTATGCCTTAATAGGCGAGCTATACGCCATTGCTTCCTTATAGCGCACGGCTTCTCAAGAATCTCCAAATTCCCTGGTGTCTGCGACGTGTTTACGGATCCAAGAAGGAAATGATTTGGTGTGAGTGGTTCCTCTTGGTCAGCGTCAATCGGCAGATGCGTAAGTGGGCAAGAATTTACTACATTTTCAGCTTCTTTTAAAAAACATATTAGGGTGTATTCCCGTGGAGCGATCTCTTTGAGAGTGTGTGACAGCACATTTTTGACGATCTGAACCATTCGTTCCCATACGCCACCTTCGGAAGAATTCGCCGGCGAACTAAACAGCCATTCTATACCCTGTGATGAGAGCTCATTTTGTATTCGATCGTACTCGAATACCCCGGAAAAACGTTTTGCCTCATTATTTGCTCCTAAAAAATTCGTGCCATTATCCGAGTGAATTCTCTCTGGAACCCCGCGTTGATTGATGAAAGTGCGGATTGCTATGATGCACGCATCCGTCGATAAGTAGTGTGCTAGTTCCAAATGTAGGGCTCGTACGACTAAGCATGTGAATAACGCTACCCATCTTTTCTCATGGCCTCTTCCTATTGTAACCGTGACCGGGCCGAAATAATCCATGCCTGTGAACGTGAAAGGCCTTACGTAAGGTGTCAGGCGATCTTCGGGCAATGGTCCCATGATTGGTGTGACTGGTTTCGTTCGGAATAATTTGCATGTGTTACAGTTGGCTATCATTCTCCTTATCAGTTGACGAAGCCGGGGAATCCAATATTTCCTTCGTACTTCACAAATGGCAGCTTCTGCATTCTGATGTTTCATATGCTCGTGGTAGTGAGCCACTACTAATTCCGCAAATGGGTGGTCGCTAGGTAATATAATTGGGTGCTTCGTACTATAGATGCGTGATGCTGCATCGATTCGGCCATAAACGCGTAAAAGTCTTTGGCTATCAACGTAGGGTGTGAGCTCATACAATACGCTGTCTTTCTCAATGGACTCATTTCCTTCTATTCGATGCAGCTCGTCGGTAAACAATTCACGCTGGACATAGCGGCATAAACACAATTCAGCCGGCCTAATTTCTGTTGTTGTTAAATAATTATTTCCAACGCGACGTTTGTCTTTACGGCAATGATGAAGCGGATCACCCAGCCAATAGATCTTAGCAATCTGTGAAATGATGAGAAGCGATTAAACTTTATTAACTGACTACTTACTGCTAATAAGAGGGTATTTTTTGCGTAGTTCTTCCTTATCATCCACATGTACTATTGATACATTTGATTCGTCTTTATTGGATGGCCTGTTAGTCTCCTCCTGCATCAGGAAGGACGGCCCCTTGTACCACCGCGAATTCGAGCTGAAGCTCGCATTTTCGTTCACTCGGGTCGCTTCGTCGGCAGTATTTTCACTTGTTGGCAGCCATAACCAGTTTGTGGGTTTAGTGGACGATAGGATCTCTGCTATTCTGACGGCCACGAAGGGTTTGTAACGACAGTGCACACTGTTGATCCATGTTATTACTGTTCTCGATTCACTCCACAAGATTACTCGGTTCACATTCACTGAATGTTCTTCCAATACTGTCTTCGCAAGCCGAGTACCCAGTACAGCTGCTTGCAATTCGAGGCGTGGAACAGTAAGTGGCTTTATAGGCGCGCATCTTGTTTTTGAACATATAAATGCTGTGCCTACTTGATTGTGTTCATCTCGATACCTCCAGTACGCAACTGCCGCAAAGGCTTCCTCGCCCGCGTCCACAAACACGTGTAGCTGGATATCTATCGATTTCCCTTTTGAAAAATAAAATCGAGAAATATTAAGTTCATGTATATATGACAAACGTCGGCGCCACTTTTCCCATAAAGTTACTATTTCATCTGGTAACGGTTCGTCCCAACGCACCTCACGCCGCCAGACTTCGCCCATCAATAATTTTGCTGATATTAAAAAATTACTAAGAAATCCAAGTGGGTCATATATCGACATAACGATACTAAGAAGCTCCCTTTTTGTGGGATGCCTCGTGCGTTAATAACATTGTTCTCAACATAATTAAATTTGATATTAAATTCGAATTTATCAGCCTCCGGTTGCCAATACATTCCGAGCACTTTTTCAGAGTATAAGTTGTTTTTGTTGCTTATAGATACAGCTGTCGCATTGCCGCCCAGAGCTTTAAGCACGATCCTAGATTTACTAACAAAATTACGCAGCTCAAACCCAGCGTCACTATGAACATCTCGCACTTCCCATGATATTTTAGCGGCCTCCTCTTCGGTTTCAAAACTGTCGACGAAATCATCTACATAATGGTACTTTGTTATGGCTTCGATAGCGTGCTGGCTATGAGACTGGTGCTCTAACGCATTTACGTATTTAACATACTGGGCTGTGCAAGGCGAGCACGCCGCACCGAAAGTCATAGCCACCATCTCGAATACATTTGGCTGCTGTTCGTCGTCACCGCTTCGCCATAGGAACCGTTGTGCGCATCTGTCATTTGGGCGTATTAATATTTGGTGGAACATCTCTTTGATGTCTGCACAGATGGCAATCGCACCTTCGCGGAAATGAAACAGCACAGTTGGCAATGGTTGTAAGTTCTGTGGTCCCTTAAGTAGAACTGAGTTCAGCGCAACTCCCTCACTCTCGGAAGCAGCATCAAACACTAACCTCAACTTTCCTGGCTTATTAGGATTCGTAACTCCAAAATGTGGAAGGTACCACGTTCGTGGTCCTGTCGTCTCTACCTCTGCTGGTTGCAATTTTCTAGCGTAGTTATTTTCTATATAAGAGTTAATAACATTCGTATAAGCGACGGCAAATTCTTTATTCTTTTTCATTTTACGTTCTATTCCAACTAAACGCTTAAACGCTTTTGAGTAATTGTTTGGCAGCGCTACATCTTCAACACTCCACAAGAGCCCTGCTTCGTATCTGCCATTAACTTTTCTCGTTGTGGCCTTTAGTATTTCTTTAGCGCGTCGATCATCATTACTTTCAATAGGTGGCGATGGTTTTATGCCGAAATTCTCAGTTTCAAAATATTCCGCCACTAAGTTATGCAAATCTGTGTTATTAATTGTGTTCGCAAATAGGCAAGTCCAACTATTGTCCAACTACTATACACTACCCAACCCAACTCAGTGTTTATGGCATACGGCCCTGATTTATTCGAAAATACAGACTTGATCGGTAACCCTAGATGGCAATGATCTAGTCCGATTAGCAGCTTAGGCTCTGCATTTGTATATGGCTGCATTAACGCTTTACCCTGAAGGCATCTGAGGTCGCTTTCGTTTAAAGTTTGGGTAGGCAGTTTAAGGTTAGATACGCCATAAACATTTTTCAGTAGGTGCTTACTTTTCGCATTGATGGCACTTATGTATAGGCTTACTACTAAGGCAGGTTCGTGACCTACCTACCTCCGATCCACTGCATATTTAATCGCCTCTTCTGGCCTTGAAGCCCCAATTCGCGTATTAACTCGTCATCGATCATTGTTATCGAAGAGCCTTCATCTAGCAGAGCATAGGTTTGGATAGTTCTATTAGCCCCGTAAAGCTTGATAGGAACAACACGAAATTGCAAGCCTTTACTGGCGGTGACGCTGGCAGAACAGCTCAAAACGGCTTCTTCGTTAGTTGGCGTAATTTGTACTGTTGTCTTTTCTACTTGTGGCTCATGCAATAATTCGTGATGCTTTTTTTGACACCCGCTGAGTATACATGTTTTCTTAATGCGATACTGGCGTATTGAGTACCGTTGTTTCAAACAGGAAAAACACAAATTGTCTCTCTCTTCTTCTTACACTTTACTTTTTTCCCACCGTTCGGATATCGGCGCGTCCAAAAACAACTTACATTTCGTTGGGAGGTGCTGATTTTGGCAAAAGGCGCACCTAACTTTCGTCGCTTTGTCGTTATTTGTGTGCAAGACTGTTCGTTTTCTGGGATCGACGGTCTCTTCTACCGTACACAATATGTTTGCAATTTCATTCAGCCAATCGCTAAAATGTACAATTGTGGTGTATGGTCGTATTTGAGCGGCCCTCATAGCCCATTCAACTTTTTTGCTCATGGGCAATTTGGCAACTAGTTCTTCTAATAACGTAGGATTTTTTAAATGTTGCGACCCATCTATCGATTGCAGGAATACCGTCAGATTTTTTGCTTTAGTCGCAAACTGTATAAAGGCTGTTATTGAGTTTTCCGCAATCGGCGCCTCTTCTCTAATCGCCTTTAGCTGACTACGTATGAGCAGATCAGGCCGGCCAAATCTAAAAGAGAGTTGGTCAATTACAGCGCCGACATTCTCGGGGTGGATCAACAGCGATTTTACTGTCTCCCTCGCTTCCCCACTTAAGCACTTTATGAGCCTTTGATTATTTTCAAAATTTGTATAATGGTATGTGGCCGTTGATTGATGGTATGCTGTGTAAAATATCGGCCAGTCTTCTGGCTTGCCCGAAAAGGTCGGTAACTCTTGCAGTTTTCTTGGCGCCATTAAATACATACTGTTTAAAGTGCTCGGCATAGTAGTGCCTGCACAGTTATTCAAGCCTCCCGTTACCGACATGTAATTATACGTGCTGCCTGCAGTGGCTCTATCTCGATGGCTCGCACACGCACACATGTATTGCCTTGCGGAACTGTTGGCATACTATACGGCGAAAATGCTATTGGTGGATTTGAATAACTGCCCGGCACTTGATACGTTAGTGGCGCAAATACTACATTTGTGTCAGATTGTGATAGAGTTTCATTTAATCTCACCTTCTGTATGGCCAGTTGATGCTCCAAGGCGGCAATTTGCCTTTTCATGCTGTCGACGTCGCTGTCTGATGGGATTTGGCAGGTTGATGCGACGATTGTATGCATCGGTGCTGTGGCGAAGCCAGCATTAGGGGCTATCGAAGCGAGGTTAGCTCTTGGTAAACCTTCTGCAATGGAAGAGGCAGAGTCTGTAATGGCGACCGAATTTGCTGAAACAATAGGAACTGTAAATAACGGATTTCTATAATCGCTGACGGCGTTCGGGTGTAGTAATGCAGCTGAAGCAACGTTGAGCTGATTTGCAGCGGCTGAAGCGACGGCAGCGCTTGACATTGCAGCGGCAGCGACGTTTGGTATGGCGGCAGTAGAGTTGGCGTTTAGTATGGTCGTGGCAGAAGCGACGTTCAGCATGGCGGCAGCAGAAACGTCAGCAACGCTCGGCATTGCGGCGGCATAGGCAGTGTTTGACGTGGCGACTGCCGTGTTGACCTTCTGGAGGTCACTCGGTGCTGCTGCTCCCACGGCTAGTGTCGAAGTCGGTGGGCTTGGACTCCTGACAGCAGCTATTTGCTCCATAGTCGTAGTGGCGTTGTTACCTGTTAAACGTGGGCTCCTTCTCGGTGGTGTTCGTTGCATTCGGTTAGATCGATGTTGACTCACCAGAACACAAAATGGCTGATCGCAGCGAAAATGCGAAATAAAGATGTAAAAACTTGAACTTGGAATTTGCCTTGACCAGCGCTCGAAATTTAACACTTAATTTCATTTACAAATTAAGGCGAATGTTTATTTCGCAGTTTGCACGACTGCCCGGCACAATTCACAATTTCCAAAAACTTTTCTCGACTCTACTTTTAATCGCTCGACCAGAGTTGCAAGCTGCGGCTCGTTTACAATCTTTTTCGTTTACAAATTTGCGGGGTTTACAAACATATAACAATTGCACTTATATTTATTTCTATATAATTACTTTCGTATTATATTTTTAGGGACACTAATACGTCCTTTCACTACTTTTAAGTTATACTAGGTTAGACTATCTCGATTTCCTTAATCGCGACTTAACACTACTTTACACTATTAACGTGACTTTATACGCGGTTCAAAGAGACGACGACCTCGTCGTTCTGATATACTTTTTAGACTCCCGTTCGAATCTTTTTCTGGTTTTCCCGTTGGCTCAGTTGATGCACCCGTCGACCGAGCCAAGGTGGGTCGGTGTTGGCGCGTGTTGCAATTTCCATTAGTTCGCAATTTTATTATTTCGCAATATCAATATCGGCAGAATTAAATCGTTCCCAATTTAATTCTTCCGCGTTTGGTTTTGGAGCTTTTATTTTATTTTTCCAAGCCAAGCGTTTTATGGAATGGAAGCTTGCTACTAGAAGCTAGCTTCCACAATCCATTCCATGCAAAATGCTATGGTTGCTGGCTTGGCTTCCTAATTAAGCTCACCGAAGCTTGATTGGAGCTTCTGGCTGACCATGCAACGTGCTACAAAGAGTATTAATACATAAAGAGATTTCACGAGACCAATGATGCTATCAACATTTAGTTTGAATGAGTCGAGTTAAGCTCAGGTCGAAAAACTGGTCGATATCGCGGTCGACCACTTTGGCTGCGAACTGAAAACTCCTGCGCTCGTAGCAAAGCAAAAATGAATGATAGACTAAGGAGTGAGTGGTTCGGAAGATCTTTTTTAATGAGTATGAAGTGTTCGGAAGATCGACTTTGCGTCTGTTATTTTGCACTAACAATGCAAGCGAATATGCGTAAGAAGAGATTGATTCAGCCACTCGTATGCCAAGTAAAGTGCGAAAGAAAGAATCGATCAATTTGTGGAGTACAGCGGGCGATGAGAAGAACGATGCGATTCGTCTTCTTTTGCTTCTCTTACAATAACAATGCATGTGCAGCCGTCCGTCCGTCTGGAATCGTTCTAAATTTTGCATTTTATGGTTTTTGAAAGAAATTTTGATTTTCGTAGCTTTGTGCTGCTTCTTTTTCGATGCCCAAGCTTTGTAAAGCGGTGGCATGAGTTACGTTGCGAGCATAGCGTGCTGTTGAAGAATTTGCCGGCCATTTAGTCGGCATATCAACAAATTGAATACCTTATACCAGACAAAATTATGGAAATATTTATATTATGTGTAACACTTATTAAACAACTTTATTTTACAACACTTATTAAGTAAAATTATGTAAACTATATACATATATATGAAACTATTTATTTCTCCAAAGTTCTTCGCATTTTTACATTTACCATTGATCCAGTTTTTGTCCTTTTTTTGGAAATTATCTCGCTAAGTAATTTCTGTTTTAGCCATCTTGAGTTTTTTCGAATTAGAATGGAAATTAAATATTCCAAAATTTGTTTCCGGTGGTGAAAGCAATTCTCATTTGCATTAAACCATCCTGGGAAAGGAATGTCTGTCGGTTTAAGGCATTCTTGCATAATTTTTTCTTTCAAATTAGGTTCATGGCATCTTTTTTCAAAAAGAGCTTTACGAATGGCAAAATGCTGTAAGCATACAGTGTTCCACTAAAGTCTTCGTACAGCACTTGGTCACAACTTTATTGATAAAGAAGAGTAATGCGTGGCAAGAATTTTAAAAAAAATTTAATACATCTTTGTTTATTAAGCCATTTCCTTCAATTTAACAAAAAAATAAACCAATTTCATCAATTAATCCAAAAGTTATTAACTAAAATAGCAACAAAGTCAATGAATTAGCTCCAATAAAGTCTTCGTACACTCACAAACAAAGTACCTAAAAATCCTTATAAACTGTGAACTTTTTTGTTTAATATTTTGAGGGGTAGCCTATATTTTTAATTTATAATTTATTAATTTTAATTTAATAATTTGTTTTAAAATTCTTGCTACACATTACCTTTTTTGATCATTAAAGTTTTGACGAAGTGCTGTACGAAGATTTTAGTGGAACACTGTATATTAAAAAATTTATCGGAGGGGTTTTGCAAATAAAGTTGCGTTTCACTGTAGTTTTTTGCAAATAGAAATGCTTTTGTATCAGGATCTACGGCATACGTTTCCAACTTGAGCAATTCCTGCTCACAAGTCTGGCATTGAATTTTCTGGCTAAATTTATCGTGTAGGCCATAACCAACGAAATATCGACCAGCAGAGCATTCAATAGGATTTAAGGAATTTAAATCCGTACAAGGCACTTCTTCTTCAATCGAACCTTCTTTAAATGTTTCACTTTCGTTGCTTGATTTGCCCGTCGGCTGAAAATTCCTTTCTAACATTAGATCGGCGTCATTATCGCAATTTGTGTTTTTAATTATTAATTATTTATTGTAGTATTATAATGAAAACGGGGCTAATGGACTAAAGTAGATTTGTTTAAAATTATATTTTGTATTACCACAGCCATAATATAAATATTTCCATAATTTTGTGTTACAGGTATAAGGTATTCAATTTGTTGATATGTCGACTAAATGGCCGACAAATTCTTAAACAGCACGATATGCTCGCAACGTAAATCATGGCAGCGCTTTACAAAGCTTGGGCATCGAAAAAAAAGCAGCACAAAGCTACGAAAATCAAAATTCCTTTCAAAAATCATAAAATGCAAAATTTAAAATGATTCCAGACGGACGGACGGCTGCACATGCTTTGTTATTGTAGGAGAAGCAAAAGAAGACGAATCGCACCGTTCTTCTCATCGCCCGCTGTACTCCACAAATTAATCGATTCTTTCTTTCGCACTTTACTTGGCATACGAGTGGCTGAATCGATCTCTTCTTACGCATATTCGCTTGCATTGTTAGTGCAAAATAACAGACGCAAAGTCGATCTTCCGAACGCTTCATACTCATTAAGAAAGATCTTCCGAACCACTCACTCCTTAGTAGAGCGTTCAATTTTGCTTTGCTGCGAGCGCAGGAGTCTTCAGTTCGCAGTCAAAGTGGTCGACCGCGATATCGACCAGTTTTTCGACCTGAGCTTAACTCGAATCATTCAAACCAAATGTTGATAGCATCATTGGTCTCGTGAAATCTCTTTATGTATTAATACACTTTGCGTGCTATGGTTGGTGGTTTGGCTTTCGAATTTACTTTAAAGAAAGCTTGACTGGAAATTGCGATCGCGACATACAACATCCCTCCACCCTAGGGGAAGAAAAATTTAGTATCGTATAAAACGATATTAAATTTTTCTTGTACATTTATGTTTTGGTGTTGGTGGTTTATTTGTATTATGACTTTGCTTATTGTCTATTTATGTTTCTCTTTTTTTTTCGAATGTCTTATGAATTATTTAAGTAATATAATTAGGTGATATTAGCTAATATAATAATAAAATTAATTAATAATTACAATCATAATAATTACAATAATAATGCAACTGATTGTATACAAATATCATGCAAACGGTAGTTGCGCTCCTTGGATGTCACTTGTGTATGAGTTGATGTTCAATCTACGTCGACGTTGATGTTATAAATGTTGATGTCGACGTTAATGCTACTGTTGATGTACATGTTGACGATGGTGTCGAGGGTGACGTCGATCTTGACGTTGCTGTTGACGAACATGTTGACGATGGTGTCGACGTTGACTGTGGATGTACACCCCGTTGTAACAATCTCTTCTCCTCGAGTGTTGTGTAGGAATGCTGCTGCTGGGTAGCTGACTTAGTTGTAGTTGTTGTAGTAATGTTGTTGATAGAATCGATGTAGTTGTTGATGGTTTCGATGTTGGTAGAATCGGTTGTCCCACAATTGGGATCAATTGTTGTTCGCTTGAGCTGTTGATGGTTGAGATTTTCAAAATCAGCATTTGTACATAAGCTGACTGCTGATGCTCTCGATTTGCTTGTAGTTGTGTTGCATTTCTTACATCGCCACTACTTTATGTATTTTGTGACTGTTGTTGTATGGGCTCTGTATTAGGCAAGAGTAGGCAGCTGTAGATTGAACTGGCGAACCCTTGACTGCTTCTCGTTTGTTTACTTGGTGGTTTATCACCGTGTCCGCCACTCGATGATGGGATAACTTATGTTGTCCTAGGCGAAACTTTGCCTGAACGTAGATTCGTAATCGCGGCAGTATGCAATCCATTCGCAGGACTTATAGTAGAGCTGTCATTGGTGGATATGCTGCTAGGCTGCCATCATGATTTCATACTGTTCACAATGATTTCGCTATTCAGCGAAAACTGAGTTGTATCTGCTGATGAACTTTCTTCTCGAGACTACCATCTGGTTATGTTGTTGTAGTGGTTTCAAGGCTGCTTTTTTCAGATTTCAGGTTGTTGCTGGGCGTTTTCGTCGCCCTGTTGTGGTATGTTGTTGGACTATGAGTGCGTGGTTTGTGTTGCTGTAATGGGTGTACATTTAGATTGCTGTCCGGCTCTCTGTATGCTGGATTCTTCTTTTATATACATTATTACACATAATTTTTCATTTTTATTTTTCTTTTGTTCTTACAGTATATTTTTAAGCTAATTATACTTTGTTTACAATCAAGAATAATTTAAATTGTTATTATGTAGTTGTGCTATTTAAATTGTACGTAAATTGTATTTATTTTAATTCAATTAGAAACATTTTATCTTTATCCTACTTCAATATAAATGTTTATGTTATTCTACTTGAATAGAGTTTGTTACGCTATTTACTATAAATATTTTATTCAAAATTATTTTAATAAAAATTTGTACAAGTATTTTAATAAGTTACTATTATGTGTAAGGTTTTATATATATACGTATATATATATTTCCTCTATTTTATCTTATAATTATTTGGTTTACCATTTCAATTTCATATTATTTTTTCTCGTATGCTAGTATTAATCAAGTTTTAAATTACTTTGATATATGTATATGTGTACATTATTGTTTGTAATTGTACTTTTAAATATTATATATATGTATACAAGAATGTTGTTATTATTTGTGTAATTTTTTTTTTCTTTTCTCTAGATTAATTTAAAGTTATTCACCTTTGGTGTTGTATTTTTCTCTTTTTTTCATTCGCTGTTTTAAAACTGCCATTGCATTTTGCTCGGTTGTTCAACTTTGTGTCTGCATTATTGCAGTGCTTTATTTTATATATATTTATTCTGTCCTAATCCTAATAAGGTGCCTATTGTGATTAATTTAATTTTATTTTAATTTATGACTACTTAATTTAATTTCCTCCTAAACCTATTTTCTTATTTTAAGTGATTCTGATTCCTATGTAATTATCTAGTTAATCCTATTTTCCTATTTAATTGCTACTATATATAATAACTTAAGTAAGTTATTGTGGAATGGCTTTTCCTTTCCCTTAATATTTAACACTGTCGTAATTGGATTTTTAATTCCTACTACCTTATATGGCCCTATCCATATGGGAGAAAACTTATTTTTCCTAGTCAGATTCTTAATTAATACCTTATCTCCTACTTTAAATTCTACTAAATTTAACTTATTATCATAATGATTTTTTGCTACCTTTTCAGCCATTTCTTGGTTTTTCCGAACTATGTCGTGGGCTCTTTGTATCTGAAATTTTAATACCTTGTTTGGATCTTCGGCATTATACACCGGACTACACTTTCTTTTTAAGTTAGTCGGCATCTCTATATCGAATCCAAACAAAGTCCGAAACGGTGTTTGCTTAGTCATAATGTGGGGTGTGTGGTTGTGAACATGCATAGCAGCAGTTAACCATTGATCCCAATTCGACCCGTCTTCTATAGCAAAACTCCGCAAATATTCCGCTAACGGTCTGTGGCATCTCTCTAATGAGCCATTAGCTTGCGGATGGTATGGCGTTATATGCAATTTTTTAATGCCTGCCATTTTGCATGTATCTGAGAACAGTTTTGAAATGAAATTTGTTCCATTATCCGTAATTAGAATTCGTGGAATTCCGTATCGCGTTATTATTTCACCCTGGCACCTGGCAACGGTACTTGCTTCCGCGTCTGGAATAGCTTTACATGCCATAAATTTTGAAAAGTCATCTTGAAACGTTAAAATGTACTTATTACCAGACACTGGTAGAATACCTACTATGTTCATGTAGACTTTGTCAAATGGCCTACTTGGGGTATCTGTTAACACCATGGGCATTTTTGTTAACTTCGAACTTTTGTTCGCCTGGCACTTTGGACAGTTTTTGACATAATCTTTGATTTGTCTTTGCATCCCTGGCCACCTATATTGTTGTCTGATTCTTAGGTAAGTTTTTACCGCTCCCTGGTGACCTCCTAATGGGGTGTTATGGAAATCTTTTATAACGGTCTCTATTTCTTTCGGCTCGGATAGCAATGTTGCTGTGTTATTTATTCCGCTTCCCGATTGCGCATCATCTTTATCGATTTCGACGATTTCCTTGTTGCTGATCTTGGTTAGCTGTTTTTGCTTTCGACCGTGTTTGTACGGCTACTATTGTTTCGTGGTTTTCCTGAGGAATTCTACTTAGCGCGTCTGCATTTAAGTTTTTCTTTCCTGGCTTATATAGAAATTCGAAATCGTATTCTGATAATTTATGCCTAAACCTTGCCAGTCTTGAAGTCTGTTCTTTTAAGTTAGCTATTCCTTTTAACGGTTGATGGTCTGTAACTATCTTGAATGGTCTTCCTAACAGATACGCTCTGAAATTTTTTGTTGCCCACACAATGGCTAGAAACTCCTTTTCTATTGTTGAGTAACGCTTTTCTGCGTCATTCAAGACTCTGGTAGCAAAGGCTATCGGCCTATCTTCGCCTATTTTACCCTGAGAAAGTACTGCGCCTAACGATCGCGACGTCGCGAACTTTAACAGAGCACTGTTAACTCCGCTTTTACCATTTTTTTTTTAAAAATTTTGAAATTGGCATTGGCATTGGCAATATATGTATATACATTGGCTGGTCAAGGTGTTCTATTAAAGATGGCACCGTTCGTAAACCAGGCTTAGTGCGTTGATGAAACCTACAGTGGTTGAAAGCCAATGAATGCAGCCACTAACTGTGAGAAAATGGTTGAGACGGTTATAGCCGAAATTTTGTAAATCGCGTTTGAAGTTGGCCATATATTACATACACGCTGGCCGGTCAAGGAGTTGTATACAAGATGCCACCGTTCGTGAACCAGGCTTAGTGCGTTGATGAAACATACAGTGGTTGAAAGCCAATGAATGCAGCCACTAACTGTGAGAAAATGGTTGAGACGGTTGTAGCCGAAATTTTGTAAATCGCGTTTGAAGTTGGCCATATATTATATACACGCTGGCCGGTGAAGGAGTTGTATACACGATGCCACCGTTCGTAAACCAGGCTTAGTGCGTTGATGAAACCTTCAGTGGCTGAAAGCCAATGAATGCAGCCACTAACTGTGAGAAAATGGTTGAGACGGTTATAGCCGAAATTTTGTAAATCGCGTTTGAAGTTGGCCATATATTACATACACGCTGGCCGGTGGTTGTATACAAGATGCCACCGTTCGTAAACCAGGCTTAGTGCGTTGATGAAACCTTCAGTGGCTGAAAGCCAATGAACACAGCCACTAACTGTGGGAAAATGGTTGAGACGGTTATAGCCGAAATTTTGTAAATCGCGTTTGAAGTTGGCCATATATTACATACACGGTGGCCGGTGAAGGAGTTGTATACAAGATGCCACCGTTCGTAAACCAGGCTTAGTGCGTTGATGAAACCTTCAGTGACTGAAAGCACATGAATACAGCCACTAACTGTGGGAAAATGGTTGAGACGGTTATAGCCGAAATTTTGTAAATCGCGTTTGAAGTTGGCCGTATATTACATACACGCTGGGCGGTGGTTGTATACAAGATGCCACCGTTCGTGAACCAGGCTTAGTGCGTTGATGAAACCTTCAGTGGCTGAAAGCCAATGAATACAGCCACTTACTGTGAGAAAATGGTTGAGACGGTTATAGCCGAAATTTTGTAAATCGCGTTTGAAGTTGGCCATATATTACATACACGCTGGGCGGTGGTTGTATACAAGATGCCACCGTTCGTGAACCAGGCTTAGTGCGTTGATGAAACCTTCAGTGGCTGAAAGCCAATGAATACAGCCACTAACTGTGGGAAAATGGTTGAGACGGTTATAGCCGAAATTTTGTAAATCGCGTTTGAAGTTGGCCATATATTACATACACGGTGGCCGGTGAAGGAGTTGTATACAAGATGCCACCGTTCGTAAACCAGGCTTAGTGCGTTGATGAAACCTTCAGTGACTGAAAGCACATGAATACAGCCACTAACTGTGGGAAAATGGTTGAGACGGTTATAGCCGAAATTTTGTAAATCGCGTTTGAAGTTGGCCATATATTACATACATGGTGGCCGGTGAAGGAGTTGTATACAAGATGCCACCGTTCGTAAACCAGGCTTAGTGCGTTGATGAAACCTTCAGTGGCTGAAAGCCAATGAATGCAGCCACTAACTGTGAGAAAATGGTTGAGACGATTATAGCCGAAATTTTGTAAATCGCGTTTCAAGTTGGCCATATATTACATATCGCTCAAGGCCAACTTCAAACGCGATTTACAAAATTTTGGCTATAACCGTCGCAACCATTTTCTCACAGTTAGTGGTATTCATTGGCTTTCAACCACTGTAGGTTTCATCAACGCACTAAGCCTGGTTCACGAACGGTGGCATTTTGTATACAACTCCTGTACCGGCCACCGTGTATGTAATATATGGCCAATTTCAAACGCGATTTACAAAATTTCGGCTATAACCGTCTCAACCATTTTCTCACAGCTAGTGGGTGTCTTCATTGGCTTTCAACCACTGTAGGTTTTATCAACGCACTAATCCTGGTTCACGAACGGTGGCATCTTGTATACAACCACCGGCCAGCGTGTATGTAATATATGGCCAACTTGAAACGCGATTTACAAAATTTCGGCTATAACCGTCTCAACCATTTTCTCACAGTTAGTGGCTGTATTCATTGGCTTTCAGCCACTGAAGGTTTCATCAACGCACTAAGCCTGGTTTACGAACGGTGCCATCTTTTATAGAACACCTTGACCAGCCAATGTATATATATTGCCAATGCCAATGCCAATGCCAATTTCAAGATTTTTTAAAAAAAAATGGTAATTGGGTTTTGTTTTGATTTTTGATTCATAAATATTTATCACTGTGACTTTTAATATGGCTTAGATCTCATCTCGGCACACTCACCTGGTACACTCGCAGCTAAGAAGTCAATAACAGCGGAGTTAACAGTGCTCTGTTAATGTTCACGACGTCGTGATCTTAACAGAGAACAGAACTCTGTTAAAGTTCGCGACGTATTTAACTTCACACACTTTATAATAGTTATATAAGTTTATCTATAATAGTTTACTTGCAATATGCTTGCACCACCTTTTTATTTTTAGGCGGCGGAATGCTCTTAACGCATTCCACTTTGTTGGGGTCAGGGAGTGCGCCCTGATCTGTACATTTGTGTCCTAAATAGATAATCTCTCTTCTTAGGAATCTGCACTTCCCTGTATTAAGTTTTAAATTATGTTCACGTAACTTCTGTAGTACTGAACATAACCTTTCTTCGTGTTGTTTGAGATTTCTTTCATAAATAATAATGTCATCTAATTAAACAAAACAGTCTATGCCTTGTAGACCTGTTAGGATATGATTCATTATCCTTTGAAATGTTGCTGGGGCACCTGTCAGCCCAAATGGCAATCGATTGCATTCGAAATTCCTTAGTCCTGTACTGAATGCTGTTTTTTCTTTGTCCCTGTCATCGACTAAAACTTGGTGATATCCACTTGCCAAATCTAGCGTTGTGAAGTACCTGCTGTGGCCTAATTGCTCTAGGATTTCGTCAATACGAGGAATGGGAAAAACCTGTTTAATCGTTGCTTCATTGAGTTTCCTTTAATCTATTACAAGTCTCCATTTTTTCTCCCCGTCCTTGCCACTTTTCTTGGGCACTAAAAGTAACGGCGAGTTCCACGGTGATGTGCTATGTGTGATTATGCCATCATCTAAAAGTTTGTTCACTTGTTTTTTTATTTCCTCCCTATGTATTTGAGGTAATCTGTATTGTTTTCTATTTATGGGCGGCTGATCTGCGCCTGTTGGAATTTCGTGTTTCAATACACTTGTAAACGAGAGTTCGTCTCCGTCTAATAGGAAGACGTCATGAAAAGATTTTACTATTTCCTCTATTGAATTCTTTTCTTCCATATTTAAATTTTCATCTAACTCAATTTCATTGAGCAATTCATTTATTCTTCTTTTGGCATCTATTTTGCCTATGCTATTAATTGACTCAGTACTTTGTATTGTGTACTCGTCGAAGTTTGTGAATTTTGGTTTAAATTCGCTATCTATTTCGTAATCATACTTCGTTGTATTTAATATGGGAGCATAAACCGTATTATCCTTTACATTTACTAATGTATCTCCTATGTAGATTCCTGGATCTATTTCTTCTTTATGAATTACCACATTCTTAAATTTTGTACGAAGTTTTAATTGTACTATGGTAATGTTTGCTTTGTTTGTTAGTTTTTATCGGTAATTCTAAAATAACCTCTTTCTTTTCATTGAAGAGTGTTAAAATCTTTTCCATAGTATTTATAATGGAGTTGTTCCACAAATTATCTCTTCCTAATATGCCGTCTGCTGGTACTCCTTGTTTAAGTGACATAACGTGTAGCGTTAAACGTAAGGACTGTACCTCATTATGACATATAGTAGTTGATCCTTCTGTGGTCACACAACCTCCAAATGCTCCGCTTAAGTCTTTCCTATTCGACTTGTCTATTATTGTGCTATCTTTTATCGCACACTTCTTTATCAGGCTTGTATCTGCCCCTGTATCTACCAGTAAAATGAGTTTTCCATTATTCGCCTCTTCGCAAGTTAATTCAATGAACACGTCATTTAGCTGGGTTTGCGTGCAGTTAGATACCCCTGTTTCTACATTTCTATTTTCATTTTTCTCTCCATCTTTGAGTGGCATTTCCGAATCAACTGTTTCTACAATTGTATGATTTCTCTTTGTGACTATTGTTAGGTACGCATATGGGCTAAAGAGATACGATCACATTTCTGAATATCGTACACTCATCTATGGGATGTCACTCGATTCTCTATTGGTTTTTCGAACGTTACTTTGCCTATTTAGGATTATCTGCTCGCATTAGCCGTCGTACTTGTATAGCAAACTCAATTTCACCCGCTCAAGCCGTACCAATAGTATTATACCCGTTAGGCATACATTCCTAATCTCAGAGCGTCAATTCTTCATATATGCTATAAGGCTCTGGAACTATCTACCGGTCGACATACAAAGGATCACCCGTACATCGCACTTCAGGCAGCTACTAACATGTAGAACTTAGTTACCTCCTTTTTCTTGGTTTTTCTTTTTTTCTCTCTTACTTCTCTCTCGCCTTCTCTTCTCTCGCTTCATTCCTATCTCCACTCTTTTCACATATTTTTAGTATTATGCAATGCTCCTTTTGCGATATTTTTAACCTTAGTTATATGTTATACTATTTATAAGACATATATTAAGTCTTGCTGTATAACTACCATTATAATAAAAATAAATGAATGAAAATGAATGAATGCACAAATTCGAACAAATTGGATACTTTATCCGAATTTTAGAGAGATAGAAGTATGTTACAACATGTTCCTTAAAATCTGCCTTTTTCAGAGCAAGCGTATGAAGAAATAAAGAGGACCTCGTAAAAGTGGTTTTATTTTAATGATGTCTTCACCTAGCGCCGCAGACGAAAAATTTTTATGAAAAATCGCGCGATCCTTCACTTTGCTTTGTACTCACGTAATTGCGATTTTAAAAATGCAATTTCTCCTAAATTCCTACACCAATCATTGCCAAATAAATTAAGCTAATGACCTGTTCTTTTCTAGAATTTCTATAATTATATGTGTTATAATTTTTGAAAAATTTTTGAATTCACAAAGAAGTATTAAAAATCTTAAATTGCGTTTTTCTCGAGAACTATAATGTTTTCGGTAAAATATCATATTACATAAATAGAAGATACTCTAAGTGCTTTTAGAACGGCATCCATACCAACCGGATATCTACTATAGTTTACGAGATATAGGTAGATATGGGTTTAATTTCAAATTTCAAACGGCTATAAAATCGGAACCGGAAGTACCCACCCCTTTTTGAAGTTGTTCTTTTAATCAGCACCAAAAACTACAACAACAGCATAAACAAAAACAAGATTGAGCATGTTGTACGGCACCCGATATATACCAAAACTTCTGTTCTCCCCTGGTTTCTGAGTAATAGCCCTTTGAAATTAGTGTCTATATATTCTAAACTATAGAAGATATCCAGTACAGTATATATACCGTTCGAAAGGCAAGTTAAATACCTTTCAGTTATGTAAGGTAAGATTTTACCGAAAAATGCATATTTTTGGACAAAACGCGATTTTAGTAATTTTTACTACTCTTTCCGCCCCATTAATAAAGTAAAACATGTAATTAATCCACATAATTTTGTATGTATTTTACTACGCCACTTTGCATGAACTGTTTTTGAAATGATGGAAGCTGGTACCGTTCTCCATTAACCCATTATTGCTGTCACCAAGAATCCGTGATCGGATTTTGATGAAACTTTATACCATACCATAAAATGGTCTAATCAACATAAATTTAAAGTTTTAGAAAAATGGTATTTGTGTTTTTGAAGTTATGACTAAATTTAAAAATAAATTGAATTTTATTCAAACAATTTTCTTGTATATAATGGATAAAAAGACATAAATATGTATATATTGTATAAAAATTCTTTTTATGCATTTTTTTTTTTGTTGATTATTGAAAATTTCATAATTTTTTTACTTTGGACACGTAAACTCAACTGATTGATAAATGGGAGAAGCTAGAAAGATGTCCCTCAAATTATTTTTTAAAAATAGTTCATTCTACAAAAACGTATAAGAATATTTGTCATATATACCTTTAGTATGGCTGCACGCTTAACCGTAGAGCCATAGGTGTAGAAAACAACATTTTTAAAAATTATTTTTCAAATATTCGTCAAAGTATAAAATATATTATTCTCAGCTTTTGTGACATTGTTTTATTATTAAATATGAGCTAAAATCGGGGAATGTCGATGTATTATTGATTAATATATTTAAGATATTTAAAAACTTCAGTATAACGCCTTAAGGTGTAGAAAACTACACTCGTGTAAACCGCATTCGTTTTTGAATCGCAACCATCGTTTTTACCGTTATTCTTCGGATGCTTTGATTAATGTGACACTTGCTTCGTTGTGCAATTTAAGTTTCTGTTGATCAAATTTGCAGAACCAAAATATTTGTGTGAAGAAGAAATTAAAGAAATTTTGTTAGCAAGTAAAAATAAATACGATTTACGAAAATAAATACGAGAAGTGATGAAGATTACCAAACGGCTGAGGAACTTAGATTGTGATTCGTTTTTCACGTCTAAAGATGGTATTGTTTGGAGTACATTACCTTTTCCATCAAAAGGCCGGAGCCAAGCATCAAATGTGTTGCGAAACAGGCCTGTCATAACTACGACCACTTCGTCTCAGGTAAAATGGTTGGAATTATGCGGAGAAACAAGTTATCAATTCCTCCAAAATTATTAAAATGCAAAAAGTCAGCACTTTACAGTTCGTCTTTTGCTTTCACCCCAAATACTACTCTGATGTTGTATTGACATAAAAAATAAATGTACTGTCCTCTGTTGTAGTCTTATTATACTTCCTTTGTTGTCCTCGGGACAACAGTAAAACTCCTTTAGTAGGCTTCTGATGACTTTATTTATTTCGTTATTTTATATGACTTTACTTTATACTGCGTGATTCCATATTACATTATAGGTGGAAAATTATAACACTTTTCCTTATAACACTTAAGGCTACCTTTAATTACACTTATTAATATAATCGCGACTTTCTACGCGCTAACACGACTTCTTTCTTTTGATATTTACACGAGACTCTCGATGGAATCTTTTCTATTTTCCACCTTGGCTCGGTTGACACACCCGTCGACCGAACCAAAGTGGGTCAGTATGCCGTGTTTCGCAATTTCCATTATTTCACAATATTAAAATTGTAATATTCGCAGAATCAATACGCGGAAGAAAATCGTTCTCAATTTAATTCTTGCGCGTGTGGATTCTGATCGTTGGTTATTTTAAACCAAGCGTTTTAATGGTTTGGAAGCTTGCTATTGAAAGCTAGCTTCCACAATGCACTCCAATCGCCACGCGCTATGCATTTTAGGGTTTGGAGGCTCGCTACTAAATGCCAGCCTCCACGATCCATTCCAATTGCCAAGCTCAGGTTGCTAACTTGGCTTTAGCAGTTAATAAAACCAAAGCTTGACTAAACCAAAGTAAACTAAAGCTTCGGGCTTACCAAGCAAAGTGCTGTGGTTGCATTAATGTGAACTTGGCCTTGACTCACTCGCGGAGTAGTATTATAAAAACAATAATACTGGCCTTGAAAGTTCTTATCTCCCGGAACTGGAAATTGCGATCGCGACATACAACACCTCCAAAGCACCTTACATAATTCAGGAGGTATTCTCGAAGATGATAGTAAGAAATTACCTGAAATAATAAAATTTTACACCCAAACAAAGGGCAGAGTCGATACCGTCGACAAAATGGTTTCGGATTACAGGATTCGGTAGTGGTGCAAGAAAGGGGGAAAAGTGGAAGTATTACAGTGCTATGACTTTCCTAAAAGCAGTTAATTGCAGGAGAAGGTAATTCTTCCTTGGCCGAAAACACACCAACAGATACCATTCAAAAAAGCCGAAGCTCAACGAAGTAATTGACAAAACATGGCAGTCTTTTGCAATATGCTTGATACATCAGCATTAAATGCTTATGTTATATACAGCTAATACGTACAATTACAATACTTGTAATTACTTGTACTTGTACTTGTAATACTTGTAAAGTACTGTTACAATTAATACAATGTAAATATTTCTTCTCTATATACAATAGTTCCCAATTGGCCCAAAAAACAGAGAAAACAAACACCTTCACAAGCACATCCGTTTCTAAACGTGTATCTTAAGTAGGCGAAGATGAACTAGCCCAAAAGGTTCAAAGACTAGATGTTTCCTGTGTACTTTAGGGAAAAACTTAAAAGTTAAATATAATCATGAATTAGCGTGATACATCTGCACAAAAGTATATCCAAAGCAATGCACAAAAGAAACATATGCCCAAACCGTGTATGTTTTCATTTTAAATAGTGTAATATTATTAAACGGTTAGTTTTGGAGATAAATGAAATTTTAGATTTTTAGTAATATTTTTTTCCTTTCATTAATTTTTTTCCAAGTATAATGTAGTATTAATCCACATAATTATGCCAATACTAATAATAATAATACTACTAAGTAGCGGCGCTTAGCTTTCGACGCATGCTTTTTTTCATCAGCATCAGTTGAAGATCTTAGGAGAAAACGAATTTTTAAAATCTGTAGCAAAGAGTATTAATACATAAAGAGATTTCACGAGACCAATGATGGTATCAACATTTAGTTTGAATGAGTCTAGTTAAGCTCAGGTCGAAAAACTGGTCGATATCGCGGTCAACCACTTCGGCTGCGAACTGAAGCTCGTAGCAAAGCAAAATTGAATGATCTACTAAGGAGTGAGTGGTTCTGAAGATCTTTTTTAATGAGTATGAAGGGATCGGAAGATCAACTTTGCGTCTGTTATTTTGCACTAACAATGCAAGCGAATATGCGTAAGAAGAGATCGATCCAACACTCGTATGCAACGTAAAGTGTGAAAGAAAGAATCGATCCATTTATGGTGTACAGCGGGCAATGAGAAGAACGGTGCGATTCGTCTTCTTTTGCTTCTCTTACAATAAGAAACCATGTGCAGCCGTCCGTCCGCCTGGAATCGTTTTAAATTTTGCATTTTATGGTTTTTGAAAGAATTTTTGATTTTCGTAGCTTTGTTCTGCTTCTTGTTCGATGCCCAAGCTTTGTAAAGCGCTGGAATGATTTACGTTGCGAGCATAGCGTGCTGTTACAGAATTTGTATAGACAGCAGATCTACTTTAGTCGGCATATCAACATAATGAGTTTGATGAAATTTTATACGGAGATAATTTGAGCCCTGGGGATGGACATAAGCTATTTTATAAAAAGACTACCTGCAAATGGTTTAAATTGGCGTGGCAATGATTTCAATCGACATAATGAAGAAACTACAAGGCCTAGGAAGTTTAAATATGTACTAAGACAAAACTAATAATTTTAGTCTGAATAGGAGCTTTTGATGAAAATTTATTCAAGAGCGATATCGTGATCGCTATGACTTAGACGCAAGGCGTCAGGCATTTCTTAAACCGACAGAGACATTTGTAAATAATAAATAAAAACGCATAATTGCTTTACTTTTTAATATATGTGAAAGCTATTTAATATATAGCCTACCACATGCACGAAGGTGCGGGTAACCAGCTAGTGACCTAATAAATAGTACCAAAATAAATTGCTAAATATTTAGTACAGTACGTCTGAAATCTTAGTAAAGCTTTTCTGAAGTCGAATTGAAATTTTCTGAAGTCCATTTGTAAAAAATCTTAAGTACAATTGAACATTTCTGAAGTCCATTTGTAAAAATCTGAAGTCCAATTGAACATTTCTGAAATTGCATTCGAAAATTCTGAAATATAGTTTTACTTTTCTGAAGTCCATGTCGTTATTCTGAAGTCCATTTGAAATTTTCTGAATTCAACCTCTAATAATCTGAAGTACTTGTGGAAAAGGTGTAGTCCAAAATAAATATATACATATATGTTATTTGTCTGAAATTGGGTATAATTAATTTATTCATGTAACCTTATAGTACGTTTACACCGCCTGTTTTACTTCCAATGTGCTTAACACTAAACAAGACCGTTTACACCGCCAAACATGTTTAATATTTTTGACAGCTTGTCATTTGTTTCTTCTATTGTGTACGTGTTCTAGTTATTTATATTAATTTGGTTTTTATAAAAATGAGTTGCGAAGACATAATTCAAGCAATTATTATTGAAAATGCAACTAGAAGCGTAGTAAGAAATTCTATATTAGCTCGGCTAAAGAAACGTATAGTATTAATGAGAATATTAATGGGAATTGTTCAACACAACATTGCATTGGCTTCACACATTGGTGCCAGAATCCACAGGCATAGGAATATGTCGACACAAACAGCTGTTGTGACGCACAATTTTCCAGTATAGACGTTCGGATTTCGCTGTCATCAGGGTTGTAAACCAAATTTTATGTGTTTAGCAATGTGTTTTATTTTTAACCATGTTCTTAAACATGTTTAATTTGTATGGCTAAACATGTAGTTAAACATGTGTTTAGGGAGTTAAGCACGTTTAGCCGAGTTAAACATGCGGTGTAAACGTGGTATTACCTGCTTTTTTCCAAGTTGAGTTGTTTTCACCTCACAGCTGTCACGCAATCTCCTAGGGTTGAATGCTGATGTAAGAGGAACTCTTGTGTAAACGAGCCGAATGGTGTGTGGTGAATGAGTGGGGAAGGTGGAAATAGAAAAGAAGAAGAAAGGAGAAAAAGAGGGGAGTTGGATTCTTGAAGGTAGAAATAATATAAAGGGACCGCTATCTAACGTTTTTTTTTTCAACTAGTCCTTATTTCGTGAATGGTATCACTTAGCTCATGTCTGATTTGACAGATAATTAGTTTTATTCTTCCGCTGAACGAATATGGTTCTGTATGCGCTTGAATAACGCTGGGAAATATTGCGACATTACTTTGAAAATCCGATGCCGATTTTGCCAAAAAAATCATCTTTTCAGATGAAGCTCATTGAAGATCTTGGCGGGTATGTAAACAAGCAAAATTGTCGCATTTGGGGCACAGAAAACCCGCACGCATACATTGAAAAGCCGGTGCACTCAAAACGAGTCACTGTTTGGTGCGGATTTTGGTCCAGATGCATAATTGGGCCATTTTTCTTCGAAAATGAGCAAGGAGTGGCCGTTACAGTCAATGGCGATCGTTATCGGGTCATGTTGAAGAGGAGGATATTGGCAACATTTGGTTTCAACAGGACGGCGCTACGTGCCACACAACTGTAATTTACTGCAATTTACCAACTGTATCGGTAAGTAGGACATATTATATATCGCTGAAAAACGAAAATCTTGGGCTTTAAGATCATTGATTTTACTACAAACCTTAATTGTCATATAAGAGGTAGAAGGAAGGTTTTATAATGGCACCTCCACCATTGTTTTCTTAAAACTAAAATATTTCCTAAATAATTGAGAATATCGAAAAAATATATATTACTAAAACCTAGGTGCAATATACATATATAGGTCTCTTCAATATATCGATGTATCGGTCAATAACTTCCTACATTATCTCTTTGGTCAGAGACAGTGGACTTTTGGACAAAATTTCAACCGTCCGATTTTGCCCATTTTCAATACCGACGAGTTTCTAATGATAGACAATATTCGTGCCGAGTTTGATAAAGACATCTCTATTCGTTTTCCTGTAATCGTGATTTCTACAGAGAGACAGACGGACGAACATGGCTAAATCGACTCAGGAGGTGATGCTGATAAAGAATATATATACTTTTCTATACCTGTCACGCCTCCTTTAATGCGTTACAAACGGAATCAGTTGTAGTGTACCACACAAGTCACCACGACTGCTTCATAAGTGACAGTCAAATTGACCCACGATAGGGTACACGCAGCGCATAAAAATTGCAGCGCTAGCGTTTCCTGTTGGAGCATTGACCGCGCTAAGTTCGGCTGCGTGTGCGTTGACGACTTCTTTTCTCAGCCGACGTCTTCTGTCGAGACTGCGAAAGAAATAGTGCAGTCAACAATTATTCACAATAATTTATAAACAATGTATTATTGATTGGATTAGCAGAATCCGCTGACCAATCACAAAGTAATTTTAAGAAATATGTTTATATTAGTTTTAAGTCCGCGCATCAAAATTGGCTATAAAAGGGCAAGATTTTGCAAAATAAAATTAGAATATTATCAGAGCCTAAAACCGGCAGTCTTCTAATTTTCTCAAGCCCTGGCAGATAATCTGCCGGCTTTATCAATTATACAAATAGCATTCTAAGCTGAGGCCCATGGCATACTCTGCCGGCCAAGCCCATGAATATATAATAAAATAGAATATTATCCACCATAATTTTTGAAGACAGGACCAGAGGTCCTTCAACATATTACACAGTAAGTGAATATACCCCCATTACTTCGTGTGTAGGGTATAAAAACTGAAAACAACATAAAATAACTAATGCTATGTCTCCACCGCTGATTAACTACTTGATTATAGCCATTATCGGGATTATGTCAATAATCAACCATATTTACGTGATTATTATCGCCCTACGAGTGGAGGTACTTCGAAAGAGTGGATGATATTATAGGGAGTTTAAGAGCAGTGAGCTTTGCAACGATGGTCGAAGAAAGTGAGTAAATATTATAAATACAAAACGCAAAATGTTTGATGTTTTGTTTTATTTTGTTTTTTTAATAAAGGCTGCTTACACCCAAAGTCGCGCTCCTTATCGCCACTTCATTCCTCGACATCTCTGAGTTCGTCGCTGCCGCTGTCGAGCACGCCATTTTGCTAGTCGCCGCCGTTAGTGGACGAGTCTTTCATAGAATCCGTGTGCGAGCCTGCTCGGAAGAAAGGAAAAACACATGTTGTATGGTGTTTCCATAAAATGGTTTTCCAGGTTTTTGGAATAAACTGTTTTAAGCCCCAAAACCACTCGTAAACTGTTTTAACTCCGTTGAAATTGTTGTTGCGATTCCAGCGCTAAACCAAAATGCTTTTGGTTTTTAGCCTCAGTTTTTAGTTTGCAAGTCTGTTTCGAAGTTCGGAATTGCAGACACACTATCTTTCTCTTTGTCTAGTGCAAATAAGTTAGAAAGAGATAATTTATGTCACAAAACTATTCTGCCAAATGTCAAAAAAAACTCGACATACTGAGAGGAATTTGCTATTTACGATGTACGACTTTTCGCTTTCCAAATTCTGTAAACTTGCGAATTTCGTCACCATACCAAAAACATTTCAACAATTTTGAATATTATTGTTATTTTATTCACTGTATTATAAATTAAAGCGATGCACAATTTTAAAAACAGCTGCGTAATATACAAACACAACAACACCTGTTTATTTCTTCTTTTCGGTTTGACAGCTCGGACCGGATTATGTATGGAAACACCAGATCAGCTGATCGATTTTCGAACCTTAACCGGATTAAATATTTTTATGGAAACAGGCTATTAGTGAGATAAAGTCGGCGTTGGATGATTTCAAAAACTGGATGGGGGTGGAATTGAAAAAGTCACCGATTCTGAAAAGAATGCGACAGAATTGCAGAAAGAAAGTCTACAAATTGAAAAGGATCTACTGCAGGTAGAAAGAGACCGCAACGACCTTTTGAAGGACTTGCTAAAAGCTGTCAAATAAAACTCTTTTAAAAAAAGCTTGTGTTTTTGTTGGGAAGGAAAGGTATAATTAAAAACCTTACAAAGGCAAGTAGTCAGTGCATTTCGTATTGCTTCCGCCTGGACGTTGTGGTCAGTAAGTATTGTAAATATACTCTGGCCGTTCCCTTCGATTTGACTCTTCAAATCTTCTTTGAAATTGCAGCCATTTATCGTTTATGTTGTCGTTTTGCTCGTTCAAGAAATTATGCAACAACATTTACTAATAGGAACAGCATTACGAGTGTTGTTGTCTATGCCTTTGCCAATCCGTCAGAAACGGGCTTTTATGTGCCCAAAAGCATTTTCCACCACCCGTCTTGCTTTGGACAAATTGTAATTGAAAAGCTTCTGCCTGGGGTCTGCTTCAATGCAAAATGGATACGGTTTCATCGTATATTGGCTTAATTTAAAAGCGGAATCGGCGATTATAACAACATGAACACTGATTCCATTTATCATTCTTGCATTTTCTTGGAAAATATTTTGATGTTGAAGCTGCGCTTTTAATGCAGATGACTCAAATATCCTTGAGTCGTGGCACCGCCCTGGTGCTCCAACATTAATATATATAAATCTGTATCTAAAGTAAATCAATTTATTTTATGGATGATTTTATAGTTAGCTTTGGAACGAACCTGTAATCAACGAGGGCTAAAAGTACCATTGAGTACCAACCCTTGTAGTTGCGGTCTTTGGCCTCTTCGGCAGGTGGTTGTATCTCAATATGGCAACCATCTTGAACAAAATATGTGAATATTAAAGATCTTAACATTGTACTTTTTCATCTACCATTCGATCCAAAGCTCTGTGGAAACCCTATTGCTGCGAAGCCATTAACGCAATCTGTTACTCTCTCCTGAGTAAATATATCTCCACTCAAGTATTCTGGGGAGAGAATTTGCCACACTAGAATACAGAATTCGTGCAGTATCGTCCAAACGCTTGTTTTTGAGATACCAAAAAATCGCCCCACAGTGCAAAACTCCGCTGAAGACTTTAGAGTATACAAAGCGATCGCCACACGCTTTCGAAGAGGTATACAACGGCGATAGTTGGTATCCTGCCTTTTTAGGACATCTAATTTTCCGCACAAAATTGAAAAGCTACTTCGAGTTATTCGAAACGTATTCTTGAAGTACATTTCGTTCATTTTAGGAACGTCCTTCTCCCAAAAATTTCCATGCCTTTCCTGCAATGACAAAAATTAAGTTGTGGTCCCTTGTATATGAATGTAGAGGTTACCAGTGTCCAAATGCTACGCAATCTACTGTGGAGTGCGGCAACATACTCTGCCGCAATTTTTATTTCTGGCATCATGCAAAAGGTGGCCTATTGTCTCGATATTCACCAGCAATTCACGCCAGTTTATCACCCACAGGCAAATCCGGTTGAAAGAAAAAATCGTGATTTAAAAGCTCAACTAGCAATACTTGTTCAAAGTCATCATAACAGGTGGAATCTAAACTTATCAGCCATCAGATTCGCCATGAACACAGCAAAATGTCAGAGTGCAGGATACTCAGCATATAAAAGCATCTCTACCCATCGGCTTGCTACATCTTCGGCGATTAGGATCCACTGATAACCGTCTGTTGTTTTCGGTAGTGGCCCGAATAAATCTACAGCTAATACCTCACAGCGTTGTTTACTGGTTGTTGTTTGTAGGAGACCAACCGGTCTCATGTTTGACGCTTTAAATCTTTGGCATTCGATGCAGTTTTTAACATATTTTGCGATGTCAACGCGCATTCCTGGCCAAAAGGACCTTTTAGCTATACGAACCGTTGTTCTTTCCGCGCCATAATGTCCAGCACTAATATCATCATGGTATACTCTTAAAATTTTTGGTCGTTCTTGCGAAGGTATAACTAGCTTTGCGTCTTCGCCATCGTCAACTGCATAACAGTATAACAGTCCATTGTTCATTATATATCCTCTGCCTACCCATCGTCCAAGGTCTTCATTTTGGGTTTCTAATGATACGATTATATCTTTTAGATAATCATCCTTTAGCTGTTCTTCACGGATGTTACTCATACTTCTTCGATGCCTGTTGGCCGAGACAACATATTTGCCAACGAATTAGTCTTACCGGGTGTGTACTCTATTTTGAAATTGTACTGTTGTATTTGTAGTGCCCATCTTGCTAAACGACCTGATGGAGTTTTTATAGTAAGCAGCCATTATAACGGCTGATGATCCGTCATCAGAATGAGCTCTTCGCCTTCTATATATCCTCGAAACTTAGAGCATGCCCAAACAATTGCAAGTGCCTCTTGCTCGGATGTAGAATAGTTTTGTTCAGCCTTAGTGAGTAAGCGGCTAGCATATTCAATCTGATGTTCTTCATTACCCTCCCCCTGGAGTAAAGCTGCACCTAATGCATAGCCACTAGCGTCCGTTTTCAACATAAATGGCATATTGTCTCGAGCTTGTTTAAGAATTGGAGGGGACGTCAATAGTTCTTTTAAGGCTTCGAAAGATTGTTTTTGCGCTTGTTCCCATTTCCATTTTACGCTCTTCTTTCTTAAGTTTGTAAGCGGTTTTGCAATTTCAGCATATCCTTTATTAAATCTGCGGTACCAAGAGTACGTCTGTATGAAAGATATAAGATGCTTTAGATTTTTGGGCTCAGCACGTTGTCGTATAGTATTTATTTTTTCCGTGTCGACCGCAATACCCTCTGGAGTGAGCACAAGGCCAAGAAATTTTACATAAGGACAGCAGTAGCGACATTTGTCGTTATTTACACGCAAATTGAATTTCTGCATTCGTTCAAATATCTTGTTTAAATCTTGAAGATGTTTTTCAAATGACGGAGAGCATAAAATAAGATCATCTAGATATGCTAACAATTGCACTTCGGCAAGGCCTGTTTTGAAACGATCAATTAAACGTTGAAAAGTGGCGGGTGCATTTCGCAACCCGAATGGCATTCTTTTGAAACGAAATGTTCCAAACGGAGTAATGATACAAGTCTTATCGCGGTCCTCTTCCGCTACACTGATTTGGTAATTACCGCTTTGTAGATCTAATGTTGTCATAAAGGCTGTACCTTTTGACGCATGAAGCAAATCATCAATCCTTGGCAACGGGTACCTATCGGGTATGGTTATTGCATTTAACTTCCGGAAATCTACGCACACACGTACTCCACCATTTTTCTTGGGTACCATTACCACTGGTGATGACCATGCAGATTCGCATTCTTCGATTATTTCGGTTTAAGTTATCTATTTCTACTTTTAGATCTGGCAAATGAGAGTCTGTATGGTGGGGATGCGATCGGCTGATTTGTTCCGGTATCAATCTTATGAATCGCGTATGGTGTTGGTTCACCTAGAGGACTGAAAACATTGGCGTGTTTATGCAAAAGAGTGTCAAGCTCATTTTTCTGCTCATGACACAACACACTACCATCGGCTTCTTTTGTAATATGGAAATCAAAAGAGTAAAGTGGCATAAAGATTGAGTCGATGTAATCGTCTGCTTTACTTCTGTGCATTTCTCCGCTGAAGAGGCCTCTGTCTGTTTTTCTATCAGGTGTTATCGAGTTGGTTGGCAGAGCATCTTTAAAGATATGCTGAACTGTACGTGGGGAGTAATCGCTTGCTTGTGTGACCTCCGGGCCAAAATATTCAAAATCGGATATATGAACTTTCAGATTTTTGATGTTTTTCAATACTGCTAATCATCTCCACTGGCTCACGTTTAGCATTTGTACTTACAACTCTAATGTTTTCTATTAGATTGGCGCATTTGGTACGAAATCAATTTGCTGGGTTGCATTGCTTTCGAAGTACCAATACCGTTGTGCCATATTCAGAACAATGCCGGATTTTTCCATGAAATCCGCGCCAATGAGCGTACGATTCCCCTTTGCTTTTGGCAAGACAATAGCCGCATTCAGCGGGTGAGCGCTCCTTGAGCGCTACCTGATCAGTGATCGCTACGTGTTCCTGAATGGTATGCTACCTGATCATTGAGCGGAAAGATAAAAATAGTAAACAAGGCGAGAAAAAAGTCCACACGAATTTCAAAAAAAAAATTCCCAAACCTAAAACTTCAATCGTATATCAAACTACATATTCCTTATTTTTATAATTATAATGCCTTTGTTGAGCCATTCTGAGTTTAATAACTTTCAAATTAATATTATTACACTTAATAATGCGTTGATTTATCAACCCAATTCTTTAAAAACACTTTGGCTTTTGCTCTGTAAAAAGCGAATTAATTTGTTTTTTTGCTTGCCGGTTAGTACTGCAACTCTGGCAAATGTAGCGTAAAAGTAGCGTAAAAATTGTTCGCTACAAAAAATGGCGACCGCTCCGTGAATATGTAAACAATAGGGTACGTTCAGTGACATCAAAACAACTGAGCGCTCCCTGAGCGCTCGCCCGCTGAATGCGGCTAATGAATTCAATATTTTGACATCTGCCACCTATAACTATTTTACAACTGGTGGTCAAGCACTCTTCAGCGGAGGTGCTTCCATCTGCCAGTGTAATCTCGCAACTTAGTTTTTCAAACGCGCAACCCTTCTGGTCCATAATACGTTTAAGGTTCGCGCTTGCCACACTTGTTCGCGCACCAGTATCAAAATAACCTTGTCCAGGTACTCCAAATAGCTGCATATTTACGACGGGAACGTTGCGACCAATTATTGATGGTGCCATAGAATTAAATTGTACGGAATTCGTTGCTTCACATAATTTAGTTTTGCAATTTGAGCAATTTGCACGTGTCACCCATGGAGCATTGCAGCCATAGCAAGCAAATTTTGGCTTCGTCACAACGGCTTGGGCAATCAAAGCTGACTGAGCTTCTTTTTCTAGGGCTTCCGCCATATTGACGCAATTCTCTTGTGAATGTCTTTCTGCAAAAATTACAACGCACTGGACCACCGTGATTACCTACAACAGTGTTCACAGGCTGACTGCGTTCTGCCAAATTGTGTTCCGCTTCACGAGCCTCACTCAAAAGTTCATCTAAAGTTTTAATTTTTTCTTTCGATATGCGCTCACGCGCTCACGAGACAATTATATACATTCATTCATATAAAACACTACAACTAGGTGGCGCTTCTTCGTAGCGTGGATCTCCACTGGATGGCGCTGCTACACAACGTAAATGTTTGTTTGCTTGAGAACACTAATGTAAACAAACAAATGACAGCTCCCTTCTGTTTAACTTGGTGGAGACGACCTGATTATCTAAGTAGATTTTCGAAAATCTAGTAGCAGTTAATCTTCGGTGGAGACATGCTATATGTATACAATTTATAATCAACCTCATATTTTATAATGAATTGATTACAAAATAAACGACCCTATAATCAAGTATATTTCGCATGCAACTCTGAGGATTTGGAAGAACATGTGGAAATGAAACGTTGTCAACAAACGAATGACAGCTAATAACCGCTTCTTCTTTCAAAGTGTATACAAATATAAACAAGCGACTAACAGCTCGCTTCTGTCGCTTGGTGGAGATGTGTCGATTTGCCGACTTGATTATACGTAATAAAATAGAGAACCAGTAAGAAATCTATATTCGGGCAACCCGAATATTAGATACCCTACACCTAAAAGTTTTTAGGAATTAAGGTTTTATACCCATGAATTTTTTTATAAATTGATTTTATGTTTATATGTCTTATATTCGCTTTATTGGCTCGTTTACAAAGAACATTTATACAAAATTTCATATTAATTGATAACGTATAATAAAATTACAGACTTATACTATAAGACCTATACGTATAAGGATTTATGTAGGACGATTGTGCCATATTACCCTTCCGTCCATGTTACCTATAAGAATGAGCGCCATGCCCATTTTCTGCAACGTAAAATATATAATATTAATGTCGCTTTGACGGGTCGTTTCGTTTTTAGTTAGTTTCGAAGTTGCGTCGCTGCTTAATTAGTACTAATTTTCACTGTGCGTCGTTAGGTTTTCGAGGTTGCGTTGTTTTGGGTTCGAGTCTTTAATTTTTTTCTTGTTTTCTAACAGATGGCTACACTTTTGTTTCTAATTGCGCCATGGCATCAAAACTCGGGGATTCCTCTTCTAACTGAAAGTCAACGCAATTTTAATACAGTTTTATTTTCACTTTGTTTTGCTAATTTTAGAGTTCAGTTTCAATTATGTAGTGTACATATTATGCTTTTTGTAACGTTTCATATAGTGTTTGTGGTTTTTAAAAAAGAGAATAATTAATTTCTATAAATTTTTACGGGTTGTTTCCGATTACAAAAAGGGTAAATATTTTTCCAATTTATTTATTGGCAGAGTTATATTATTTTTGTTTTTTTAATGTTTACTTTGATCGATTTTCTTTTTAAAAAGTAGTATTTTCGTAACCCTGGAACCTACCTTCGATCTTTACTTGGTTTGCTATAGAAAATCTTAATTCACTTTGCGTCGTTTCGATTTGCGTCGACGCAAAGTGAGGTATAGGTGTAATTGGCTTAGTAGTTTTGTTATTGTGTTCAAATTTAAGCTTTATTTCCGTGGTAATAAATTTGTTTTCATGAGCTATACTGTATAAGTAGTGTAAAAGTGGGCGGACCGCGACCAGTTTTGCTGTAATAATGTTTTATTAGAAAAGCAGTTGTTATGTAAAGTTTGATTCAGAAAGTTTATATATTTACCAATATAACCATTTAAGACCCTCTTTTGCCTGTATAACCTAAAAGAGGGCGGATCACGTCCATATTTGGTACATCAACGGATGAAGTCACTCTATACCCAGAAATGAAATTTTGTCATAACTAAAAAACAACGGCTGATATCACATTTTTACTACAAAATAGGAGTGGTCGTGGACCGATTTTGCCCACTTTCAATACCAACCTGCACACCCTAAGAAAAAATATTCCTGCAAAATTTAATCACGATATCTGCACCGGTTCTCCTGTGATCGTAATTTCAACAGACAGACAGACGGACGGACATGGCTAAATCGACTAAGGAGGTCACGCTGATCAAGAATATATATACTTTTCTATACCTATCGTCTCTATTTCTATGCGTTACACATTTCGTGACAAAGTGAATATACCCTTAACCTTAAAAGGTGTAGGGTATAAAACATGCGGTTGAGACATACTATAAATGTATGTATGACACATACATTGACGCAAATTTCAAAAATTCAAACGGCTTCGCCATTTTTTTGCAAAAAATCCGATTGGGAGGAAATTTGTATTTGTTTCCTAGATTGTGCTGTTTAATTTGTCAGATTTTATTATGAAAAATTTTACAATTTAAAAATTTAATAATTTAAAAATTTAATAATTTAAAAATTTAATAATTTTTCATAATATGTAATTTAATTTCATTGAATTTGTTTTGTTTGTGACTATTTTTGGCGGTGTTGTGTATAGTTGCTTAGAAAATTAACATTAGTATATTGGACGGTGGGCGATATCATCTAAGACTACTTCTATTACATGTGACAGGAGATATCAGTTTTGAGAACTGTGCACGAGGTCACATTCAAAACATTCAAAGAGGCATCGAGTTGGGTATCTTAGAAAACGATTCTGTTTGGGAAGCCACACTGGCTGGGAAGCCAGAGAATTGTTTGCTTTAATCTGTGTTTTTGGGTGCCTACTTGAGCCGCAGAAGACCTACCTGGAAAACACCCGGATCATTGTAGAACACACGCATACTGTGAAAATTTAGCCCTACGCGATGTCCAAGAAATTCTTATTTTACATGGTAAAAATCGTACAGACTTCGGTATTAAAACTCCACCTCGACATGCCTCATGATGCCGGAGCAGCACTTGATATAATAAAAGAAAGATCAACAGGTCAAGATATGGTCGAATGTTTAAACGATGAACAGGGTGTTGCTTTAATAGAGTTATAGATGCAATATACACATCTAGCAGATCATCAGAATGCTCTTTCCTAGATGGACCTGGGGAAAGTGGAAAAACCTACCTATACAAAACCCTCTTGAGCGTGGTGCGAGGAAAGGCGATATAGCGTTACCTGTGGCCTCCACGGGAATCGCGGTCAACTTTTTAAAAGGAGGTCGCACATACCATTCCCAATTAAAACTGCCAGTACCGCTGGTAGAGACGACGGTTATCACAAAAAATGTTGCTTTTAAAGAAATATTCTCAAACAATATTTGAATCAAATTCAAACAATCGATATTAATTGCGATTAATTTTTTACTTTTCATGCTACAAAATAAATAAACCAAAAAAGTGTAAGGTGAGAAAGTCCAAAAGACTTCGCAATTTTTGTTACGAAATAAATAAAAAATAATAACTTCCTGGCGAAGTCAGGCTTATATACTAGTATTCATATAAAATTAAACTGAAAATTAATTGATATAAAATGTATTAAATGTATTAAAGTTTTATTAAATAAGAGAGAATATAATGTATTAAATACAGTAAAAACATTTCATATTATATTATAAACATTTTATAAACATTTCATTCATTTAAAAGGTTATCCAATTTTTCAGACACTAATTGAAATACAGCAATCTCAATTTCACTGGATTGGCGCTCCGACAGATCTGCGCTTTCTATGCGTTTGGCCATTAATTCGAAGAAAAGAAAGATGCTGCTTTTGGGAAGCTCCTTAGTAGACAACTTCTTGAATATCTTTCGTGAAGTCATTTCCTATATTTCGTTGAATTTCTCATGTATTGGCGCTGCAGACCTGGGTCTCACTTGAGCTCTGCTTTGAAGTTGACGAACATGGTGACTCCAGAGATGTCAAATCTTTTGGCAGTGCAACCTCCGGGATGCTGTCCAAATTTCCCATAGTGCTATGAAGTTTCAAACTCACCATCTACTGCTCGTGCACTTCCTGAACGGTTTTCAGCAACGCACCGTTGCTTTAACTTTCGGTACGTATTCCTCAGACTTTTCCACTTTTTTTTACACAATTCTTCTAAAGAAAAACATTGATCACTTATTTGACATCGAATTAGAAGAATATAAACTTACCTAAGACAGCCAGTTTTTCGGAAATTGCATATGTCAAAAACATGTGCGTTTTGTTTATATTTCTTGAAAGAATTTGGCACCACTTCATTATTTTGGCACCACTTTCAAGTATTTTGCACGAAGAGTAGGCAACACATTTCCCCAAAAAAAGAGCGTAAGCTCAACGTCGGTGAGATAATAGAATCGATCCGATCCGAGCGTCATGACTCCGAGCGTCAGAAGGGGAAATTCTCCCATAAGGTTTGTACAGTAAATTATTTTTTTCAAATTGACGCTTTCGATATGCATATACACTAAAAGCAGCTGCTAGTAAGAGCAGAAGACACCTGGCCTGATCGGTCGGTTAGACAGTTTGGCAGAGAGCCTGGCCTGATCGGTCGGTTAGACAGTTTTACAGAGAGCCTGGCCTGATCGGTCGGTTAGACAGTTTGACAGAGAACCTGGGCTGATCGGTCGGTTAGACAGTTTGACAGAGAGCCTGACCTGATCGGTCGGTTAGACAGTTTGACAGAGAACCTGGGCTGATCGGTCGGTTAGACAGTTTGACAGAGAGCCTGGCCTGATCGGTCGGTTAGACAGTTTGACAGAGGGTCTGGCCTGATCGGTCGGTTAGACAGTTTGACGGAGAGCCTGGCTTAATCGGTCGGTTAGACAGTTTGACAGAGAGCCTGGCCTGATCGGTCGGTTAGACAGTTTGACAGAGGGTCTGGCCTGATCGGTCGGTTAGACAGTTTGACGGAGAGCCTGGCTTAATCGGTCGGTTAGACAGTTTGACAGGGAGCCTGGCCTGATGGCTCGGTTAGACAGAGAGCCTGGCCTGATCGGTCGGTTTGACAGAGAACAGTACCTCACAGCCGGTAATACAGTCTGGCAGTAAAGCAGCTCATAGTGGCCGGTAATACTGTTGAATAACAAGATATCAGTGTACGGTCGGTAACACAGATGATCAGAAAAAAGCAGTACCGCGCAGTCGGTAATTAAGGATAGCTATAATAAATAAATAGTAAACCAGTGGAATTTACCCGGAAGGGAAAAGTAAAAGCAATGATATTTTGTACAGTAACATAAAAGTTATGGAAATAAAGTTATAACATGAAAAGAAGTATGTGTTACAATCATTCTCACACGGTTCCAAGAAAATAAATTTTCTGTTCCGAACCCGGCTTCCGAACTCGCTGTTCTGGATGTCCGGCGAGTATATTTCATTTCATTTATTTAATTTTATATTGGATGTAAAGCAAGAGTCCAGCTCTTTAGTAGTACAGAAATTAACATTAATACAAAGCATATAACAAAATGTATAAATACAATAACTTAACTAAAATAACTTAAGAATAAATAGATAAGGATAGGGTGAGATAGAGATAGAAATAGGTTGAAGATACATGGAGAGAAAAGGTGGGAGAATTTTAATATGTACGTGATTAAAGAAGTTGGGGTCTTATTTTAGTGGACATTAATTTGAAAAATGTTGGATACATAGTTTCTTAAATATTCCTATATCTCTGGAATTCTTTACTGAATTTGGCAAGCCATTCCACAATTGAACTGTGTTTACGAAAAATAGCCGCCTAGTGTTAGAATAATTATATTTTGAAGTTATTAGATTGCGAACGCGACTGGATTGACAGAACTGGAGTTTTTCGAATAGATACGCAGGCTGTCCGGAGTGGATTAATCCATGTAGGAATACGCAATTTCGAATATTAATAAAATTTTTAAAGCTGCAACCGAGCAATTGGTTTCTATGACCCCCCAGGTGATCGAAGCGCCTCAGCCCGTATACATAGCGAGTCAGATTATTTATTAGGATATAAAGTTTATGGGACGACGAGGTGTCCAGGTTACAGTAGATCAATTCACTGTAAGTTAATATAGGTAGAATAAGCTGAAGGACTAGTTTTTTCCTGATTTCCTTAGGAATGAAATTAGCAGAATAACGCAAGCTTGAGAGAATTGCATAAGATTTACTTACGGTCTTGTTGACATGGTCGGTGCAGGTTAAGGTGGAGTTGATGCAGATTCCAAGATTTGTAGTTTTGGTTACAAAGATAAGAACAGAGTCTTTCAGTAATATGGTCAGGAATACAATAATAATATAATAATATGGAATACATGCATGATCAATGTGATTTTTGGATATGGGTAATACGAAAGATTTCGATGCGTTTAGTTTGAGACCATTATCATTGGACCAGCGAACAATGTTCTCTAAGTCTTCGTTCAATCTGGCACATAAATCCTCAAGCAGTCCGACGCGATTGGAAAGGTACAACTGCAAGTCATCTGCATAAGCATGAATAGAGGCATAGTGCACTACGGAGAAAATATCATTTAGAAATAATTTGAATAATAAGGGACTTAACACTGATCCTTGGGGGACACCGATGCAGACTTGCCTGAAATCTGAGTAGCCATCCGAGCACTTGACTCTTTGGTAGCGGTCAGTGAGATAACTCTTTATCAATCTAACAGCCATATGAGAGAAATTGTACAAAGAACCTAATTTGTTACACAGAATTCCATGGTTTACACTATCAAATGCTTTAGAGAAATCTAAGAGGCATAACAAGGTAATATTTTGATTATCATATGCTATACGAATATCGTCAGTTATTTTTAGCAGAGCTGTTGAACAACTGTGTCTATGCCGAAAGCCAGATTGGCACGGATGCAAGAGGTTATGTTGTAATAAATAGTTATTAATTTGCTCCGCCATAAGAGCCTCACAGACTTTTGACAGAATTGGTATAATACTAATGGGACGAAAATCGGCAGGAGTTTTTGGGGATGATTTCTTGGGAACTGGGATTACAGTTGCAATTTTCCATATCGATGGGAAGGAGGAGGACATAAGGACATGGTTAATAATACCAGTTAAGGAAGATAATACGAATGGTAAAATGATTTTGATAAGCGTTATAGATACTCCATCCTCTCCAAGAGCAGTAGACTTCAAAAGTTTTATACATTTTAATACGTCAGCTTCCGTGATGCTAGTAAAACTGAATGAGTCACGGTCGTTATTAATGTCACTGTGGTCATCATGAATATCAGGTATCGTCCTGTCGAGAAAGTAATCGTTTAAATCATTAGAGGGGAGATTACATGTCGACTTATTTTTTGACCCAATGCCTAGACTTTTTAGTCTTTTCCAAATTTGCTTAGGTGGCAGCTTGGCATTTAGCTTAGATACAAAGAAGTCTTGTTTCGATTTTTTTATAAGCCACGTTGTGGCATTGCGTGCTCTTCTGTAGTTTTCCCAATTTAAAGAATTACGATTTCTTTTCCACTTGGAGCGCAAAATATTTCTCTTACGTATTGAATCTCTCACTCTTGAGGTAAACCAGGGACAGGATTGATTAATAATACTTACTGTGCGTACAGGTACGAAAGTGTCATATAAGTATCCGATAACATTATTAAAGAACGTTAATTTGTCGTTTAAGTGCGCGACTCTCCAACATTGTCCCCAATCAATAGACCCTGCTGCATTAAACAAGGATACAGTATCTATGGCCTTGATATTACGGAATGAGAAAGAAGATGTAGCCGCGCACGCATTTAAACGAACGTCAAAAGAGCTGAACAAAACATCATGATCAGATACAAAATCTAACTGGGAGAAAACCAATACCTTCATAGGATCAGAAATAAAAATATAATCTATTAAGCTAGGAAAATCATTATGGCAGTATCGGGTTGGCAAGGTGTCGTTAACAAAGGACAGACCAGACGCATACACCAAATCAGCGAATTTTTCTGATACAGGGTTATTTATTAGAAAATTTACATTAAAGTCACCACAGATAATCGTAATATCGTAGGTCAGAGAGCTGGTTGACATATAATCAAAGACACATCGAAGGTCATTACTCCTATGAGGGCTATAAACACAGCCGACGAGAATCTTTGTCCTATGATCAGATATCTTCACACAAATATATTCGACCACAGAGCTGTTGGACGAGAGCATAACTTCAGATTTATATGAAGATTTCACATAAATCGCAACACCGCCCCCTCGCTTATTGACTCCATCTACACGATAAAGTCTATAAGAAGGAATTGCAATGTTTGAGTCAGCAAGATCAGAGCAGAACCAGGTCTCGGATATACAAATAACATCTACGTCTGAGTGTTGAAAAACATTTTTTATGTGGTCGTATTTAATATGATTTAAGCTTCTCGCATTAAAGTGCACAACATTGAAACCCTCACGCTGTTTACACAGTATATCCACTAACAGGTTGTGATTTCTGTCAACACAGTTTTGTTGCCCTGTGAATGCACTCATAGCACCAATAAAGAAAATAC